>JAJHZJ010000149.1:1507500-1950000 GCA_023548195.1 Bettongia penicillata ogilbyi
TGGCTGATGACTTGGATTCTCTTCTTCACGTAGGGGAACAGATGGCTTGCTGGACAAAGGAAATTCAGGGGTGTTTAAAGGATCAGGACAGTCACAGGTTACGGTTGCCTCAGAATTCGGCACTGCCTCTCACTCACTATACTTCTCACCATCTGTCTTGCGGTCTAGTTATCCCAAGAATCCCAGAATCTGAGTTAGAAGAGATACCAGACACCATGTGGTTGAAGCTCTACCTGACAAGTGGTTATCTAGTCTTTGCTTGCAAACCTCTAGTAAAGGGGAACTGGCTACTTCTTGAGCCCAGTCTCCTTTTGGGTAGTTCTAATTAACAGGGAGTTTTCCTAATACCATGCCAACATGCATTGCCCCTAATTTGGTATTCTAAAGTCCAAGAGAGAAGGTTTGGTTCTAATTTGACATAACAGCCCTGTAAATAAATACCTGAAGACAGGTCTAATGTGCACCTCTCATTCTTTTCTTCTCTAAGCTAAATATTTCTAGTTTCTTCAACTAATTTGACATGAAGACTTTCATGTTTCAGAAACAGGATTTGAACCAAGTTCTCCTGATGCCAAGACCAGCACTCTTTCGCTTACCAGGCAGCTAGATGGTATAGTAGTTAGAGTGTGGGACTTGGAGCTGGGAAGACTGAATTCAAATCCTGCCTCAGACACTAACTGTGTCGCTATGGGCAAGCCATTCAATCTCTCAATGTCTCAGTTTTCTAATGTAAAATGGGAACAATAGTAGATCCAAAGTCATAGGGCTGGTGTGAAGGTCTAAGGAGATAATGTCTATAAAGTATTTTGTAAACTGTAAGGTGCTATATGAGCTATTATTATTATATTGTCATATTGCTTTGTAGTAAGTACTTCATTAATATTTAATGAAAGAATCTTAGAGATCATCTAGTCCAATCTCTTCATTTTACCTATGGGGAAACTGAGAACCAACGGGCTTGCCCATAGGGACCTAGCTATGACAGCAGAAGAGGTAAATGGAAAGTCCCTTAGATCCTGGGATTTTGCTTTGGAGATGCAGCTGCTAGAAGATTTTTTATTTCTCACTGCCCTCCCAGCAGCTCATGGAGAAAGTAGAATGTAAGCTACTTTGTTCTTTCTTTGTATCCCCAACGTCTAATGCAGTAACTAGAATATACTTGGCAATTAATTAAAGACAAAATACCTGTTTACTCCCTTCTCCTTCCTACTTTTATTAAGCACTTTTTATGTTCTAGGCACTATGCAAAGAACTCGGGATACACTCTAATGGGGGAGACATTGTATGACCAGCCAGGATAGATAGTCTTTGTGGAAGGTAATCTGAGAAGGGAAGACACTGGAGAGGAGGAGGGACTGAGAAAGGCATCCCATAGGTGGGATCTGAACTGAGTCTTGGGAGGAAGCCAGGGAAGTTAAGAGTTAGAGGTGAGGATGGAAAGCATTCCAGGCATAGAGTACAATCTAGGAAAAGGCACAGAGATGGGAGATGTTGTCAAGTCAATCCATCTTCCCCCTCTATCTACTAATCTCAGACATGGAAAGTCACGTGGTCCAGGCCAGCATAAGAATCTAGTCACTGATGAGACCATGAGGCTCCTCCACCACACTAGTACGTACTTGTGAGTATTGTCCTCCTCTTGCACTGCTCCTCGACCCCACCGTGTTTCTTGCCTGACAGCGTAAACGGTGTTTCAAAGACAAACCGGTTGATATTGTGATGCATTTCAAAATCTGTCTTTCGATCTTCAACTTCCTTCTCCTCAAAGTAGGGTGTGACATAGGTCACCTGGATATAGGCATATTTGGGATCCAGATCCTTGGGGTTGACCTGTAGGAACACCATTAACTGCAATGAAAAACTGATGAACTGACATACTTTGATGGGTCTTTTAAGCTGGCCCACTACTTCCCTTGGGGAAACAATGTAAAATGCAGTCTCCTACAATGTGCTTCCTAGCCTTTCCTCTCCTATTAGGATCTTAGATCATGTACTTTTAAAGTGAAAAGTGACTTTAAAGATTCTTCCCAAATCCAATCTTTATACAGATGAGGAAACGGACCCAGAAAGGTTAAGTGATTTATTTAACTATACAAAGTTTGAACACGGACACATAGTCTGCAGTTAGGTGGTGCAGTGTATAGCTTACTGGGCTTAAAATCGAAAAAATTCATTTTCATGAGTCCAAATATAGCCTCAAACACTTACTAAATGTGTGACCCTAAGCAAGTCACGTAACTCTGTTTGTCTCCTCATTTGTAAAATGAGCTGGAAAAGGAAATGGCAAACCATTCCCGTATCTCCAAATGAGGTCACAGAGACAGACACGACTAAAAAGGACTAAACAACGAAAAAAGTTTGTTATTAGCAGAACGAGTAATAATCTCTATACTCCTAATCTGTTGCTACTGCTACTATGCCAGAAAAGGACATATCAACACAATATTTCAGAACATGAGAAGAGTATTTTATATAGGCAAATCTCTTAGTATATGTTATTGTTTTATTGGAAAACCAGAAAATAAAGTGCAGTTTTGATGTCTCAGGTTCCCTTGCCTATATTCACCACATGATAATGTTTGGCATGGGTTATATGAAAAACATATGCCTTTCTTGGCCTGCATTTCATCCTGATACTTGAACAAAATGCATACAGTGTTTGTCTTCTGTTTAAGCATACAGGCATGGAATTTTATAACTAAAGGAACCTATATCTTTTTCATGGTTTTTCCGATTCATCCTAAGTGTTCTATGCAACATGATTAATGCGAAAATATATTTAATAGAAATGTATGTGTAGAGCCTATATCAGATTGCATGCCATCCTGGAGAAGGAGGGGGGAATGGAGAGGGAGAAAATTTAAAACTTATGGAAGTGAATGTTGAAAACTAAAAATAAATATTAACTAATTAAAAAAAGAAAAAAGGAACCTAGAGAGTGATCTTCCTCATTTTATTGATGAGGTGAGAAGGCTCAGAGAAAGTAATAGATACTCATTGACTTGAATATATATACCCCTGTTCACACAGTTATTTAATAACACATCTAGAACTGGATCCTCTGTTTCAGACTATTCATTACTCATTTTAGTGGGGGAGCAGACCTGGGACTTTAATTGATATGGGAAAATCCTAGAGTGTCAATTAGGATCTTATCAAGAGCTTGTCTATAACTTACAGTCTAAGAGAGTTGCTGGGGACACGGCTAGGTTAAGTGCTTTGCTTGTGATAACATAGCTAGTATGTGTCATTGACAGCAGCTGAACTCAGGTCTTCTTGATATATAGGTCAGTTCTCCATTCGTACTTCAAGCTGCCTCTTTTCATATTATATCATATTAAATTTTCCATAGTTTATTCCATTATGGATTTGTTGGTACTATTACTAGTACAACCAGTACAACAATAGTACCAATAAAATATTAATAAATATAAGAAGGCATCCAACATGTTGGATATATTCTCTCTGGAGCATCTGCAGAAAGATAGAGGTGTGAATTATATAGACGAAATGGCATGGATGAGTTGTGCTTCCAATTGGGGAAGTCCCCTTAACAATGAGAACATTGATCTATTAAAGTAGAAATGTTCAAGTCAGGATTGCCCACTTTATCATGTCACCTTCTTGAGGACAGGGTAGATCTCTTCTAGATTCATCCATGAGTAATTCACCTATGTGACCTAATCCAGTGCCATTTACCGAGTGGTGAGTTGCCTATATTTATATAGCAAGCAGCACATAGAACCATAATATTTTTAGCGCAGTCTTCCATAATACAAGATGCTGAAGTCAGACATTGGAAATGGAACATCCTCACAACTAACAAGACTGTGTTTTGTTAGTTGTGAGGATGTCTATTGATTGTGTTATGCATATCATCTATCCTTTTCACTAGATTGTAGTTTGAGGACAGGGTCTTCCTTTTATTTATACTGCTGACCTAACTTTACACATTTGTTGTTCAGTAGTTTTCAGTCCTGTCTGACTCTTTGTGACCCCATTTGGGGTTTACTTGGCAAAGATACTGGAGTGGTTTGCCATTTCCTTCTCCATCTCATTTTACAGCTGAGGAAACTGAGGCAAACAAAGGCTAAGTGACTTGCCCAGGGTCACACAACTAATGTCTGAGGCCAGATTTGAACTCAGAAAGATGAGACTTCCAGACTGCAGACCTGGTGCTCTCTCTACCACACCGCCTAGCAATCCTCTTTGTACATAGCAGGCCCCTGAAAAACTTCCAGTTGAATGAAAGCTGTATGTTGGATGAAATAACTAGTACGTTATATTTCTGTGAATATACTTTTTATTTTCAATTTCACTGGTTCCATTATTTCTTCTGGTACAACCCTCCTGTAAGGTGAATTCACTAACCTTCCGTCTTAGCTATCAAACAAAGAGCAAGTCAGTGGAGGCTCTTGGGCCAAAGCCAGAACACTGGGCTTGGTTTCCTTTCGAGGACCGGATTTGCAATCACAGGACCTGGTTTTAATGCCCTTCTCTGTCCTCTTCTACTCCATCACTTACTCATATGGGAAAGTCCCTTCACATCTCTGGGCCTCTGTTTCCCCACCTGTAAAATGGAGTTAGGCTAAATGATCTCTGAGATGGCTTCAGGTGAGGTCCATGATCCCATCTGACTTCTGGGTTCCTTCTAGTTCTAACTCCCATAATTCTATGAACATCACAAGGGAGAATAAGAAAGATGATGATGTTCTGTTTTGCCAGGTCTGACTTCTTCATGATCCAACTTGGGGTTTTCTTGGCAAAGATGTTGGAGTGGTTTGCCATTTCCTTCTCTAGCTCATTTTACAGTTAAGGAAACTGATTGCCCACGATCATATAGCCTGTGCTTATGGCTGGATTTGAACTCAGGTTCTCCTGACTCCAGGTCTGGCACTCAATCTACTGTGGCACCGAGCTGCCCAGTAATAATGATAGTTATCATTTATATGGTATTGTAAGGTTTGTAAAGCACTTTTCAACAATTATCTCATTTTATCCTCAAAACAACTCTGGAAGGTGGATCCTATGCTTATTCCATATTACAGATGAGGAAAGTGAGAAAGACAGAGTTTAAGTGACTTGCCCAGGTTCACACAGCTAATAAGTATTGGAGGCTGGATTATTACCTTGGGTCTTCCTGGTCCATTGTACCACCTAGCTAACTCAAAAAATTTTACTTATGGACCATGCAGATCTAATGCCATTCACTACTGTTATCACATCCCAAGGGTACTGGGGGTGGGAGGTCTTTGAAGTCAGCCTGGTATTTAAGATTGTGATGGGAGGGAAAGGTAGGGAAGAAACAGGTGAGTTTGAATCAAGATAAAATTGGCCTAATTCACATTTTTTTCCCTCTGAAGTCCAGCTCTTGATGGAGTGGAAAATTCGGTGACTTCTATGAACAGCCATTATAACGATAATCTTAAAACTCAGAAGCTACACCAACAAAAGATTTAAATAGAAAAATATACACTCCCCCAAATCTCCAAACCCTCAGGTGGGCTATTTTGAGTGAATTCAAGGATCTTGTACTATGTTTTTCAGTGACAGAGATTAAGTTGCTAACCCAAGGCTTATAAATATCGCTTCTATTTTAAAAGGAATCAAGGAAATTCTTGTATGAGGTTTAAGCTGAATCTGTCTTTCCTCCTTACCTTGTTGGAGTCCTGGATTATCTTCACATTGTCTGCACCAAATTTATCAGCATAAAGCTTTAGGAGTCTTTGGGATATTTCAGAGAGACCTGTCAGCTTAGGTTCTTTATAAATGTATTCTTTGCCTTCCTCTTCTTCAAAAAATCCCTGTTGAAGAGAAAATAATCAAACAACCACTTTAGTAATGACAGGAAGAAATTTAAAGACTCCAAGGGATAGAAGCTGTTTGCTTGAATGGGAAGCCCAGCCTTGGAGGAACCGGATATCTGTTAAAATTCAGCATCAATAAATGCCCTGGCCCATTGACCCAAAGTTCACTTTAGAAGCAGAAATGGACTACCTTACAAAAATAATGCAGCCACATTTTCTCACTTTTCAAGCTTTTTTAGTCACAAACTAACAAAAAAATGAATGAATTTTAGGGAGAGAATGCCCTCATGTGGTAGTCTGCTGTAGAACACAAAGTCGGCAATTTTGGGCATCATCTGGAGATCAGTTTACATTTAATTTACAGATAATCTAAACATCCTTGGAATGACCATAGAAGACAATACCCTGTGGGATGTGGGATTCTTTAAATGGGTTGGCATACACAAAACATGTCAATATAGTCAAGACAAAGTAACCTATAATTTTGTCATTTTCTTATGTGCTGTCACTTTGAAAATAAATTGTCACATTAGCTCCAAGGACTACATAGTTAAAGGAATGGATGTAATTTAATAATTCAAATTTATTTTTAAAAAAACAAAA
The DNA here is from genome assembly GCA_023548195.1 of Bettongia penicillata ogilbyi. NCBI lineage: Eukaryota > Metazoa > Chordata > Mammalia > Diprotodontia > Potoroidae > Bettongia > Bettongia penicillata. Next base: position 1,513,911 of record JAJHZJ010000149.1, read on the forward strand.
TGATTTCTTAATGTGTTTGGAAATTCATACTGGGATTAATCATGATCATGTGTCATAGGGTTTTAGATTCAAGATTTTTTCTTGTGGGAAAATGTTACCCTTCTGCTCTTTAATTTGCTTGGCTCATAGATTTGACCTGAAGAGGGTGTAAGAGCTCTACTCCAACCACCTCATTTTACAGATGAGGAAATTGAGGGTCAGAGATTGATTTCTCCAGAGTCATGGAGGTAGTAAGTGGAAGAGTCAGGATGTGAACCCAGGTTCCAGTACTCTCATGTTAGGTCATTTTAGTCTTGTTCAACTCTTTGTGATCCCATTTGAGTTTTTCTTGGTAAAGCTATTGGAGTGGTTTGCCATATTATAGATATGGACTTCTGTCAGCTCATATTGCAGACAAAGAAACTGAGGCAAACAATGTTAAGTGACTTGCCCAGGGTCACAAGCTACTATATGTCTGAGGCAGAACTGCCAATCTAGCAGTTTTTTATTGCCTTATGCTGGCTGGTTCACCTTCCATCATGCCTAGGTGAGACTCCTTTCCTGTGTGTAATGTACCTGGTATAACATGAGAATACCCTTAACTTCTTTGTCTCTCCCTGTGTCCTTCTCACTATCTCTTTGTCTCTGTTTCTGTCTCTGTCTGTTTCTCTCAAAAAGATCTTAGTGAGACTTGTCAAGCAGCTGCAAATCACAGACTGAAGACTATTAAACTTTTATAATTTTGCTGAATTTTTTAAAAATACATTTATTATTCATGAGGGCACTGTTACAAAACATTCTAACAGAACTTTTTTTTTTAAATTAACTCTTGTAGGAAATGATATGCGCAGGTGGACTACTTAACAATCCAAATGATTTCCACCCTGTGTCAGTTTGTTGGTACCCAGAAGAATAAGGTACTACAGAGACTCTGGATTTAAGTAGAGTTGTTCTTGAGAGACACAACTGTGCAAAATCTATTTCTTTGATGATACTCCAGATCAAATGTTGCCAAACTCCAGATTGATGAAATATGACATTGAAAGTGTGTACAAGAGGTCAGTGACTCATTACTCTCGGCACAGGCAAAGGCACCCTGGTCATATGTCAATACAAATCTTGTGTAAAGCACTTTAAAAGCCATAAAGTGATTTATAAAAATCACCTACTATTAATTATATATCCCAAAGTCAACAGAGTGGCAGGTAATGGGTTCCAGAATCCTGAATTTCATTTTTTCAGGCTGGTGATATCCAACTGTGTGGCTTTGGTCAAAACCTGTAACTTCACTGTACCCCACATTCAAAGTCACCCACAGTAATCATAGGATAACAGATTTAAGAATTGGAAGGGACTTTGTATTTTAGGTAATTGTAAGATGAGATCATGGCTTGATTTCTGGAAAGGACTGAGAGACCATCTGGTCCAATTCCCTCATTGAAGCCCAGAGAATGGACTGCCAAAGGTCACATGGCTAATAAATGATAATGCCAAGATTTTAACTCAAGTCATCTGACTGGAAACTCAGCAGTCTTACTACAGAATAGAGATGACAATCCTGCCTTCAAAGAATATGATAGATCATTATCTTCATTAAAGTCATCTTTGGATACATGGCTGTGGTATGGGAGAGACTCAAAGGTCATTTCAGGCTGGGTTATTGGAGCATTGACCCTGGCACATTCAGGTAACTGGAAAAGTTTCTAGAATGATTCTGGTGGCACCTGAGAATCAATCTGACTAGAATTGGAGAGGTTCATTTTTGGAAAGTGGAGATTAAGGGATAAACTTTGGGGGAACACAGAAACTCATGAATTCAGAATGAAAGCCATCACGGTGTTGTGCTCTGTGTTATTGGGAGGAAAACCCACACTGACATAATCACCATTTTTTTAAGTGATGAAAACTTAAGAGTACCTACCACAATTTATATATTATGTCCCTGGCCACCAGTCTCCCTATTAGGATGTGAATCACCTGAGGGGAGGGCTTATCTTGCTTTCATCGTTGCATCTCCAGTCCTTCACAAAGGTTAACACAAAATGTTTTTTTTTTAAAACTCATCCATGTCTTTCTTTTGGTACTGACAGCAGATATTATGTTACTGTCATTTTACCCATGAGGTTGAATGCAATAAAGTGAGTTATCTAGTCTCAAGTAGATCATAAACATAAGAAGTAGAATTCAAATCTAAGTCTTCATGCCTTCGAGTTCAGCGCTCCCTATGATATGCTCCGTCACCCTAAGGTAGTTAGAATAGCTGCTGAAGTATGTGAGATAAAAGAGGTGGTAGTAACTGAATTCTGTGTGGTCACAGGCATCTTTATTTGGTTTCTCTTGCATAGAAACTACTTTTTTTAAATTTTTGTTCAGTCATTTCAGTCCTGTCCAACATTTTGTGACCCCATTTGGGGTTTTCTTGGCAAAAATAATGGACTGTTTTGCCATTTCCTTCTCCAGCTCATTTTACAGATGAGGAAACTGAGGCAAACAGGTTACATAGCTAATAAGTGTTTGAGGCTGGACTTGAACTCATGAAGATGAGTATTCCTGACTCCTGGCCCAGTACTCTGTCCACTGTGCCACCTAGCTCTTTTATGAAGTAACTGGTGTGCCAACAGGAACAATGAGCTATTGAAGGACCTGTTTTCCTTTTGTTTCATGGCTCAAGGTGGTAAACAGACTGCAGAACCCCATTTCAAGTCAGAGACAGTGAGGGCCCCACTACTTTTATGTTTGATTAGGAAGCTCAAATGAAATTCTCCTGATGCTGTACTGGGCTCTCAAAGGGAATGCCAGTAGCAGTCTGGCTCTGGAATTTCCCGATATCCCAGGAAGTGCACATTATGTGACAGATCTTTTAGCTGTTGCCCCCAAATGAGCCTAGCTAAGTCCAGAGAGGCTCGTCATCAGTTTGGTCACAGGATGATGCATTTTTAAGAATTTCTAAAGAACTCTCCAAAGAATTTCTAAAGAACTCCCCTGCAAGTTATGCAAGGCCTGTGATTTGTATTGATGGGGGCAGTGCCCATATTAACATTTATAGATCCTTCAAGTACTAGCAATTGACTAGGAAAAAAGAAATATAAAGGTATATGTGAAATATAAATATAAAAAAGAAAAAATATAATGATATAGAACAATCCTCTAGTGAATAAAACTCAGTGACTCTCTATTATATCAAAGATCAAATACAAAGTCCTGTGTTTGGCATGCCCTTTACAACTTGGCTCTTTCCTAACCTTTCTAGTCTTCTTTAACTAAACTCCCATTTATATGATCTATGATACAATTATACTATATACTGTTCTTTGAACAGGGTACTCTGTCTCTTCTCTCTGTGCATTTGCATAGACTGTCTGTCATACCTAGAATACTTTCCATCCTCCCTTTCATCTCTTAGTTTTCTTATTTTCCTTTAAGACTCAGCTCAAACTCTACCTTCTGTAGGAAGCCTTTCCTAGTCTCTCTGCCTTCTAGTATCTTCCCTGCTGAGATTCCTTCCATCTATTCTATTTTGCCTTTTGTTGTATCCTTGATAGCATAAGGGCTTAATAAAGGATCTGTTGAGTTAACATAATCTGATAAAGGGAAATCTGTTTACTTAAATATTTAGGGTGGTGTTTATCATACATGAATAGCAATTTGATTCAAATAAGTAGAATATGATAAAATATACATTACAATATAATGTCAAATGAACAAAATTTAATGGTCTTTTGAAGATTCTTAAGGCATGTCAGGATTTTGCAGCACATTCTTCTGCTTTGGGAAGAGAAACCTTGAGTTTGAATCTCAACTCTGTTTTGACTAGCCATTGGATCTCTGGATAAATTCACTCTTTAGGTTTCAGTTTTCTTATCTGTCAAATGAAGGGGTCTGATCTAGATGATCTCTTAGGTCCTTCTAGCTCTAAATCCTATGATCTGGTCAATCAATCAATTAGCAAGAATCTATTAAGCACCTACTATGTGCCATATAGTTCTCAAAGGAAAGGCTGGTAATTCAAGGACAAAAGCAAAACTTGCTCTCAAGTAACTTATATTCTAAGAGGAGAAACAAGATGCATAGATTTAAGTGTATACAGAACACATAAAGAACATATTTGGGGTACCCTAAGCCCTAGAAGATAGGGAGATAAAGAAAGGCCTCCTGCAGAAGATTGAGCTTATATTGAGCCTAGAATTCCAAGGAGAAACATAATGGGGAGCATAATCAAAGGCAAAGAAATGGAAGATTGAGTGTTGTGTGTGAAGAATGGTAAGAAATCCAGTCTGGTTAGAGAGAAGAGTGTGTGAAAGGGAATAATGCATTAATAAAACTAGGAAGGTATGATTAAGCCAGGTTATAAAGAGCTTTAAATGCCCAATAGAAATTCTTAATGCCCAGTATTGGATCAAGAGGAAACCACTGGAGTTTATGGAGTAAAAGGGAATGACATTGTCTGGAAGGTTACTCTGGTGACTGTGTGGAAGATGGAAGTGGGAAAAGACTTGACCAACTTGGAGGTTATCACAATAGTCTAGATAAGAGGTGATGATGGTCTGGACTAGGGTGGTGGCTATGTGAATGGAGAAAAAGGGAAGTATGAGAGAGCTGTGGAGTCACAAGTGATAAAAAGTAGCTATTAATTAGGTATATCAGATGTGTGAGCAGAGAATGGTGCCAAAATTGTGAACCTGTGTGATTGAAAAGCTAGTAATGCCCTCAACAGAAACAGATAAGTTCAGAGGAGGGGTGAATTTTGGGGAAAGATGATGATTTGTGTTTTAGATATGTTGAATTTGATATGCCTAAAGGACATCCAATTCAGAATGTGCCATGGGTAATGGGTAATGCATGACTGCAACTCTGGAGAGAAACAAGGACTGGATATATAGATCTTAGAGTTATCTGCCTAGAGATAATAAATAGTACTATGGGAGCTGATGAAGTCACCAAATGAGAAAGTTTGGAGAGAAAACAGAAGTCATCATAGGAACATTAATGAACACTGTATTACATAGGGTATAAAACTACAAATTAATGGAGAACTTGAGCTGATAGAATGTCAAATAATCATGCTTTTACCATAGGAATGTAAGATTTAATTGCTGGTGAGGTTAACAAGTCAACCCATTTCATTTTACAGTTGAGGAAACTGAAGTCAAGAGTTAAGTAATGTTCTAAAGGTCACACAGGCGGCACATTTGGACCCCAAAGACAGTTTTCCTTTCATTACAATAGGCTGACTTTTATTTTTATACCTTTCCTACCTATGTCTAATTATTATTATGGCAATTTTGCAGACCAGTAATAAGAAGAGCAATAATGAGAGTAGCCAGTATGTAGATGACCTCACTACCAAACCAAGAACTAACATACAGTACTTTGAACTTTGTAAAGCACGCCACACACTTACGTCACCTGATCCTCAAAGAAAGTGTGAGGGTACTGCTATTCTCATCTTCATTTTACACATAAGGAAACTGAGGCTGTAGTAGGTTCAATGGCTTGCTCAGCATCACACTGAAAGTAAGAGTTTGCAGCAGGACTTGAACTGAGCCTTCCTGACTCTCAAGTCCAATACTTTATTCACTATACAAACTAGTCACTTGGTCTTGTATAGAGAGTCCTGGGCTCTGTCAGAAGACCTGGCTTAGAGTTTTGCTCTTAAATTTATTGACTGTAATCATGGACAGTGCCCTCATATGCAAATATTGAGATTATACACACAGATGTGTATATATGTACATATATAAATATGCATGTGTATACATATATGTATATATGTACATACACATTTTTTTTATTAGTGACCTAACAAAGTAGTTGTAAGGAATGAACTTTGCAGACTGCAAAACCCTATGCTAAAATGGGATGATGATAAGTAACTGAATTAGAAACATCATTAACAATAAATAGTTTGCATCCAATTTAGAAGGGGGGAATATGGTGGAATCATGGCCAACTAAAAAAAATCTTACATCTCTTTACATGTACTTCTAATATTTGAGGGTCTCTGACTTTTTTTTTACCCACTCTTGTTGAAGATGGTAGCTGCTGCCATCTTAGGAAATGGAAGACCCCCTACTATTCTGCTATAAAACACATAATCAATTGTGTACATTTACAGAGGGAGTTTCTGAATAATGCTGGTTCAGAATTTGTTGACAAGGCTGATTAGCCCTCTGAGAGCCAAGAGGAAAAGAGGAATTTGTAGAGCAGTTAAGTGGTTGAGCATCCACATGAATCACTTGAATGCAGAAGAATCTCTGCCTGTTTCAAAATGTAGAGACCTATTGAGATCAGATAGAGAGTCAGATAACATTCCTGCCACACATTCATTTCCTTCTTCCCTCCCCATGTAAGGATTCTAAGGCACCTGGCCCTTGAACTTCTTTCCTGGGCATTCCCTTGTTTGCCCACACACTGAGCAGAAGAGCCGGAGGTTCTCATTGATTTGAGTGGCTGTTTTGTTACAGCTGTTCTTTCATTAATGCCAGCAATTCGAACCTCAGGGAAATTGCAGGGAAGAACTGACATACAAAATGCAAGAGGGCATAGGAAGGTGGGTGATAGAATGGGAAATTTATTCTGTGCAAGTCCTAAGTACTAAAGCTCCGAGTCTTCATTCGATATGCTTCCTACAGCATGTCTAGTACCCCACAAACAATTAATATTAAATACCTCAGCAGATCCTGGAAAATGAAAGCATTGTTACCTAAGGGATGCAAACGACGTTTCCCCAAATGTCTCTACCAAAGCAACAAGCTTGTGGAAAACCATGTTGTCATAATTGTTGTAATGCGATTTCAAAGCATGTGTTCTTCTTTCCATTTCCAGGTGAATTTTACAGTTGCATAAAGCAACATCATGAAAAAGGAATGCTTTCTTCCCTGGGGATTAGTTATAACCAAGTGTTTGCAGGTTTAATCTTCTTGTAGTCCACATTCTATGCATGTCCTGTGGATTATTCATATCTATTCTGGTGCTGCATTTGTTATTGACTATGGAATGATGCCCAGCCTGGTCCTATTTTTTTTTTTTTGCCTGAGGGAGGAGGCTACTGCTCTTGTTTTGCATCTGGCCCTTTGGGAAAGGTATCTGAGTGCAATTTGAACAATGATAATTGAGGCTCGAATTTTCTGTGCCTTATAATGACACCTGCTCGGAACAAGCTAGATCTTCATTCCATATGACTCTGGACTCTTAATTAGGACAATGCTGGTAAATGTCTAACAACTGGTTCTCCAGAAGGAAAAAAAAAGTACTCTTGACACATTTTAAGTTTAATCGGTGTTATTAATGTTTTCTCTGTTTTTTTTCTAGAAATAAAATAATAAAGCCCTGATGTAGTGTTTGCTACTTTCTGAAATATAAATGCTCATGTTAAAAATTTAACGATTGACTCCAGCATACCCCTCTGGTCTTTGAACCCAGCATATGTGGGTTTTTGAGGCTGGTTAATATTTTCTAATAAGCATTTTTGGCAAGTACAGCTAGGAAACTGTGGCATCATTTAAAAAAAATAACAGTCCAAAAGCAAAAACAAAAAGCCAGAAAGAATTATTAGGATGTATTATTTAGAAATCTGAAAAAAAGTAAAAAAGTTAGACAATTTAAACATTTATAACATAAAAACATCTTAAATAAGATAAACCAAGTTGTCCCACCTCTGCATCCCCCATCCCACTTCCTTTAGCAAAAGGGTTTGCAAGTGTTCTTTTAGTAGGTGAGTTAGACTGTCAGGATCTCAAACTTTCATATGAAGGTGGAAAATATTCACATAAGGATCATGGGTATTGGAGTGGTGAGGGAGGTGATTTTTAAAGAATTACAAAAAAATATACACTGGTCAAATAAACATATTGTATATTGGCAGACAATGTACAGACAAGAAAAGCATTTTGCATTGAGATTCTGTCTTTATAGCAAAGCTCTAAGTATGTATTATCCTTGGAATGAAGGATTGCATGGTCTACTCAAGACCACTCTTCTCACCTTTGTCCTTCTTCACTTGGCTTGGAAGTCTAGTCTGTGGTTTCTACAAGATACCTTCCTTTCTCTCTGTGTGTGTTTTCTTTTTTAATTTCAGAAAAGTTCTATTTAAATTTATACAGCTCATTTTCATCTTGGAACTCTCTTCCTTTAAGACTTATAATAAAAAAAATGTTTCTCATAGCTTTCTGAGAAGGTATTACTCTTTATTATTATTTTTTGATGGTTGCTACTTATTCTAATTGGAAAGATCTTACTTATTCCCTTGGCTGTCTTGCTGTCCATCTGGTATCTAACTACCAGCATTGTCTTTGAATTGAATAACTTTGCTACAGCATCCAGCAGTGTCTTAAATTTGGGAAGAAGGCAGAGTGGAGGTAATAGAAGGAATCCTGATCTACAGTCAGATAACCTGGGTTTGAATCCCAATTCTGTCATTTACTACTTGTGTGTCCTTGGGGTAACTCAAGCTCACTGAGCCTCATTTTCCTAATTTGTAAAATAAGGAGCTGGACTAGATGGTCTCTACATTCTCTTTCTATCTCTTGACTTACGACCTCCAAATGCTCCAGACTCATGGTCTTATCTCTTTTTTGTGCATTTTTGCAGTTAACACAGTGAAAAAATTCTCTCCCTAGTTAGGAGGGGATCCTTTACAGAAAGAATGGTATTCCTAATGCTCCTACATGAGGACCAGGAGAAATGTCCAAGGTAGAGTTTAAAGAAGGTAGAGTACTCTCAAATACAAAGGTGCCAGTCTTTGAGAAACAGCAGGAATACTGGCAGGCTGCTTGAGAAATAGTTGGATTTGGGTACCTACTTCAAATTCTGTAGTATTACAGAATTTCAGAGTTTATATGGAGCTTGGAGATGACCTGACCCAGTACTCCTATTTGACATATGAGGAAACCAAGGGTCACAGAGACGAAGTGACTTCCCCAAGGCCACACAGCTAAGTTGCTAGTAGTGTCAGGGCTTGAACTCAACTGGAAGATCCTTGTCAGTCAGGCTCACACACTGGCCCCTATACTAGAGTGGCTCATTTGAGACCAGTTACTGGTCTATCCGTGGAGTAGCTAGAGAACTGTTGTCTAAAAATCTCAAGACCAGGTAAGCATATGTGCTTATGTATGTGCATGTACATATATATTTATTTGAGTATAAATCAAAAAAAGGTCAATGCATAAATAAATCAATGGATACATTTTTGTAATTCAAGGTACTGGAAAAAAAGTTTAGTTTAATAAATGCAGGATGATTCATAAATGGATGGCAGCAGGAGTATCTCACCTTTCATACCACACAGAGTGACCAAAAAGGGGAAGTTAAGATTCAGTTAAAAACTGCACTTAGTGAAGAGTGAGCAGTATTAGAGCATGCAAAGGGACAGAGAACTTACCACAGCCTGGCATCATCAAGACCAAGAGAAGAAAAGAGCAAAGGTGGGCATTAAAAATCAATCCGCAAGTGGCAGAATTCAGTTCAACTTGTTCACTCATTCTGAGTTTTACAGACTGAAGTATGTAAGGATGGGGAACCTATTTTGATATGTTTTTGGTCACAATAATTTTGCACACCCCATTTTAAAGTTATATATTAAGAGCAATATTGTTTTAGAATGACTTGGACTACATCATTTTGAGTAGTATAAATACACAAATGAAAAATAAAGGACATGTGAAAAAGATGCTACCTGCATCCAGGGAAGGAATTGCTATTTGAGTCTAATGCTAACCATCTGGAGGATGGGGAGGGGGTAAAGGGAAGGACAAAAGGGAGAAAAAGAAATTTACATAACAGCTTTGTTATATATTTGGAGGGAACAGCAAGTTGTACATAGTGCATTTGCAGTTTCATGCACAATAATCTTTTTATTGCACTGTGTTATAGAAAAAAATGGTTTTATTCTTTGAATTGAAAAAAATAATTTTTTTAAAAAAAGAAGAAATAGATTAGTGTAAAGGAAGAGCTAAAGTAATTTCTCACTCAACTCTTGGTTAATCATGTATTGAAAATCTAAATGGTTTATCATCTCTGGGTTCCTCAGTAGATCTTTCTTGGCCACACAACATCCTCTTCCCTTCCTCTCCCCCTCCCTCCATCAATTTTTTACCTGCTACCTAAGAAAGATTCTGTTTTGATTCTAGGCTTTAAAGCCCAAGTCCCTTAAGTCTCATTTTTTTCATGTAGCTTTTAGTAATGAACGTTCCCCTTGGACTTCATATAGCCAATTAAAAGGGTACTATCATTATGTTTGTGACTTCTGACCTGTAAGCATCATGAGAACCAGGGCTAAGTCTTATCTAAACTTTTTATCTCCCTCTGTGCCTGCCACAGTGTTCTGTACATAGTAGGTATTTAATAAATGCTGAATGAATGACTGAAGGAATACTTTGGACAAACAGAAGTTAATTATAATATTACATGAAAAGTATAGCTTCTCAGTGACTTCAATGCTTTACTGGTCTATAGTAAACTCCTTAATAATACTTGAAGGATCAAGGAGAGACATTTTCTCCCAAGGACATAATGAAAGTGATCCTGAATGATCAAGTTGGAGTGGCATCTCTAATAATAACCTGAAGATGTGGAGAGAAGGAAAATATCGACTGTAGCATAAATGCTTTTGCTAGGGCAGAGATTATAGTAAAAAAAGACCCTTTTAGCTCAGGAACCTAGCATGGCACCTCATACACAGTGGGTGCTTCTTAAATGTTGGTTGAATTGAAATGAAGGAGCAACACATGGGAACAGGGCTTGAAGTGAAAGTAAAAAAAGAGATCACTAATGTTATAATATTTAATGGCTACTGTGTCATATATAAAGGGTGTAGAATGCTGATTTACAGGGACAATGTTCTGAGACAAATTCTTTGAAAAATAATGAGGCAGTAACCAACCCTTATATAAATAATTATCTTGTCTAATGCTACCCCTATTTCAGTGATTGCATGGGAAATTCAGGAATAGTTACATATTTAGGATAATGCTGACTGATTTTTAGAAGAACAAAACATGTGAGTTCCTGTCTACAGTTTATAATATAAACTCACATGTTGTGCTTCAAAGTATGTTGAAGTTCAAGGTAGGATTCAAAACTAATACACTACCTTCTATATAAAAGCAGTGGTAATTTGGAAGCAGAAATTCAAAAAGAAAAGCACCAGGGTAACTTTAAGCCATATAGTCACAGCACTAGCTCTGTGATATCCCTCAAAGGTCTGCAATGATTTCCAGAGATGATAAGAATTTCTCTAAAAATTCTGATTTAATTTAATCTTTTAGTCTAAGCCTGTAATTTCACGCATGGTGGGAAATCACAATGTGTAAGCTAACTCTATTGATCCAGATCTGCAATTCATGTTTTTAGAATACTAGGGCATTGAGAAGTTAAATTATTAACCTATAGTCAAACAGTTAATATACGTCCAAAGCAAGATTTGAACCCTGGGCTTCTGAAAACCAAGGCCAATTCCCTAACCATTAAGTCAGAGATTCTCACTAAAATGTAAAGGTTGGGGTTGGAATTCACTGGTATAGGAAATTCCCAGGTGAGGAAACTACTTCTACCAATGCAGGTTGGCACCTTCTCTGCAACTTATGGTTTTATTTATAGTTATTTAGAGCATTAAGAACTTAAATAATTTGCCCACAGTCATATAAGTCAGTCTATATCAGAAGCAAGACTCAAACTCAGATCTTCCTGGCTTCAAGATTATGTCTTATAACATACTAAAGCACAGACTATTTCCAGGGGAGGCAGGGAGGACAGGGTGTCAGGAAATCAAATGAACAATGAGAACAAGTTAAATTCTTCTAAAGTTGGAAATCACTGTTCTAAACTGTCTTTATCAAGACACCAATGAATTTCTCTGACTATTAGGGTTCTTAATTAGCTAAAGTCACAAAAAATGTGAGGAGAAACTAAAAAAAAAATAAAAAAGAAAGCTCGAATCCAATAAATTAAATGAAATTTACTGCTATGTAAATAAACTGTTTGCTTCTTACTTACCTGTCCATAAAATGCCACACGATAATAGCGACCAAACAGTCGTTTTTCGGAATTCACCACTTCTGCAACTTTCAGATATGACCGATGAATATCATAGTACAGATCTGATAATTTCTAAAGTCAGAAAACACACACACAGACAAATAACCTTAGATTGGAGGCTTTCATTCAGTCTGATGCTGATATAAAAATAAAGAGACTTATCTTAACAGATCAGTTTGAAGTGAGGAATTTAAATTGAGTAGTAAATGTTTTCTTAAACATACTTTGAAGTCTCTCTGCTTCTCAAAGACTGCAATGATGGGCTTGTTGACATCAGCAATAAGCTCATATCTTTCAGACTTCCACAGAAACTCAACACACATGTAGAGCTGCTCCACCAGGATATTCTGCAATTTCCCAAATTAAAATGGCAATTGACAGTTAATATGGTGGTTCACCAATGAGGGTTAGTTCAAGAAATCATTGAATTTTCTTTTTTTGATGGAACTTGACTTTCTTGTATGAACTCCTGAACTAATGTAAAGGTGACATAAACTCAAGGAAGGTGGATTTCTGTTTTCTTTTTCCCCTTTAAATCAAAGAATTGTGCTCAGCTCATAAAATAGTCAAGATTCCTCCCTAGCATAGCCATCATTGTTGATTACAGCTCATGTTGTTATAATACTCACAGCTTGCAAAGTCCTTTCCCACTGTCTGATTCCCCTAAGGTCATCTTACATCCAATATTCTCTATCTTAAATGTTCTGATACACACACACACACACATACACATACACATACACACGCACATTCTTCTCTTATTAGAATATAAGCTCCTTGAGGGTAGATACTATTTTTACTTTTTCTTTGTATTTCCAGGGCTTAGCACCATGTCTGGCACACAGTAAGTGTTCAATAAATACTTGATTAATTGACCATGAACATTCTGGTTGCATTTCATCTGATAAGCCTTGATCAGTTTGTATAGCTGAGCTACAGTATCATAGGATGGACTTTTTTTTTTGACATCTGTCCAGGCCTGAGCTGCCTTTTCTTCTTTAACTATATGCTAACATTATGAAAGTAAAGTTATATCCCTTATTCACCTGATAACCAATAAACAATATTCCATTCACTAAACGTGTAGGTCTATTTTTGCCTGACCTCATTGTAGGGTGTATCTTGCATCCCTGAATCTTCTTTCATAGCTCCTTCTTCTTTGATATTTGGTGTGATACTCAGGAAAGCAGGCCAGCCCATGGAAAACATGCCTTAGGAAGAGAAAATCCAAGTAAAAAAAATTGTTATGAGTTGATTAAAGTTTTATTTGAATGGAATATTTATTCTTTTCATCACTATTTTTCAAGTATTAGTAGAACTAAAAAATATGATTTTTGTTAATGGTGAAATAGTTTTGCTAGGCAAAGAATAATCTTTTTCGTCACTATAGAGTCCAGTTTATATAAATCCTTTCCAGCAATTAGCATCTTGATGATGGTCTTACGTCTCTTCTGTATCACAACTAGGAGATTATAATAGTCTGAATAAAGAACAAATCCCAAAGGATCAGGAAAGGACCTCAAAAGTCATCTAGTCCAATACATAATATCTGAATAGGAATCCCAACTATGGTATTCCTGACAAGTGGTCATCTCTAGCCCCTACCTGATGGATGGATGACCTGGAGTCTAGTCTACTGCCTCATTACCCCTTGGGACAACTGTAATTGTCTGGAAGTTTTTTTTTTACATCAAACTTTGATCTCTCTCTCTCTCTCTCTCTCTCTCTCTCTCTCTCTCTCTCTCTCTCTCTCTCTCTCTCTCTCTCTTCAACTCCCCACTGCCGATTGTTATGTATACACCTATATTCATGACCAAGATAAAAGGCACTGTAGAGACTGTGTTTTAAAACTTTCTGGATAGTTATAGAAAAGATTTCTTTTCATTATTAAATCTGTACAAGAAAAACTCAGGAGGAGTAACTAGTTGTGGGAGGCTCCATTATAAACTCTTTATGGACAAAACTGATAATCCTGGCAGAAGCTGAATTTCTGTCAGAAACTGGTCTACCAGAATTATTATTTTCTTTATCCTTTCTCTTCTCTGTTCATTCCCAGCATAGTGAGAATTCTGCCTGATCTGGACAACTGGATAGCAGAAGTTAAATTATGTTGTGGTGCATGCTAATGGACCACTTAGACTGATGCAAAGTCTTGATAACTGAAATTACATGACTAAGCATAAAATGTTTCCTTGGGGGTCATAAATAGGGATGACAAGGACTCACATGAATACTTACAATGACCTATCCTAATTGCTTCAACTTTGCATTTTGTCAGCATGTCTCTTCCCTTTCTCCTTCCTTCCTTCCTCCCTCACTGCCTCCCTCCCTCCCTCCATCTCTCTCTCTCTTTCTTTCTTTCTTTCTTGAAAGGAGATGGCATCTAAGACCTCTTCCAGCTCTAAATCTAAGATCTAGCTCAGTGACCTCAAAGTCAAGAATAATCTTTATGGAAATGAGATGAGTCTTTGTTGATTATGTGAAAAGATACTTTTGAGGAAAAGTCCCTATATAAAGAATATAGTGTCACAACAAATATGGCTTACATCTATACTAACCATATGCCTGGACCCTCCAGTGGAGTCTCATTCCATGCCTTTACCCTCTTTATAACATGTAGCTGTCCCTGGGGTTTCAGGTCAAGGTCTGTCAAGACCTCATTAAAATGCAAAAGCTTTGACTATGAGTCTGGAGATAGATTGTATGTCTGCCATGTAGAGGATCAGCTTAGCTAGTTTTGAGAAGGTCATCATGAGAACTTTGGCCAAGAGATGATCATTTTTTTTGAGCCCTGTTAATTCATGAAGATAAAGTAATAAGGGATCAAGGGGTTATGAGCTTTACCATAGCGGTGAATTTCCATAATGAGAAAAACCCGGTAAGCACTTAAGAGAACCATTATGGCTTTACCGATGATAACACGAATCCTTAATTGAAAAAACCTTAGAATCACAGACTCTGAGTTAGTGGGGACCCCAGAGGCCAGTTCTTTGAACCCATGCTTGAACAGGAATTCCTTTTATGACAAATCTAACAAACTGCCATCAAACCTTTTTCTGAAAGACCTTTAGTGAGGGCCCTCCCATAACAGGGCCCCAGAAAGGTCTGATTTTTTGGAAGTCCCCCTTATAGGAAGCCTAAATTTGTCTCTGAGGAAGTCCACTCCTCCTCTCCTTTCAATTTTTCCAAGCTTAGCCCTTTGGGACTAGGTAAAACAAGATTTTTCTCTCTTTTATGTGACAGGCTTTCAAAAAGGAGAAGACAGCTATCAAGTCTCTCTGTCTACACTCTTTTCTACCTCCTTGCATTTAAATTATATCTTTGTCCAACAACTTCATTTGTAAAATAAGCTGAGATCTTCTGGGTGAAAGATTCTGTGCTTGTAAAAAGGAAGCCACCATTAATGATTCTGAAATCACAGGTCTGAAGTCTCAAGTAATATTTCACTTAGGAATTTTAACTGCTGACTCATAAAGATTGCTTTCTAAAAGGTCTCAAAGAGGCAAAGTTGTAGAGTAGTATAGGCAGCTGGGCAACATAGTGGAACAGGTGCTGGACCTGAAATTAGGAAGAACTGAGTTCAAATCCAGCTTCAGAAGGGGAAGAACCAGATGCTACATGGAAATTACAAAAAAGATAATCCTAGGCTCAATGGCAGGGGAAAAAAAATCTTCCTAATAATTAAGGAAGTACAAAAGTGGCATGGGCAGCATCAGGAGGCAGTAAGGTTTTCTACTATGAGATCTCTGTGCTGAGGCTGGATAGCTGGCACAGCAAATAGATAACCAGGTTAGGAGACCTGAGTCAAATCCAGTCTTAGAAAGTTACTAGCTATGTGACTTGAAGTCACTTTACCTCTGTCTGCCTCAGTTTCCTCAACTATAAAATGGGGACAATAAGAGCACCTACCTCTCAAAGTTTTTATGAGAATCAAATGAGATAGTTATAAAGTACCTGGCACATAGTAGTCTTTTAACAAGTGCCTATTTGCCTTTCCCTTTTGGGTATAAGTTGGACTATATTGCTACTGAAGCCCCTTCCAACTCTGACATTCAGTGATTCTCTGAAGAAATAAAAACTTTCCAAGTAAATATATATGTATATATATGTATACATACAAATTCACAGATCATAACTTTCTTCTGTGCTGAAAATTTTTAATAACTGATTCTTAATAACTTAATAACTTTTTAAAATTCAAATCTACAATATTCTTTACACAGAAATAAGATTATAAAAGCTAATCTTTTGCGTTTACATTTTTAACACATCTTAAGTTTAATGTAAATAAATATTTTATATGAAACTAAAATTTATTCTACTGACAATCTGCAATTCACATTTGATAATTTCAAATTCCACAGATTTAAAAAAAATCACCTACAGTGTGTCTATCAAAGCTTTAGGCATTGCAAAGTTGAAACAAATCAGGTTTCTTACCTGTCCTTGTGAATCTTAGAGACTCATCCATTTCATTTTTTTAAAATAACTTGGGTCTTTCCTACCTTAGTCTTCTTTTAAAAAATCTATTTATTATTATTATTATTTTAACTTTCTTATTAAATTTTGAGTTTCACAATTTCTTTCTCCCTTCCACACCTTCCATATCCACTAAGAAGGTAAACAATGAGACTCATCCATTTCAGACCAAAATTGTTAAGACTTCCAATGGTGGGGTAACATGCAGGTTGGAAGTGATCTGTGATCATGGCTCGCCATACCAATTGTATAAGTTACATGCGATCTTGTTTGTTGAGGACAGTGATTAAGTTTCATTTACCTGACCTTCAGAATTCTAAGGCAAGATTTCAGAACCACTGCTCTTGGTTGCTACAAGTCAATCATGCATGACTTGGACTTGAGACACCATTGTTTCAACAGGCACACTGAAGACATTCCCCTTTGAATACACCTTGAGAGGTGGTTTGATTGACTAAGTCATGTTATTTGACACAAAAACAAGCATGGTTAGAACACTCACTTCCTCCATTGTGAGTTGTTAGTAACTGATTGCTATCACAGATGTGAACATCCTCCGGGAACATAGCAGATGTGCAAATCTTTTCCATTTTCCAGTAACCTATGGCAGTGCGAGATGATGTTAGGATAATACTACCATCTTGTGTTAATACATGCATACTAAGTCACAAGTCACTAACCCATGAGGTACTCTCATTTAGCATTAAAGAAGCTTACTAGTCAATAAAAATAATGCTATTATGATGCTATGGAGTTAAAATTTAGTATGACATTTTAATTGGAAATGTGTAAAAAGTGAGTCAACTTAAAAACACTGTAAAAACTGATGTAATCTAAAATGATGCATGAATTTTAAATGATGCTATAATAGTCATAAATTTTGGTTTCATTTGTTTTAATCATATTCATCTTACCCTTTCTTTTCAGGTACTCTGCGATGAGGGCAGCTATGTGGATATAACACATAGCAGCCTGGAACAAGAAAGAAAATACAAGTTAAAAAACAAACGATATTTGATCCAGTACTTCCGTTGTTGGGATATACCCTGGCAGTATTATCAAAACAAAGAAAGAGCTGCCTGTTTAAAAGATTTCCTAACACTATTATGTCTAATCAAGAAAGAAAAGAAAATTTAAGCAGTTTTAATGTACAATAATAGGGGAGTATTTAAGTTGTGGTACATTAATGTAATGGAACATTATGATTCAATTAAGAAGGACAAGTATGAGGAATACAGAGATATATGCAAAGGCCATTATGAAATAATGCAAACTGAGCAAAACAAAATAACCAGAAGAATACCTACAACCATATAAGAGGAAAAGTCATTAAAAATGAATGAAGACTTAGGAGGAAGCAAAAAGTGATAGGAAACTTTATACACTTAAACTGATTTAAATATAAATAGTTAATAATAAATATTGTTACTTTGTTTAATATTAAGGTTGTAACAAGACATTTAAATTAAAAATAAAGAAAACAAGAAAAATGTAGGGTTTTCTATCTACTATCTTTAAAGTCAGAAAACACATTTCTAAGCTCTTTTTCAAAATAAGCTCTTTTTAAAAGAATTCTTGGAGGGTGGAGGAGGATAGTACTTAAGGGGAGTGAAGAACTCCTCAGGAATGTGTATGGTTCATGATAAACAAGTTATAGAGGATGTTGGCAAAACTAATCTATAATGTCTGCCATTTTGATAACATTTTCACTTTTTCAAATGGCCTGTGTGCCTAAACTCACTTCAGCCTCACAATTTGGGAGGTGCGTATGATGAGTACCATTACCCCATGTTATAGACGAGGAAGCTGAAACTCACAGAAGTTAAATGGCTTGCTGCCTATGGTCTCATAGCAAGACAAGCACCAGAGGCAGGCTTTGAACCCGTCTGGTATACTGTCACCTCCCCTTGTATTAATTCACCTAGCTGCCATTTTCTTTTCAAGAAAATTCACTAATTTCACTCCAATCTCTCTAGACTTCTGTATTACATAAAATTAGATTCTCCTCCACACCTGAATGAGGTCTCATTTCTTAAACAATTATCTTCATTTCTTAATACTGTCCCAGCATTAAAATGAACACTGTTGCTACTGTGACTCAGTCTGAGTAACCACAGAGGATTCCCTTATTACTCTTACTGCTGGGAGCCTCTCTCCCTTCTTTGAGCTCTTGTGATGAATTTGAGTCACTTTATTGATGGTTATTTTCCATTTATTTATCATCATTAACACTATTAGAGGGCTATGCTAGGCACTGAAAAGTGGTACCACATCACTTGATTATGTAATCTTTATTTGTAAATCAAAGACTAGAAATTTCTGAAGACAAGGGAGATGTTTCCTTTTTCCCTGATGTCCTGAAGCATGCTTGCTACATCGCTCAAATCCTAAATGTTTGACCTTTCAAGGCTCACATTTTAGTGGGTAAATGTTGCCCTGCATAAAAATCTAGGTTTTGATTTTTTTCTGCATAAAATGACAGGTTTTGACTTACACACCATTACTGGTTGATTCACCTCTTGCTCCCTGTTTCAGGAGGAAGACTTCTCCTAGCCTGGTACTTAAATAAAGATTCAGGAGAGAAAAGATCACCCCATCTTGGGTTTCTGCTTCTTTGGGTTGCATCTTACTCATGAGTGAGGAAGTTCTGCTGAGAGCTGGGATAGAGCCTTGGGTAAGGACTCAGATGTCAGTATACTACATTCAGGAGTCAATTCTAATTCTAGTGAAGATCTATCTTTCATCATAAAAGGCAAACCTACACATCTTGGAGTGATGATGAAGGGGATTTTGTCTCCCACTATTGTTCATTTCTTAATGGCAGGGATTTGGAATTTAGTTTAGTATTTTAAATCAGTAATAGATTTGAACACAATTGTACTAGCATGCATGAATTAAAGACCTCCTCCTTCCCTTCCCTTTCTGAACTAATGACTTTTAATTTATTCTTTAGACTAGGACTGAGGACTTTTTGGATCCTACGAGTCAATGTAATATAAGCAACACACAGGTCAAGTCTTATTCAAGCCAACAGAAAGAAATCTAATAAAGAAGAGTACTGGCTCCAAAGTGAGAGGTTCTGTGTTCCAATCATGCTCCTGACTCCATTTTACATGTGTGATCTGGGATTCACAAGCTTCCTGAGCTTCAGTGCTCATCTATAAAATGGGCAGGGGTTAGACTAGATGACCTGAGGTCCCTTTCAGTTATAAATCTATAGTTCTCTGAAATTTTTCATATAGCCCTCTATAATTGAATGACCACATCACTTCAAATTACCTCTGACAAATCTCCATTTTTCGCATGAATCTTGGCCATGCTTTCTAGCCATGTCCTTCGTAACTCCGGGGTACTTGCATAGGAGTTTGCCAGGCTGTACTGGAGATCCACAAGCATCTCAGGGTCTTTCTCATGCTCCTTCATCTGAGCTGTAGCCATGAGGACTGTCCGAATGCGTTTCGTTAGGTCTTTCACCTCTCCTGGGAAATGACTGTTCTTTGGAAAAGACAAAATCCTGGGTTAACAAAAATCCTCTTAACTTCGTGCAATTCTTATAATATCTGCTTGTAGTACTAGTATTTATATAACAGTCAGCATTCAACAAATATATATAGGTCTCCCTGAAGATCTTTAGAATCGTTTGTGAGACATGGGAGACACTAGCACGGGACTGCCCAGCATGGCGTGCCCGCTTCAAAGGCAGTGTTGCGTTTTATTAGTGAAGCAGAATTGCAGTAGCTCAAAAGAAATAGGAGATGCACAAATTTAGAGAGAACACCACTCCAAAAGTTCATACGGATTATTTGTGCCTGATCAGTAGGAGAACTTTCCAAGCTGATACTGGTCTGATTAGCCAGTCGGACACACTGTACCTTGACTCCAACATAGTGATGTCATTTTGATCCTTTTTGAGAATGGATAACCACCAACTAACCAACCAGCCAAGCCTCTGGGGACCTCTTGTTAACTGTGGAGGGAGAGCGGGTTCTGATAAGAAAGAGCCCTGCTCTAGTGGAGTTTATATTCTAGGGACCTTGAGTTGGCCTTGGTACGCACTCAGAGCTCAGGGTTGGGAGAATTCAAAACTGAACCTATTTTAAATCATGCTCATGACTTGCCTTGCTCTCATTTGGTGACACACTAGTGATAGAGGGGCTCCTCTGCTGGAGAAGGGGGGAGAAGGATACAGTTTGTGTGAGCATGGAAAAGTACATGCTCATCACAGAAATGGGTGAGGTGCATGTGTGCGTGACTGTGCCTACGTGTGGATGTTCTGAAGGCTTTGTGTTTCAGGATGGGAGATGAGACTTCTGAATCCATTCTCCCTTGGAAGGAAGGAAGGAAACACGCATTTATTAGCCTCTTATTGCATTGTGAGCCAAGCACTGTTCTAACTGCATTTGATCCTCATAATAACCCTGGGAGGGAGGCACTATTATTACCCCATTTTACAGATAAGCAAATTGAGGCAAACAGAGGGTAAGTGACTTGCCAAGGGTAATACTCTCAGATGCCAGATTTCACTCTAGGTCCAGTCCTCTAACCACTGAGCCAACTAGCTGCCACCGTTATAGTTTGGCAAATGTTGTGGAAAGAACAGAGGACTTGGAGTTGGGAACTTAAACAAGTCACTTTTACCCCTCTGGGTCTAGTTTCCTCATGAGGAGGGTGGGCTCTTTCTCAGGTTCCTTCCAGGTTTAAATCTATAGTCTTGTGACTCTCTGGGCCTCAGCAGTATTATCTGCAAATGAGATCAGAGTAAATGCTGTCTAAGATGCCTGTGTGGGCAGCTAGGTGGGGCAGTGGATAGAGCACTGGGCCTGGAGTCAGTAAGACTTAAGTTCAAATCTGGCTTCAGATACTATATGTGTGACCCTGGGCAAGTCACTTAACCCAGTTTTCTCAGTTTCTTCACCTGTAAAATGAATTGGAAAAGGACATGGGAAATCACTCTAGTATCTTTGCCAAAAAAAACTCAAAAGGGTTCATGAAAAATTGGACATGACTACATAACGACCACAAGGTGCCTTTTGGCTTTGAAGGTCTGCAAGTCTATGATTCCACTCAGCACATGCACATCCAGAAGAACCATTTATTCTCTTTCCCCTTAATATATTTAAGTTATCTAGGGTACAAAGGCTTAGCTAACAAAGCAAGCCTTCAAGTGAAAGGAAAGATCTTAATCAAGGAAATGAACCAGTTCCTGCCCTCAAGGAGCTTATCCAAGGGGATTTACAGTAGCTTAAATTTAAGTAGCACATGATGGGTTAAAAAGCACTTTCCTGATTATGATGTAACTAGGATACTACTGTTCCCATTTTACAGATGAAGGGATAGACTCAGAGAGGTTATATGACTTACCTAAGGTCACATAGCGAGTAAGTTTGAAACTTAGATTCTAAATTAAGCCTTCTAATGACAAAACTGGGCACTTTCTGCTCATTAGTGATAGGGGATTTGAGGATGGACTAAACGGAAGTAGAGGCAAGAGAAGACTGTGAACAGGGATGGAAAGCTACCATCTCTGCTTTAAGTATTTGTGGAGAGACTTTTTGTTTCATATCACTTGTGGCTGTTCAGTCATTCAATCACGTCTGACTATAATTGAGTTCATCGACTTTTGTCCATGGGGTTTTCTTGGTAAAAACACTGGAGTGATTTGCCATTTCCTTCTCTACTGCATCATCATTTTACAGACAAGGAACTGAGGCCAATAGGGGCTTAAGTGACTTGCCCAGGGTCACACAACTAAGTAGGTGTTGGAGGCTGAATTTGAACTCAGGTCTTCCTGGCTCTATTTGATACACCATCCAGCTGCCTCATTTCATATCCACAAGGCTATGGACTTGATCCAAATGGTCCCATGAAGAATGGTGACCTATCACTAGACAGAGTCCATAGAAACAACTTGAATAAGGACTTAGTCAGCTAAAATATAATGCGTGCGTTGGGTTTTGAGCTTTCATGTTCCTCATAGCAATAATGTCATTAGCTTATGATGAAACAATGATGTGGCTAGAGCACTGGATTTTTAATCAGAAAGGCTTAGTTTAAATCTTGGCTTTTCTACTTATTAGTTGGGGAACCATGTGGAAATCCTGTAACCCCTCTGAGGCTCGACATCCTCATCTATAAAACGGGTATACTGTTGCATTGCACACCTCAGAGAGTTGTAAGGATCGAGCCTTCTCTCTCTCGTTTCATCATTATTTGTGTGCTTGTCTTTTCCCTCAGTGGACTGTTAAGTTCCTTGAGATAAGGGCCTATGCTGCTGTCTTTGTAATCTCAGTGACTAAGAGTCTTATATATCATAGGTGCTTCAAATACTTATTGAATTGGACGACCATGAACTACTTTTAAATGATAAAGTGCTATACAAATGTAAGTTGTTACTTTAATGATGATGATGGAAACAAGGGGAATATGTGTGTATGTATGATTAGATAACACATGGCAAATCCTGTAGTTTAATTCAATTCAATAAGCATGTATTAAGCATCTACTATGAGTATTGAAGAAGTGTGATACAGAGAATAGACAGCTTATTTTCCACTGTGGGGGATACAGTATGTCAACAGATAGCCACACATGTGACATTTAAGAAGAGAGAGGGAGTACTGAAAATCAGGGAGATCCTGAGAGGCTTCCCAGAGGAGGTGGTAGATGAACTGAACCATAAAGGAAGCTAAAGATTCCAGTGTCACAGTGCCTGGCACACAGTAGGTGCTTAATAAACATTTATTGACTATCTGAATACTTAAAAGGAAGAGATAAGGAAAGAATGTATCTCTGGTGTGGGATATGCTTTATGCAAAAGCAGGGAGGGTAAGATGGCACCAATTTAGCCCATTTGGCAGCACGATAGAAGTGATACAGTAAGTGTGGAACCTGGAAGGGTAATTTGGAGTCAGGCTGTGAAGATCTATACATGCTAAGCCAAAGAGTTTGTCGCTGCAATCTCTCCCAAAGGATAAGCATATGTAAGAGATGCTTATGTAAATGAAAGCCGTGAAGGGAATGAAGACCACATGGGAAAACTCAGTTAATTTTGTGAGTCCGACACCTTGCCATCACAGGCAGAAGCCTCAACTGAACGTCCACTTCTCCATACCAAGAGTGTGGGTGAGAAAAAACAAGTTAAAATAGCTTTGTAAAAAAAGTTGCTATGCAAATGTTGCCTTTCTTTGTTTTCCCAATATTTGTGTAGCCCAGTTAACTTAGTAAACACTTAATAAATGCTAATTGACTCTAATTAGAAAAGGGTGAAAATATAATGTAAACAGTCAGGGCTAGCTTTGATAAATGCTGAGTGTCAAATCTCTCTCTGATGTGGGATAATTATTTTGTAAAACATTCCCTTTGATTCCACTGGCCTCGTGAGGGAAAAAAATAAGTCAAAACTTCTCATCAGAACCATTAACAGCACAGTGCCCACCTGAAGTTGCTGTTTTTTAAAAAGTACAATTTATGTTTCCATTGGTAGGAAATCATACCACTCTCTAGATGGCATTTCATCTTTCTTCCTAATGTGCGTTAGAGAAGGATGCAAAACATTTCTTACTTTCATTTGTTTGTCTCCATTGGCAAAATTATTTGTAATTGCCAGGGAATGTTGAAACCGGGATCCTCCAATTCCTGCGTCGGCTATTAACTGGCTTACAGCCTTAATGAGCTAGAAGAGAAAGGAGAACTGAATAAAGAGAAACCAATTCCAGAAGCAGCCCTGTCATGCTTATACACATGGACCTAAGAGGATTCCCTCAGTGGGTCTTACTATGGACACCCTTCTTTACCATTCATTCAAATGAATGATTGGGACTCTAGTAAAGGGTTTTTATAAAACAACGAGACTACTATGGGGTGGAGGGGACCCTGATTTCTAGAAGACTGTGTCATGGGGACCTTGAATTTTGGCACATTCTATAAGCTGGAAAGATTTTGAGTTCAGGCCAAAGGAGAGACTGCGCATCTATTATCTAAGATCTTCCTGCTCAGCTAAGCTTGGAGAGGCTCATCAACAGATAGACGGCCATCAGATGGTAGTTTTTTTCATCCAAACCAAATCATCAAGGCTGTCTATTAAGGCAAGGAGGGGTTATGATCTTCCTTGGTCGAAGGAGTACCTACCCCAAATGAAATCAGATCTTTTGAAATATTTGGAGAAGAAACATTATATATCCTGAAGTCAGATCGGCAAGAGCCCAGGATACTTAGAAGTTTTGAAGTTAATCAATCATTTGATCAGTCAGTAAGTATCTATTAACTTTTTAATCTATGGCAAGCATTGTGGTAGATGTTGGTGATACAGGTACAAAGAGTAAAACAATGCTTACTCAGCAGGTGTTTATGTTCTAATGGTAGATCTGAAGATAGACCTAGGAAAAGGTAGGGAAAAGGGACATTTAGAACTCCTTTTTCTCATGATCTACTGTCACTCCTAAGCCTGTCCAAAATTCTTGCTCTGCAGATGAAATGGAAACACTGGTTCCTCCCTGTTTTTCCCAGCCATCTACTCCTCAAGGGGAAGCATTTGGGATACCCGTCAGAGACATCCTGTAGAGGGATTCTGGTGGTCCATCTAATTGATTGCCTAATGCAAATGATGTTACCCACTAAATGGTTCCTTGTCATAAGTGAACTGATCAGTAGATTTGGGGGCAGCTAGCCCCTAAAATTGGCAAGACTTACTTGTAGGTGAGACCTGACAATTGACTTCTGCTTGTTAAATTCAAAATTCTTCCTCATGAAGAAATAAAGGAGTGCTGAGGCTTCTGTCTGAGTTGACCGTGACCTGTGGTTACAGCATTTTAAGACTTCATAGCAGAATGATCCACAGAGGTCAGCCTGCCCTTGAAAAAATGCTGAAGGGAACTGAAAAAATGAAAGACATATTGAGTACAGCTTACATCTCTTTCCATTCTTCTAACTTAAAAAAAAGTCTCCTAAAAGCCCTCCTGCTTTTGCTTTTCTTTTGCATCTCATGCAAATTAAGAAGAGATAATTACATTTATCAAAGTTAGGATAATATTTTCTTCATCCAAGGTGGGGTGACTTTACTTGTTGCCACTCTGTGCTGTAGTCAGTTGGCATCATTCTAAAATATCTTAGCCCACCCTCTGAAGCTTCACCCAACATGGGTTGCACCACAGATTTTTATTTGGAAATATTCTAGCTGACAGGGGTGGGGAACCTGTGGCCTTGAGGCCACATGTGGCCCTCTAGGTCCTCAAGCATGGCCTTTTGACTGGCTTCAAACTCCGCAGAACAAATTCCCTTAATAAAAAGAATTTGTTCTATAAGACTTGGACTCAGTGAAAAGACTTCCCTTGAGGACCTAGAAGGCAACGTATAGCCTCGAGGCCGCAGGTTCCCCACCCCATTAGCAGACTGGAGTTGAAACTATTCCTGTGTGCAAAGGTTTCCACATGATATCAAGAGAGATGAACAAATAGGACAGAAACACTATTTGTCTACATAGTACAATCATTTGTGTTTCTGTGTGAAATTCCATAAGCTTTGTGAGTATTTAGGCAACTTGGATAGGAAAATAACTTAGGGAATTTCTTTATTTGTGTCTCATGATAGTGAATGAAGTCGTGAGGCATGAGTGGAGACATCCTGGAATCTTCTGACAAGCAAGTACAGCCTTTTTGGGAAAGCAATACTCCATCTTTTCCTAAGCAAGAAGCAGGAAGAAGAAAAGGGGTAGGGGAAAGGCGGGGATCACTCTGAGATCAGAGGGAGTGACTACGAGTAAAAGGCAGGACAAGAGGAAGCAGTCCCAGAAAGCTCAGAACATTGCTTCTTGTGACTACGAAGTGTGGTAGGTCTTTATATTTAATGGGGTAATAATCAGGGGTAGCAATCCATGGGGTAACTTGAACAAAACTGGAATTACACCACATTAGTTACTCTGGGGGTCACGGTATCCCATGAATCATGGGGAATAAGTCTGCAGTGGATCTTGGTCTGGGTTCTAACTTATAAAGTCATAACCAAGACATCTGGCCATCACTAAGCCCTAGGGCATGGGTCAGTTACTGAGATAATCACAGGTTGAAAACTCCATGTATAAGTGACTCTGTGGGCCCCTCATAGGGGGCTGGAAATCTGCTGTCAATGAGGAGGCACCCTCATTGTCACATGTTCATTACTTGGTGACTTGAATGATGACAACTTGAACGCAGGGAGTCTTGGGCTGCCAGAGGTAAGATACGTAGCTCAGATCTGGTTGGTGCTTTAAAATGTTCGTTTTCTCATTTGGATCTGCCATCCTCATTTTAAAAATGAGAAAGTGGGATCTTGTAGAGGTTAAATGTCTTACTCAGGTTCACCTACCTAGGAGTTTTGAGTCAGAATTCAAAACCAGGTCTTCTAGCATTCTATCATGGTATTACCCCTTCTATATTTCCCTGGTTTCTCTTGGGCTACCTGAGACAAGAAAAGTACGATAGCCCTGCTGGAGAAAAATTTGGCTATTTAGTAAAATGTGTAACCTTAGAGCAGTCGCTTCTACAGCTGACCTTTAGTTTCCTCAACTGCAAAATTGGTATAAAAAGTCTCTCATTCTTGCTCTCATAGGATTGTGAGGAAAATTTTGTGTCATTTTAATTTGAGTTATTGTGATTATATTATCTGTGCTACAGCTGCCTCTAGCACCAGGACTGTAGGCAGGGGTATGTGGGAGCCACTTCTAACCAGCCTGCTGTCATTCAGTTTCCACTGTGAACATTTATACCTCAGAAACTGGAAAATGCCACAAATCAGGGCTTGGTTTATTATTTTGATGACTCTCTGGACTTAAAAAAGTGATGGAGAAAATGTTAATAAGACAGATTAAAATTAAAAGTGTATCATGCATACGGTTTTTTTAGAAATCTGGTAGTTAAATGTTTACCAGCATTCCCTTGGTTGTAGAGATATGTCTTTTTCTAGTTAAGTAGATGCACTTGACAAAGTTATTGGGTCAATTTTGAGATCTTTATTCCAAACCTACTCCCATTTTCTTTTTAAAAAAAAATTAAATTCTTCCCCCTACCATTTACAATAACTAAAATATTTTTGAACAGGTCTTCATAGGTGCATCTCTGTTTAGATTTCCACAATGTCATGTAAGTCACAGGCATTTATTAGGGTATAAACTTCACTGGAATATAAGGGAATTGTACCTTTGATACAAACAGCCTTAATGCAGCAAAAACATGTTTCAGAGCAGTTGCTGACTGATTCACTTGTAAAAAGAGAAGGTAAGTATCAAAAATTCTCTTCATCATCGAATTCTGGCATTCAGATTGCTGGAGTTGCCTCTGGAAAATCAATAGAAAAGTGATCGTAAATAAGTAGAAGAGCTTGTAATTTTCATGTGTTTCTTCTATTACAATGTGTACTCTTTGAGCACAAGGAGCACCTTATTGCCTTTCTTAGTATCCCTAGTACTAAATACATAATAATACTGCTTTTCACTGGCTAATTAAAAGACCCCCAGGTGACTTGAGTTTTAGTTATGGCTTTGCCAATCACTATCATAGGTAAGTCTTATCTTATCTGCAAAATGAGCAGCTTGCCCACATGCTATCAACTAAAAATGAATAGGATTTAGTTGGGCTGTCACTGAAGTCCAAATGTTCAGAACTATTATTTCCTTTGGGCAAGAGGCTTTGATGAAGAGAAGCCAGCATGAGAGTTTGACTCACTCCACGAAACTCCGTTTCCTATACTGTTGATGATGAAGGGACCAGTAGAGGTCATCCAGTCTAACAACTGAGGAAACTATAATGATCTGCAGCTAGGGAGTGTCCAGGATAGGATCTGAAGCCAGTTTTATTTTTCAGGCTGCATCTGGACTGTGGTGGCTCCCCAGATCTTAGGATTTGTAATAGAAAAGGAGGGATTTGTTTCAGTAAATTGAAAAAAAAATATAATAGGTATTCAAGTCAGTGGAATCAAGTGGATTTCCTTGGCGAATTAATGGGAAAATAATGACAGCAAGGACAGGCAGCCATAGATCTATTTTGGCCAAGATCTCTGTAGGGAATACTCCCAGTGATGGGATATTAGTTTCTTTGTAGTGTCCCTCCTACCTCATAGAAAGGAAGCTCCTTGAGGGCAGGGATTGTTTCATTTTTTTTTTTTTTTTGGCTCAGTGATATAGACAATAGGTATTCGGACAATGTCTGCTGATTAAATGAAACAATCCAAAATTTCCCTGATGCAAACTTTCCTCATAGCTAAATTTGCCAGCTATGGTCCATGGTCTAATGTAAGCTTGACTCATACAATTCCTCTTTGTGTCTCCCTTTATTTCAGAAAGCCTGGTAAGTCATAACTTTACTCTAGCTTCTCTTAACCAAATTCTCTTTCCCAAAGGAAATAATAGGCAGCCATTTTTAACACCTGACCAGAGTAATATCCAGGTTATTATCCATCACCGTTAGTCAATTTATTTCTCTTACAGCTTAGTCATTACTTAGTAGTACTGAAATGGTCGATTCTGGGCCAACTGTTGTCACAAAGTTTCTGACGACATTTTGCTCCATGATGTTCCGTTATGGCTATGTGGCATCACATGCCCACTCAACTTTCCCCATTACAGTCTTTTCACCCTTCCAAGGAGAGTTCCCCTGTGAGACTCACTCACCTGGTGGACACGAGTAAAGAGGCTTAGTAGATCCAGAATTGTGAGGCACACCTCAGTGGCAGTATTGGCCTCCGTGTCTACATGGTGTACAATGTCTATTTCGTTGGAATTACCTATGTATAAAAAGTTGAAATGCATGCATAAATTCTAAGGCGATCTTCCTCTGATCAAAGATTTTTGTTTGAGGGGCAGATTCGAAATGATCTCATATCTTCTAGTCATTTCTCAAACCAAAGTTTTCCTGTTTACTTAGATTACCTACTGGCTAACTTTACAACTCAGTATTGTCTTTGTATTCCAGCTGGAAATTTAAAGAGCCAAATGATCTATTCCCCTTCATACTGAGTACTGGTCATTTATCCTTAGTTTTCTACTTACTCAGTCACAACCAGCCCCATATTATTTCCATAAAGTAGGTTGCACAAATTCTTACAATGATAAGACTACTGTGGGATAGTGGATACAGGATATTTTCCTCCATCTTAGAAGATTACACAAACTACAGACCATTACTTACCCTCTGTGAGTCAGGTAGCCTTAGTTGCTTCCTTCCTTACCATGTCTTCCCTATTAGTCTGTAAGCTCCTTGGAGGTACAGATCTTTTTATAAATGCTTGTTAAGTGGATTTGATATTTGTAATATCTTATGTCTAGAGCTGGAAAGGCTTTAAGGATCATCTAGTCTAACTTTTTGTTACAGATAAGGAATCTGGTGTCCAGGAAGGCGACTTGCCTAAAGTCAAACAGCTTGTAAGCATAGGAGGTAGAGTTTGAAACCAGATCCTCTGTCTCTAGAACTAGTGTTCTTTTCACTATACCATGTAACTATTTAACAAACTACTGGGTGGCATTTTCTTCAACTTTCTGACGGCAGATACTTGATATTACATGGCTTGCCACTCAATGATGCCATTTTTACACCTTTCTGAGAAAGACTTTGCCTCCTTCCACGGTATACTTAGTAGCCCAAAAGAACATAGTCTTAGCTAGCATTTATAATAACCGTTTGTAAAAAGTGCTCAGCACAGTGCCTGAAACAGTAGCTGCTATATAGATGCTTATCCCTCCCCCTCTCTCCCATATAATACTTTAAAGTTTGCAAAGAACTTTGCAAATATCTCAATTTTTCCTCTCAACAACCTTGGGAAGTAGGTGATATTATTATCTTCATATTACAGAAGAGGAAACTCAGGCAGGCAGAAGTAAAATACCTTTCTCAGGATCACAACAGCTAGTAAGTGCCAGAACTCAGGTTTTTCTGATTGCAAATGTAAGACTATATTCTTGGTAGAGTTCCTTCCCACTGACTGGATTATCTAGCTTGAGAAGTGGCATAGCTAGTACTTGGAAAAGCTTGTAGCCTGTTTGCCCAGGGACCATATGCAGAATGGTCTGGGTATGTATGTTCACCCTTTCTCCTCCATCCAGTCATAATTGTTCCCTGATCTTCCAGGATATAGTCTCGTTGAGAGAAAAAAAAACTGTTCAAGGAGTACTCCTCTTAATAGTATAATGAAATTCCTTACCTTCTCTAAACCCCCAAAGCATGGCTTCTCATACAAATTGAATGAAAGATAAAAATGGCAGCTTTTCCAATGATTCTGGCTTACTTACTTGTGATGGTGTTATCCAACATTTGTAAGAGTTTGGGATTAGAAAGTGCATTTTTGCCACGGATTATGGGTAATGTTTGAGATCTGTGATGCTTATGCCCTTCCTGACTGGAAGTGGTATGCATCCTAAAGGAGAGAAAACAGAAGTAATTTAAATGAATCATGCTAATAAGAAACAATGAATGCAAACAATTAATTTTTAAAAATACTTAAAAGTCTAGAAAGGGATTAATTATGAAAGAACTAGTTGTAGGATTTGTCATTGTGGTCAATGAACCATGATGGAAATTTCAGTGCAAAATTCAATTTCTAGTATAGAGGTTCTTAACCCAGGGTCCGCAGTGCAGTCCACAGAGGGATTTCAGGGAGTCCATGAACTTCAATGCTAAAAAAATCATATCTTTACCTTTGCTTATACATAATTGAAATTTAACATTTCCTTTCATCACTGTAAAATCTTCTGAGAAGAGTTCCAGCGACTTCACCAGCCTGGCAGAGGGGGTCCATGACATAAAAAAATATGTAGCACTTCTCTAGAATACCATGCCAACACCTTAGCTTGGCAGTTAGGGCCCTTAACAGTCTGACTACAGTAGATATTTCCATATTTATATTTTTCAGCATTCCCTTCCTTGTCCTCTTTTCTCTCACTTAACTGTCTGGCTTGTTGTTTTCCAAACTCAACATTCCATCTCCTCACTCTATACCTTTGTACAACTCTTCCTCATCCCTGGAATGTATTCCTTCACTTTTATCCCTTAAAATCCTTAGAATCTTCAAGGTGCAAATGTGCTACTTTCTATGGGAAACCTTTTCTGAATCTCTTTCCCCCATGCCAAATTGTAAATTCTCTCTTTCTATTCAATTAATAATCTACATACTTATCTATCTACATGTTTTATTCCTGAAAATAACCAGATTTGTTTTTGATTTGTCTTTGTATTCCAGGCACTTAGAACAGTGTCATGCACATAGTAGGAACTTAAATAATTGCACTGGATTGGATTAGATGGCTGCTTTGCTTGAGCTATTTTGCTGGGGCCAAAATAGATTTTGGAAGATCTATATACAATAATAAGCTATCCTCCTAAAAACCTTCTCTTGCCATTAGAAAGAGTGAATTGTTACCTCTAGCTAAATATGTGCCTTTTTGCCAGAACAGAAGTGCAGTATTTGTGTTAGCCTACTGAAGAATTCAAAAGCACAAGCTATTAGAAAAAATAGCTTGTAATTTGCTCCCTGGAGGAACTGTTCCCATATGGGTAAAGTTAACACTTTTAAGAGAAACATTTAGTTCTTGGGAAAGCTAATTTACCAAATGGTACCCATGTGACCTGGAAGACTTAATTCACCACCCACTGATGAGTACTTTATTTTCTATGTCTTAGCCTGTCTCACTACAGAAAAGACTTAATGTTAATAAATAATGAAAAAATGGCTTTGGTACAGAGTTGCCTACGAAAAGGATCTCCCCTGTAACTACTAAATCCTTTTCTGTTGTGTGATTGAAAAAGCTTTTTCTCTACATGTAAAAGTCATAATTGCAGAGTTCACTTTGGTATAAATATGAGCATCCTTTAGTAGCCCTGAAATTTAAACCTGTTCAGACATATTCATTTTTATTTAATAAAATTATGCAAGTTTTTGAGAGCACTTGACATGGAATTTTTCTCAGAGAGAACACTTGAAATGTTAAGTTGCGGCACATTTGATGCTGGAGAGAGAAAGATGACCAAGACTTTGTTATTATGCATCTGGTGCCAAAAGAGTTTTTATAAGCTATTCTCCAAGGAAGGCCCTAGTTAATGGCAATATTTAATCACAACAATAGCTAGCACTGATATAGCACTTTAAGGTTTAAAAAGCACTTTTTACTTTCTAGCCCATTTTCTCCTTACAACAATCTTGTTGAGGTAAATCCTGCTATTATCATTTTACAAATAAGGAAACTGAGGCAGAAAGAAGTAAAGTGACTTGCAGAAGGTCACCTGGCTAGTGAGTATCTGAGGCAGGACCTGAAGTCAGGTCTACAAGGCATTCTAGCCTCTTCACCACTTAGCCACCTCTACTTAAGTAATGTTTCTTTTTCCCTTGGAGATTCTTATGATTTAGCATTATATTTAAGTTACAGAATGGCTAATGATAGGAGGGGAGCCTGAAACACTGGGCAGGGGTTGAAGAAACTTCATTGTTTCTCTCTTGGCCACATTTTAAAATAATACTACCATGCTGTTTCTATTAAAGGACAGCATGATGGCCTCAGATGCCTTAGTCAAAAGCCTTATGCCTCTTCCAGTAACGAAACTAAGAAAATGTTTATTTGAGACGCAAGTGATGAATGGTTCCCCTTCCTAGTCTTTGTTTGTTCTACCCCTCTGCAAATATAATAGTTTTATAATTCTAAGGATATTTACTATTGGTTCAACTGCCCATCAAAACAGCTTTGTGAGGGAAGGATGGAATACTGGATACTGGAAACAACCAACCATTCTCCTGGTCTCACTTCTGGTCTTCAAGGTTAGGCTATTTCTGAATTAACCACAGACATATGGTATTAGCTGGTTCATATGGGACTGGGCTTGGGAAAGGTGCTTGAGCTGACGGAAGACAGTCGAGCTTAGACCATCTCCCAGGATCTCAGGAACAAATTCTGAGATCCATATGGTGGACCTTCATGCGTGGATGAAACATGCTTGGTTCTAAGATATAAGTACACTTATATCTGCAAATACCAGGAAATATATTGGTTTTCAAGGGGTCTTCGGACCTAGAGATGATGTGGGGCCAATTCAGATTTCCCAGGCAGAGCTATGCTCACTGCATTAGACACTTGAACCCAGCTCAGGTTCAGACTGAACTATAGCCCCCAGAGTTAAACAGAACAGGCCTAGCCTCAAGCAAAATTATTATTTAATATTGCTGAATATGGATTACATACTTAAGGTCAAATTCCAGGAATTCTTATGGCATAGACAAAATATGGCCGATGATTTTTTTTCCCCATAAATCCTATGACATTGTAGATTTAGAGCTAGAAAGGACTAGAGGTCATCTAGTCCAAATTCTCATTTTACAGATTAAGGAATTGAGGTCCAAAGTGGTTAGGTGACTTTCCCAAGGTCACACAATTTATATGTGGCAGAATGAGGATTTGAATGCAAATTATCAACCTCCATTTCCAGTTTTTCCAATTGCACTATGCTTCCTACTCTGATTGCTTTTGAAAACTTTTAAGAATACTGCTTTAGTTATATAAATTGGTAAACTACCAAAGGAAGGGATAAGCAAAACCGGGATATGATGTTAGCACAGAATTATCATATGGAATTCTAGTTCAATTCAATAAACATTTAATTTATTAAGCACATACTAACTTCTGGGCACTTTTTAATTGTGCCCTCTATTTTAGCAATAGTGATTCAATACTACAACTTAAAGAACAACTGTAATTACTAAAATAAAAGGCGCACAGATATAATCCACTAGTTTGCCATTTGTCTGGAAAGCATTTGTTTTTTTTGGTTGATTCCTATGATTCTATTGGTATGGAAAACTCCAATCTGGTAATTTTTTTGTAACTTAAGAGTTGCATGAGATTCTTCGGGCTTATGTGACTTGCCCATGGCCATATGGCTAGTACATGTCAGAAGGAAGACTTGAACCCAAGTTGAATGATTCCAAGATGGAGCCTCAATCTACTGAGGGATGACCCTCTATGTCACTGTGACAGTGAGCACCTTGAGGACAAGGAGTGTTTTTGTCTTTTTTTGTATCCTCAATATGTAGCACAGTACAGCAGACGCTTAATGAAAGATTGCTTTTTGTTGCTGTGGTCTCTCAATGGGAAGATTAGCAACTAGGAAAAGGGCCCAAATATTGGAACAAAAGTTTGTTAACCATGTTAATATTCAAGAGAGGTTCCTTTTAAAAAAAACCCTACTTTTAATGGAATCCAAAAGATAAGTTATTTAGAATTCATATTTGGTTTGACGTACATACACATATATATGTACATGTATACACATATAGACATGCACAATACATGTATATAAGTGAATATGTAAGTACATATTTGTTACAGAAAATCTGTTATTGAAATTATTTACAATCCACATTTGCTATGACACTTAAATATACATGTATGCACACATACATATACATATGTATGTAAATATGTGTATATTTACACTTTATTCTATATGATATAAGTGAGATATATACATATATACATATGTATATGTATATATGTATAAATGTGTGTATATTTACATTTTATTCTATATGATATATGAGATATATAATATATGTATGTGTATAAATGTGTGTATATTACATTTTATTCTATATGATATATGTGATATGTGTGTATATGTATGTATGTGTATGCATGTAGGTAGATATACACAATACATATGTGTGTATGTGTGTATGTAGATGATATGACCTACCACTGTGAAAGAAGACCTGTGGTCTGACAGGAGGAATTAGAGCCTTTCAGAGTTCCATTATTCTGGGTTGCCTGGACAAACTTAAATGCAGCAGCAATTTTCCTAAAAAGAAAATATGCATATTAATTCTGTAACAATGTGCCTAAGAAATGCAGAATCCATATCTAGCAAAACAAGAACTAGAATATTCATCTGCCAAATTTCATTGATTAGGAGAGGAAATATAATCCTAAGAGTCATGTTTACTTTTGGCAGTTGGAAGATCAGGTTTGGATAAGGGACTTGACCTGGGATTTTTCTCAAAAGAAATGGATAATAATAGAAACAAAACATCCCTGTGATTGTTCCTCTTTGACTGCTTATTGAAGGATCTTCCTGAAGTAGATAGATAAAAATTGTGCCCACATAACCCCTTTATATGATGATCATATATTTGGTCAATATATCAGTACATTTCAGTTCTCATTATTTCTTACCTGGATTATTGAAATAAGCTTTTGTTTTTGATCAGTCTGGGGTAAGTGACTTGCCCAGGGTCACACGGCTAGTAAGGGTTTGAACTCAAGTCTTCCTTACTCCAGGGCTGGTGCTCTATCCACTGCACCACTTAACTGCCCTGAAATACACTCTTAATTAGGCTTTTGCTTCAAGTTTTCCCCTTCTCTCTCTAATCTTTACATAGCTAACAAATTGATATTGGAAAAATCCAGGCTTGCCTATGTTCTTCTCTTGCTCAGTAACTCCAGTGATTTCTTATTATCACTAGGATACAATACAAACTCTTCTGGTTGCCATTCACAGCAAGGCTTTAACCTACCTTCCCAGGTACCTTGCTTCAAATCGCCCTTCCTCTTCCTCATACGAGACTTTCCATTTTCCATCTTTGCACAGTTTGTCTCCCATACCTGGAAAGCATTCCCTCTTTCCTTGTGTCTCTTAAATTCTCCAATTTCCCTCAAAGCTCAGCTCAAAGATGATATCCCACTTGAAGGGTTTTTTGATTTTCTCAAATACTGTTACTGTTTCACTTACAAAATTACCAGGTATTTATTTTTTATTGCCATATATTTATTTTGTACACATTTATATGGATACGTGTGGTTTCCCCAATGGGTTCCCTAGGAGGCTGGGACTCTCTTATTTTTGTCTGTCTATTTCTAGCATTTAGCCTACCACAAAGTAGGTACTTAATAAATTGTTTATATTAATTGATTGATTAAATTCTCTCAGAAATATATAACATTGCTGGAGGGAAAATCTTTCTTTATACTTCTTAAATGTCTCATATACAGAAAAGGTCCTTTCAGATTACCTGTCTAAATCAAAGGCTGAATAAAAAAC
Source organism: Bettongia penicillata ogilbyi (assembly GCA_023548195.1). Classification (NCBI taxonomy): domain Eukaryota; kingdom Metazoa; phylum Chordata; class Mammalia; order Diprotodontia; family Potoroidae; genus Bettongia; species Bettongia penicillata. The sequence continues at coordinate 1,550,441 of JAJHZJ010000149.1, forward strand.
CATCTAAACTTGCATTCTGCTTCTTACCGCAGACGTATTTTATGATCTCTGTTCTACATACTGGAATCGCTCGTCATGGCCCTGGAGGGACCAGTGCTCTAACACATCAACCTCTAAAGTTTCTAGATTCAGCGAGAAGTGAACCAGGATAGTGGTTACGTGAGTGGAGAGCAGAATGTGTATTGTGGATTAACCTGATAAAATAAATGAACATTTCATATATGTCCTAAAAACAGTAGTAGTTCAAAAATGTTACCTTATTATGTTACGTTTGCCCAGGTATCTGAAATTTTGAAGACAAACACTGAAAGGAAAAAAAAAGATGTCAAATTTTTATTATTAATACCATTTTCAGAGAGCAAACCACTTACACTCAGAATATTTATAGTGCTAGGGATGGGGCCTGAGTCTGTGTTTTCTGTAATTTGGTGAATTCCCAGCTGAAGAAAGTCTATCAGCAAAGGTGTCAGTATTTCTCAGCAACTTATAGGCCTAGAGAGCTACCTAGAAGAAGTGGAGAGGTAAATGACTTGTCCAGGGTCACCTGGTCAGTATATGTCAGAGACGGAACTTCAGTCCAAGTCTTTCTGAGGCTGGTTCTCTATCTGTGATCTCATGTTGTTTCTGAAGATATTCTTCAGAAGAAAAAAAATCCTTTTCATCTTGTTTGCCAATTCTATTTTTATAGTAAACAGAATGCTTCACTTGGGAAGAGGAAATGTTGGCATCATTTTTGCCTCTCATGCTTACTAACTGTCTGACCTGTTTGACCTCTAGGGTCTCTCAATCTACTATCCTATGAACCATAAGAATGTCATAGTCTGTGTAAATCTAATTTTCTTCATCTATCAAGTGGAGAAAAGGACACGTCTTAGGTTTTATGAGCAGCAGTTAACATAATGGACGTAAAGTGCTTCATATATAGTAAAGAGTCAATTGTTATATTTCATAGTGTCACAGAACGCTAAAAACACAAGTCAGAAAACATCTCATCTAATTTCCTCATTTGTAGGTGAGGAGGCTGAATGTGAGAGAGGTCATGAAACTGTGAAGTGGCATAACTGAGACTTGAACCCAGGACTGTGTGTGAAGTACCAGTTCATGAGACATGACTGTTAGATTTTCAGTCTGAATATTTATACCTCGGAAATAGGCAAATGCTACAAGTTAGACTACAAATGCTACAGATTAGGACTTGATCTATTGTTTCATTGATTAGACAAGAAATGAAGGAGAAAATGTTAATAATTCATATTAGACTTAAAAGTATGTCATGCATTTTCAGAAAGTCAGTTGTTAAATATTTGTCAGTACTTTACTGCTTCAACATAAGCCCCAATTCTTTCCATTATATGATATTGCCTTCCACTCCCCAGACCCCATTCAATTCACTAGGTAGGTGCTTATGACAACTGGAGTGACAAAATCGTAAAGAATAATTAAACAGATAAATAAATGAATGAATGAATGAATGAATGAAGAGATAAATGAAAGAATACACAAGCACATAAATATAAGCACATATATCACTATATATTGTAAATAAAGATGCGAACATTTACACTTACACACATACATGTATAGTGAAGTTGTAGGACTTACTCCAAAATGCTGAAGAAATCAGATATCTCAGAAATGGGTGCCCTTTGCCAGTAGGAAATCAAAGTCTCTGGAAGCATATGTCAAATAGTATGGGGTTATTTGAAATCTAGTAGTTTTTCTCATACTCAAAAGTCATTTTAAAGAGATTTCTTTACCTTCTGAAATGGTCTTCATTATGTGCAGAAAGCACACGAGAAGACTCCTCGTTTCCGCTTGATCGAGCTTGTCATATCTCAGCGTCAGTCCTATCAGGGACAGTGGCCTTGCGATCTGTTGAGTCAAGGACACAGTGGTTACTGTAGAAAATCAGACGCTCTGGGGATCAATCATGGCTAGGGGCACAAGAACTTCTTTTTGCGGGGGGCCCGTACCTTTTCACAGTTGTCAGTTTTCTCGCTGCTTTTCTCGTTGGTACTCGGATTGGAGTCAAGACTTGCAAGGGAGGCTCTGGAGTCACCATGGTTTACTGTAGAAATAGCTATTGATGAAAAAGCTGCAACAAAGCCACAGCACACATACTAAAATGGGATGTATGGATACACAAAGTGAAATTAAAATGATAACTCACAAAGACATTCAGTGTTATAGAGATACCTAGAGACATAACTAGGATAGAGTGACAGCTGTTATGTCCTGAGGCAGTAAGATTTAGGTGGTGATGAAAGAAGTTGTACTCCTTCAATGAGTAAAAATAAATTGATCTTAGTAACTCAGTATTGATAACAATTTATCAAGATAGGAAGCTATTCGATTTTATACTTTTTTTCCTCCATTCTGCTTCTTGCTACCCATATATTGGATGAAATCTGCTCTACATAATGGAATTGCTAATTATGAGTCTGGTGGCCCCCATGCTCTGATTTGTCAACATGTAAAATTCCTGCATTCAATGTGAAGTGAAAGTGACCTGGACTAGGATGGTGTGGTGTGAGTGGAGAGGAAAATATGTTTGTGTGTATGAATAAATACGTGTCAGACACATGTATGTATGTATATACATATTATATATAATACACACATTTTACATAGGAGAGAGAGAAAGAGACAAAAAGAGAGACAAATGGAGAAAAAAATTAACAGCAAGGAACTGAGAGAGACAGGAAGATAAACAGAGACAGTGAGACAGAGAGGGACAGAAACAGGAGAAATACAGAGAGACAGAGAAAGACATACAGATAGAAAGAAACAGACAGAGAGGCAGAGAAACAGAGACAGACATATAGATAGAGACAGAGAGAGAGAGTGAGGCAGAGGGATGGAGATAGATATATAGACAGAGAAAGAGAAAAAAATGCAGAGAAAAGAGGCAGACAGACACACTGAGAGAGAAAGATACAGAAACCAAGAATAAGATACCCACACACATACACACACATACACACACACACAGAGACAGAGGGAGAGAAAGAGAGAGAGAGAGAGAGAGAGAGAGAGAGAGAGAGAGAGAGAGAGAGAGAGAGAGAGAGAGAGACAGACAGACAGACAGACAGACAGACAGACAGAGAAAATGTGGCAACTGACTTCACTTGTGAGGAGCTGTGGGTAAGGAATAATTGAATTGTGAAACTGGGTTATTGGAAGGACAGTGACGACCTTGACAGTAGTAGGGAAGTCCAGCAGACAAACATGTTTTTGAAGAAAAACAACTAATTCTATTTTGGACATATTGCATTTGAGGTATCTATGGAATATTCAGTTTGGAAGGTCTAATAGACGGTTTGTGATGCTAGATTGGAACTCAGTAGAGAAATGAGGAATGAATACATCCATCTCCAGTGCTTTGCATAATCACTGAATTCATGAGGCTGATGAGATCAGCCCATGCGAGAATACAGGGGAAAAAGGGAGAGGCACAGGACAATCTTGGGGTATCACCACCATCAATAGACAAAAAGCAGGCAGAGGAGATCGAGGAGGATTGGTCAGGAAAGTAGGAGAAGAACTAGAGAAGAATTAGAAGACTCAGATGCTACAGAGGAATATAGAGGGATGAGGTTTGAGAAAAGGCTGTCAGATTTGACAATTAAAAGATCTTTGGTCCCTTTTAAGAGACTGGATTGACTTGAATGATGAGATTATTATCTAGATGCAGAGGGTTTAGAACAGACAAATAGAGGATCAATTGAAAGCACTGAATATTATTGCTGGATTCCCCCAATACCCTGCCAAGGAATTTAGCTGAGGAGAAAAAAAATATAGGCTGATAGCTAGCAGGGACTGTAGGATCTAGTGAGAGTTTTCTATTTAAGGATAGGGGAGAGTTGGGTATGTTTGCTGATAACAGGGGATGAATCAGTGGATAGAAACTGAAGATTAGAGAGAGGAGAAAATAGTTGTTGTAAGCTACTGGAGTATAAAATAAAAATTCAGGAATACTTTTTAAGAAGTTTCTTTTACTTATGATATGCCCTGAGAACATCAAATGAAAGTGTCCTTTCCAAGATAGCTGTCAAAGTTGTATTTTGAAGGTAGAAGGCTGTTCTAATTCTCAAAGTGTGTAGGACAGGCTTTAGCTCAGTAATGGAATGATGACTCTTGGTATCTTAGGATGGAGAGTGAGCAGGGCTCTGAGAAGTCAGGTAGCCATTGGACTGCAAGCTACAGTATCATAGATTTAGAATCAAAGGGTGGTTTAAAGGGCGGAGCCAAGACGATGGAGTAGAAAGACACACATATGCGGGGTCTCCCCCACACAGCCCATAAAATACCTGTAGAGAGGGACTCTTAACAAATTTTGGAGCATCAGAAGTAGAGAACAACAGAATGGAGAAGATTTCCAGCCCAGGGTGACGTGAAAGGCCCACAGGAAATGTGGGTTGCACCGGAAGCTCAGTGGAGCCCAGAGCCCAGCCGAGCCTTGGGGCATGGAGGCTCGGGAACAGCCTTTGGGGGTGAAATCTCCTGTCACAGCAGCAGCAGATTCAAAGATTCCCTCAACCCACAAGTGCCAAAGGTCAGTGATGGGGGTTTTTCCAGCTGCCCAGAAAGGGAGAAGGGCCTTCCCATAGCTCCGACCTTAGGCAGCTGCCACAGAAGCCACCTCGCAGGTGCAATAGTCGCATACATTTTTGGAGTGTAGAAACCCCTGGGGGCACTGAGAAGCTGATTCTTGCCTCTGCCCTGTGTGGAGGCCCTGGGCAAGCTGGTCTTTATCTCACACTGAATGGTGGCCCTGCCCATCCAGCTTATGTGAAAATCAGCCCCCAGTGTTGACTTGGGAACTGGAAGCCAGGTGGCTATGGAGAGGTAACTGCCAAGAGTCTGGGCACAAAAATCCCTCTCTGTGTCTAGACACGCTTGATTGTGCCATATTGGAGGAACTGAGATCTCACAGATTCCCAGATTATACCCTACTCTTGACAAAGGACCCAAAAGTCAAGTAACTGGTTGGGAAAAATACCTTAAAAAGGGAAAAAAAATAAGACTATAGAAGGATACTTTCTTGATGAACAGATATCTTCTCCCACCCTTTCTGATGAGGAGGAACAATGCTTACTATCAGGGAAAGACATAAAAGTCAGGGCCTCTGTATCCCAAACATCCAAAATAAATATTCAATGGGCTCAGGCCATAGAAGAGCTCAAAAAGGATTTTGAAAATCAAGTAAGAGAGGTGGAGGAAAAATTGGGAAGAGAAATGAGAGAGATGCAAGAAAAGTATGAAAAGCAGGTCAACACCTTGCTAAAGGAGACCCAAAAAAATGCTGAAGAAAATAACAGCTTTAAAAATAGGCTAATAATTGGCAAAAGAGATTCAAAAAACCAATGAGGAGAAGAATGCTTTAAAAAATAGAATTAGCCAAATGGAAAAGGGGGTTCAAAAGCTCACAGAAGAAAATAGTTCTTTAAAAATTACAAAGGGTGGTTAAAAGCCATACAATCTAACTCCATCATTGACATTGAAGAAACTGAGACCCAGAAAGAAAAACTATATCCCATGCAGATGACTCCCAAAGATTAAGTTAAAACAAGTGGAAAATGCAATGACAAATCACAAGATCTTATCCAGATATGTAACTAATCAACCAAGCAGCTAATCAACACAAATTTATTAAGCAGATATTTTGTGCTCGGCAATGAAGTAAGCATTTGGGATGCAAAGAAAAGGGAAAAACAATCCCTACAACCAAGTCACCTACTTCCTAAAGAGGAAGACATTTTAAAAGTGGGATGAATGATCAGAGTGATTTTCTAATGCTTTCTAAGCCTTTGGATAGGATGAAACATTCATAAACACTTTTCATGGAGAGTAGTCACTGAAGGCTTTTCTACAGTGCAAAGTGGAAGCCGTTGGTGGGGAGATGGGGTATACAGAGCGGCAATGATGTGTTAAGTGTAAAACTGAACAATATTCAGTGAGGCTATTACTTAGGAGCCTGCAGACAGGGCTTTATATACTGCAAAAAGGATTCTCTTTTTTCCTTTGTACACTTACGAACTCACAGAAATAAACTGGCAAAAATACAATGATATGATGAGATGCAGATGAGATTGATGAACATGAATTCTCGTCACTTCCCAAGTACCTGCTATGGAGTTAAGAACATCTTTAGAAAATGATGTGTCCACAGAGTTAGCATGCTTCATGGCTGACTGGTTCTGAAATCCTCCGTTGGTACTCAAATCATCCCTGGATCCCTGTATTTCAAAAGAAACAACCTGGCTCATTGTAATGAGAGAAATGATTGTTAGTAACCAATGATCTGGGGTCATTCAGGATTCCTTCTTTTTCTAGAGTCCTCATTTCAAAGTTCCATATCTTGAAGGAAATTATTGATAATGAGATTAAATTAACTCTCCTCAATCTTGGTCAGACCCTGCCCAACCTTCTACTGAGGTCTGAATGGATTGCTCAATGCTGGGGATAACTTAGAAGTAAATGACACAATCAAAGTTCACTAGAATAGGTCCAGCCCCTCGTTATAATATTTATCCTCTCATTAATTGTTAACCAATCAGACTTGAGTGCCATCTTCAGGAATACTTCTCTTCCAAGGGCATATAAGTCATGAGTCAGCCACCATGATTGTCTTTGGCATTTTTAAATGCTGGCATTATTAATAAAATGGCTAATTATCCAGAAATTATATCTCTCTAACTTTTTAAACATCACAGTAACAGCCCAATTTACAATGATGGAGTTATACTCATATGCAAATTCTTTATTAAACTTTTTTTTACAGCATCTCTTTTATCCGTCTTCAAAGACAATTGATCAGATAACAGTGCAATTCGTCTTTGTCTGGAGAACCCTACTGATGTGAGGACCTTTCTAATCTATGCAAAGTTAAGTAATGTTCCTGCTACTAGCTCAGAGCGAAATGCCACTAGGAAGTCTCCTGTATTCTTGATTTTAGGTATCAAATGAATATAAACATGCTGTAGTGAACTCTAGAAGGTACCAATTTTATGTGCCAATCTATGATTCCACAGATCATACTACTAAGGTGGACAGTTTTCTTTGGTTACTGGGACCAAAACATTTATTACCCCATGGCTAAGCCAGAGGATGTGCTTCTCTGAGTTTAGCTGGGTTGATTGTTGGATAGCAAGCTCACAGTCACTGTACTCATCTTTGAGGCCTTTCCATCTTACAGGAAGCTGACAGAGCTTAGGTTTCACTGTCACAACACTCAAAATATCAGGGTCATTTTTCACACCATGGTTAGCAGGACTTTAGTGGTGTGTCAACTGATAGACTTTAAATTAAAGATGTTAAAGTTAAATGACTTGTCAAGGGTCATACAACTTGTATGTGTCTGAGGAAGGACTTGAACCCATTTTTGTGCCTCTGTCCATCATGCCATTCTATGTCTCTATGGAAGGGAATATTGTTATAATTTTGATTATTAGCAGAGAACAAAGGAAAATGAAGTGCTCAAGGGGTACTCCAGATGCACCAAACATTTTAAAGATAGAACTCTGATATAGGTGCTTTAAAATAACTTGGTTGAAAGGGTGGATGATCCCTGCTTTATTCCTAGAGTTGCAGATTTTCAAAGTTGGACTTGACCTAGAGGTCAAACTATTTAACCCTTTCAATTTACAGATGAGAAAACTACTCGCAGAAAGGAAGAAATCCACCCAAAGTCACAAAACAGGCATTTTTTCTCTGCCTACAAATCTCTTGCTTTTCCTACTACATCATATCATTCAAGGGAAAAATGAGATGATTGTTAAAAGAAAGATTAAAAGAAGGTTTTGAAGCATTAGTAAAATTACCTGATTAGATGTATTGACTGTAAAAGGAAACAGATCCTTCAGGTAAATCCTTGGCATATTATCAAGCAGCATGCCATAGAGGGGCATATATAAAGTGGCTATTTGGGCCTGCTTATCCTAGAATGTAACAACAGCAAAAAAGGATCCTTTAAAATCAATAAAATTTTAGGTTTTATTTTCACTGAATGTAATTAGGAGTTTCAAGGAGTTCAGGGGAGGGAGAGATCACTTACTGGTTCCTTGTATCGATCATCAAATGAATGCTTAGCCATTATATTTTTAAGAACAGCTAAAGCTAAGTGTCTGATATCTTGGTCTTCCTGCAGCGCAAAGCCAACCTCTCGGAGCAAAATTCCAATTAAGAAGTGTTTGCGGCAAAATTCATTGGTGACAGTATATTCAGGCATATCTTGGTCAGAAAAAATAAAAATCTCATTTTAATATTGTAAACTGAGAATGTTAAAAATTCCAGTAAGAAAGAATATATTCAGAATGAAATACTGACATGCCTAAAGAATCTCAAAAATATTATATTAAACTGTACCAGCATATAATTGATTAGAAATGACTTCTTTGTGACAATTATTTCAGGCTATTTGGATGCTATGTAATACAACAAGGAAGATAACATAGTTTCCAAAAGTACTTTACATTTTCAAGTGATTCACCATCTATTTATGGACAATATGGTCTTTATAGAGGGGTCTTCTAATTTGGGAAACTGAGGCAGAAAATTTCTGGATTAGGTAAACTGCTCAATGTCATAGTGAATAACAGGCAGGGAGGGCTAAAAATAAAACAAGGATCCCAGGTTCCCAGAATCATTTAACTAATACACTTTAAAGCAGTTCCTAAATTTGTTTCTATTAAAATAATCTCAGAAAATCCAACTAAACTCCATTTTTCATGAAAAATTATGATAGGAAATAAGCTACTAATCCATTAAAGAATATTTACTCCATATGAAACATAAAACCATATATTTAGAGTTGGAAGAGACCACAGAGGCACTGAGTTCAACAACCTCATTTTACAGAGGAGGAAACTGAGGCAACTTAAATGACCGGCCCATTGACACATAGCTAATATGTGTCTGAGACAGAATTTGGAAGGTTTTCCTGATTCTAAGTTCAGCTCTCTAGACTGACTATTTAATAGACCTAACTATTTAATAGGCTTGAGATATATCAAAGAATTAAAAGAAGTATGTATAGTGCTTTATGCATACAGACATACATGGTTACAGAATTTTGTTTATTAGTCAGGCCAAGAAAATTCCAGAAGTCTTAATCAGTGTAAAAGTGTCAAAGGATTTTGGTTTACAGAACAAAGTACAACAGAGGGTGATTTCAAGGAAGTCTGACAATGTGAATAGGTCAAAGTCAAAATTCAGTGGACCATTAGGATTATATGCACAATACAAAACAGCTAGATAAATGTCAATATCTGAATGTGAACAGTTGTGCAGATGTGACTAAACTTTTTTTTTTTAAGTAGCCATGTGTTATTCTCAGGGACTAATTACAATGCCAGTTATAAAGATAAATACATGAATATCTTATAATGTAAACCCTTAAACATTTACCTGATGCATGTAGCTCCTGAGTTGATTCTGAAGGTGTCAAAGGGTCTTGAACAAAAATAAACAAAAAGGTCAGTTGTTTGCATGAATAGACATTTTCTTTGCAGCAGTAATCACATAAAAGATCTTTTCTATAATGTCTATATTGGTTGTTCTGATTGGTAAAATTATGACAAGGTCTCTGTTCGTAGCACATTTTCTGGAAGAAAATTGACCACTCTTCCATTTAAGGATTTCAATAGAAAAGTACAAGTTAAAAATTTTCAAAAATGAAATTCCATCCTTCATCTTCTACTCAGTATTAATTTTTCTATATTGAACTTTGCTTTCCTAAAAGACAAGTTCTCCTCTATCTGCCACTTCTAGTGAAGAACATATAGTTAGAAACTCTGACCTGTTTTTTGACCAAGGATGAAGTAATTGATTCTATTAACAATTGATAAGATTGGGTTATTAAATGACTGAAATTATCAGACCCCAAAAGAACTGATGAAAAACATGAAATCTTTGATAATTATACACTTGGATTTCATTTGACTCAACTAGATACAATGTTTCTGGATGTGAAGTTGAGATAAAATGGATAAAATCACTTGCATTTTTAGAAACCGATAAAAATAGGAAATGAATTGTTACCTGGAATATTGGCTGACCGAATGGGGAGACACAAAGGAATAAAATGTTCATGATAGCATACTTCTTGAAGAAAATCAAACTTGTACTGGCTTAGGGTCTGAAATGGAACCAAAGTCAGTCATTTTGTACTAGAATAGTAGATGAAAATGTCATGTAGTAATGATTTCCCCTCTACACTGAGAAAATGCTCATTCCTAACCATCTGTTTTGTGAAGATGTGTTTTGAAAACTCAAAAGTTTAGCTATCTCCAAAGTCTTAAAAACTCTCTCTCTCTCTCTCTCTCTCTCTCTCTCTCTCTCTCTCTCTCTCTTCTCTCTCTGTCTTTCTCTCTCTCTCTCTCTCTCTCTCTCTCTCTCTCTCTCTGTCTCTCTTTCTCTGTCTCTCTCTCTCTCCCTGCCTATCTTTTTTTTTTTTTTTTTGAGAAGCCCAATTTACTGTACAGATACATGGCCTTGGATCCAGGAAGACCTGAGTTTACGTCTTATCTCTCACACATACTAGTTGTATGACCCTGGGCAAGAAATTGAACTTCTTAGTGCTCTAGATAATTCCTTAATTTTCGCAGAGAGAGTGCCAGCCTTCACCAACAGAGGGAATTAATTTCCTTACCCGGGAGCTCCTGGTGTGAAATCAGTTTCATTCCCTATTCTCCTCCATACTTTAAGGTTTTATGTGGTTTAGTGGAAAGAGACCTACAGGATTTGAAGGTAAGCAGATCTTATTTCAAACTCAAGGTCTACCTTGTGCTACCTTGGGCAGGCAAGTTGCCCTATCTGACCTCAGTTTTCTCATTTATAAAGTGAGGGAGTTGGACTAGGTCATCTTTAAATTCCCTTCTACTTCCACCATGTGTTTCTGTGAGTGAGATAGAAGTGTCTAAGTAGTAAAAGGCAAATAAATGGAAGAGAAAATACTGGGAGACGATTGGTCACTTATAGGACATTTCTTTGTCCCTAGTTATATCATGAATGTTGCCAAGTTAAAGTTTGCTTCTCTGTGTCATTCTCTCTGCAACATGTAGAAGCATATAGTTTTAAAATAGTTGATGAAAATATCATATGGTAATAATTTCCCCTGGACATGTAGAAGCATGGGGCAAGTGGCATTTTCCTGCAATATGTCAATTTATCCACTAATGGTTCTACACTGGTGCCTCATGTGCAAAGGGGTGGTCTTTGGCTCTCCATTGAGCACAAGTTCTGGAAGGTGTCAGCTGCCAAACTTGTGAAGGCTGCCAATGCTGGTCCAATGTCACTTTGTGCATTTGTTGCCTGAAAGTTCTGACTCATTGCTAGGGGTTGGCCAAGAAGTGATGAATTATGGAATTCACAACAATTCTTGGAGTTTTTTGCCAAGGTGTGGAGGCTTTGCAGTCTATCCTGGCAGAATGTATGGTCGCATGTGCAATTCTGATACAATGAAGCATGACCTTCAGAAGATCATTACAAAGGATAGCTTTGACACAAAAGATCACGTTAATGCCTAGGCTTTTCCTTGGTTTAGGATATTATATTATACTATACTATATTATACCATACTATACTACATTATATTATGCTATATATATTATATTATACTGGCACTTTCTTAAACTAATAAAACCACAGGACATATCCAAAATAAAAATAAAATAATTTCTGCATGATAAAAGGCAAAGGATTGAAAACTGATCAGATAATGTACAAGGTCTTAGATTTTGAGCTGGGAAGAATGGGGGAGATCTTTCAGTCTAACTGCCTTGGGGGAGGAAATTCCAAGGCCCAGAAAAGTTAAGTAATTTATTTGCTCAGGGTCACATGGGGAATAAGGAGCAAAGCTGGGATTTGAGGTCAGGTTCTTTGATTCCAAATCTAGCTTTTTTTCCATTGGACCACATTGCCTTAGTCTATCATGTCTTCACAAAATTGGACCAGAGAGATTTTGAATCCAAGTAATTTTGTAGAAATTTACAATTAACGAATGTGAAAAACACAAACTAGTACACTGAAAAGTCAATAAAAGAATTAATTAGGTGTAGACATAGTCTATGGCACTTTTAAACCATATGCCAGAAATACCCTAGTAAAACTGCATGAAGAGAATCAGAAAATTATAGAATTATAGATTCTTAGAAGGAACTTTGGAGATATTAATTAATTAGGGTCTTATTTATATTCATGTTGTCCATGCAAATAATTTATTTGGTTTATGTTTCCTATCTTTCATTATATGCATTAGTAAGTAATATTTAATTTTTACAAATATTTTAAAATTTCATTTGTACTGAACATAGCGCCTCGCTGAATATTTTCTATACTTGTGATTCCATGCAGGATTTTTACTTATACTTATCCCTCATAATTGAATAACAAATGAGGAATTTGATTGCTTATCATATTCATTGTTTTATGCTGCAAACATTTGTTCTACATTGTAGATGTCAACAATTTAAAAGCACTGAGTGTGGTATCTTGGGAAAAGCACTGATTTAAAGGGACAGGAATGGGGTTTTACTCTGAATCTTGGCTCAGCTATTCATTACCTGTGTGACTTTGGGTTAGTGATGTTCCTTCTCTGGGCCTCAACCTCCTTGTCTGTAAAATGAGGGTTTGGTTTAGATGATCTCTATCAAGTTCTTTCAGCTCTAAATCTACCAAGTCAAGATAAAATACAGAATTCAGACTTGCATCGGTTATTTTCAAAATGAGTTTTGACTAACCTCAAATATGAGATCTAGAGGGAGGCTAGGACTTTAGAAAACCCCCTCATTTTACTGACGAGAAAGTAGGCCCAGTGACAAAATAACTTACCCGGGGCTTCTGACTTCACATTCAGTCTTCATTTCACTAATACACTACCTCAGATCCCTCCACAAAGTGCTATGTTTGTATCGCCAGTAGGACATGAAGGTAAAAATGACGTCAACGCATTATGTTGTTCTTTTTTAAAGTTAGCTGAATCAGGAGAGATGTTCTCACTCTGAATTGCTTTGACTTGATAATGTTTGAACTATTTTTAGGGGAGTTTTTGGGGAGAGTAGGGAACTATCTAAGTGGATATAGTTGGAGAAAGAGAAAGGGAGAAGGGAATGAGCATTTTTATTAAGTGCCTACGATGTGCCAAGAGCTGTGCTAAGCACTTTATAGATATCTATCTCCTTTGAGGAACTGCAGATGACAGATGTGCTATCATGGAATGAGGAGAATTTGGCATCTGATGACCTGGTTTTGAATCTCAGGTTTTTCCATTAGTTAGCTATGTGACTGTTGGTAAAGCACTTTATCTCTGCTTCAGTTTCCTAATTTGTAAAATGAGAATAGCACCTGTACCATCAATTTCAAAGTGTTGTTTTGAGGAAAGCTTCTTATAACATTAGAATGCTTTCTAGAAATGTGAGTCACTTGCACTACTAATAACAATACTGTTAGCTCAGCCATTTGTTTCTGTCATTTAATGGATCCTTTTGCCTTCAAAGGAAATTGGTTAAGTCTGGATCACAAACAATGGCATTGGTGCCAATTTTCATCAACATATAGGCCAATTTCTCTTGCAGTGGTTTACGCTCCAACTTTTTTGAGAGCTATATATGGTCAAAGTGTCCCCTATTCCTTATCATTCAGTTCACACTGGAGTGGAAGGATGGTACTGTCAATTTACCCTTGCAATCTAGCCATCAAGGAAAGAGACTGGACATACCACTTTAAAAAGAGGGTCATTTCCTCTGAAATATAAACTCTATATTTCATATCAATAATAGGTCAATCAAGTCAAGATTTATGTACTTATACTTGGAGACCCATTTTATTTTATTCAGAATCTTGTATCTATTTGTTCATTCATGTCTTTATTTACCCATTTAGCATCTATCTGTCTATCTATCTATTGTCAATACCCCCTAGGCCGTAAGGAAAGAGATTGGTCATATCATCTTAGAAAGAAGGTCATTTGCTTTGATACATAACCTTTATTTAATATAAATAATAGGTCAATCAAGTCAAGATTTATGCAATTGTACTTGGAATATCATTTTATTTTATTGAGAGTCATATTTACTTGTTCATCTATATCTTTATCTGTCTATCACCTATCTGTTTGTCTACTTACTTGTCTTTTTATGTGTTATTGACACGAGGTCTCCCCATCTTATCGATGGGTGGCAGTGCAGTGGCCTCTCGCCAACTTGATTCCAACAATGATTGGCATAGAAACTTTAACTAGCTCCCACTTTTTTTATGAGCTGGATCAGTTCACTCTTCATTAGGCAGCTGGTGGCCTTCTTCTCCTGAGGGTCCACTTGGTGCCATACTTAGTGTGGCTACCTGATCAGCTTTAGCCCTACTGCAAATCAGAACTCTCAAAGTGAAGAGAACTTCTAACCTCAGCTTTTTTAACCACAGGAATTTTAGTCAAGTGCTACCATCCAGACAAGAGCACTATATTTTAAAATATCATTATTTCCACACATAATTCTTACCTTGAGATCATCTGAGAAGAACATGCTGCTTATGTAGTTGTTGACCATTTTAAATACGAATCCACGGTCCAAAAATGTAAAGCAGCGCTAAAGAATCAAAAGATATGAATATCTTGACATTGAGAACACTTAAACATACTCAAATAAATTTTAATAGATTAAAAACAGTACTTCATTTATTCATGTGTCATTAAAATGTCCTTAAAAGGCTTTTAAGACCTGGATTAAATGTTACTTTTAAAGTGGTAATTGATTAGACATATGGAAGAAAGTATATAAACCAGCAAGTTAAAAACTTTCCTTTATTAACTTTTATAGTATCTTTTGGAGGCTAGTAAGTGACCATCATGCTTCTTCTCACTGCCTATTTTTGGCTATAACCATATTTCACTTTTTATTTGTATAAATAGCTTTTCAATGGTGAAGTGGTGTGGTATCATAGGAAAACAACCCCTTGAATTTGAAGTCAGGAGACATGGAATTTTCTACCATATTTAATACTTAAGCAAGCCTTGAGTACGTCACCTGTCCTCTCTGAGCCTCAGCTTTCTTACCTCTACAATGGAAATATTATTCTTAAGCAACCTATCAGACAGGACTATTGGGAGGGAAACACATGGTATTTAAAGCACCATAGAAATGTGAATTACAGTTATGCTAGTCTTTTTCATTAATTATAAATCACTTTTGGAGACAGCAGTTTATACCAATGCTGTTTTTTGCCAAGTCTAAAAAGCGATAACCAAATCAAACTTCAACGTAACTATATTCTGGATCATCCACCAGACTATTTAAACAAAACATCTTTTTCTTAATTGGGAGTGAATGGGATGAGGGATACATTGTATCATACGCAAGAAGGACCCAACTGAGTTAGAAAGAGGCCTAACAAACCATATGGGCTACATTCAGGTTCCCACAACCTGCTGCCAATGAGTTAAGGGGTAATTGATTGAAGCCCAAGAACGATAAAGAAATTGTTGATGTGGCTCTGTGAGTGATTAAAAGAAATCAAATTAAAAGAGCTTTCCTTTGTTACCCCTCTTCATACCATCTCCTCCTTAGAAAACATGGAGCCATGGAAAGAATATTGGATTTGGAAGTCAGGGGGGCCTTAGCTCTGGCCCTATGTTCCCTATTACCTGGTTGATCACGAGTAAGCCACTTCACCTGTCAGCCTCGGTTTTTCACAGATCAAACAGAAAAGGTTGATTTAGGCAAAGTGTTTTGAGGAATATTAAAGCATTATATTAATATCAGCTATTATCACTTTAAAGGCATCAGAACACAGCAAAAGACTTGGGTCAGCGGACCCCAGTTTGACTATTGGTCTTAACACTGAATTTCACCATTGTTCAAGTCACTTTATCACACTGATACTTTCTTCTGTAAAATAGGGACCCACATATCTATATCCCAAGGTTGCTAGGAGAAAGCTATTTGCAACTATTGAAATTTAAGGCAAGATAACTTAGGATGATTTTCGTTGTTAGAGATTGTTCTGGTAGCTGAGCTCAGGTAAAGGTAGATCTGGATCAGCCAAGGAGCTCACTGGCAGTGAGACACAATCAGGAGAGGGCACCTGCTAGCTAGCAGGCTGCTTCCCTCTCATTCTTTGAGCCTCCCATAGGCCACTGCACCCCCTCATCCCCAAGATTGCAAAAGACACTCTTCTAATGCCTATTGGAATGAGAGGATTGCCTCCCTTAAACGATCTATCAGTCTGTCATCTGTCTCCAGCATTATCATCATCTCTTTCTGTAGCTCTTCAATTTTCTTTCTTTCTCTCTCTCTCCCTCTTTCTCTCTTCCTTCCTTTTTTATTTTTCTTTCTTTCCCTCTCTCCTGTCTCCATTACTTTTCTATCTATATCAGTCTATAATCTATCCATCTATCTTTATCTCTCTATCATGCCTGTCCCCATAATCTATCAATCTATCTTCATTCCCATCATCCATCTGTCTATCTATCATCTATCTGTTGCCCTCTCCCAACACATTATCTCTGTCTCTCTCTGTCTTTTTATCTCTGACTCTCTTTTATCTCTAAATTTAACGTTCAATTTTCTATCAAGAGATAGATAGAGAGATACATGGGGCATCTTAAAGCACTATAGAATACTGATCCCAAGAGAACTCAGTTTATTTATTTATTCTTGTGAAAGTCAACTCAACTATATGTATGTAAGCCATTGATAATGAAGTGGTGTGATTATATTTTTTCTATCATGTGACCAAGGAAATGAAATCTACATTGTTTGGGTCCTTGTAGTTGAACTAAAGGACTGGTAGAGGTAATAGGACCATGGAGTTCAAGCTAGAATGGTCTTCAGAGGTTTAGTTAAATTCCTTCATTTTACAAATGAATAAATTGAGGCTTAGTGTGGTCGTGACTCATCCAGGTTTCTACTGCTAAGGAACAGCAATTGCTTTAAAAAATGCCTGTTTGATAGGTTGGTTAGGAAAGACAGATAAGTTTTTATGATGTACAGTACCTAAAGATTTCCCCTTAATATCTGATTGCATTTTGCAATCTACCCTATACTTCCTTATATTTGATTGACAGTTATTTACAATAAACGTTGACTCTTTTTTTTATCTTTTGTTTCCCCCTTGTGCCTCCCTTCCCCAGTATTTCCTAAGTCTTTGATTTATCCTTCCCTAGCAGGAACTCCTCCATAAATGAAATACAAAGGGGCAGTGGGGGAAATACATACAGTCCAGAAGGTAAAGGGGATTTAAGCCAACTATGGTAGAGAATGAAATCTTTTCCACTGTCTTCTTTGTTGACTTTTTATCTTTGATTTTTTTTTTTGAGATATAGCAAGAATGAGTTGGTAATTTTGAAGAAGTTGTACTCATTCTTTTAAATGCATTATTCTATTCAATATTTTATCTAGAATCCCTCAAGCTAAGGGTTGGAAGGGAGTGCAGAGTTCATCCATTCTAACCCGTACCCAACTGAGAATCCCTTCTCTACAACATCGGTAATGTTGATGCTGGGAAAATCCACAGTAACAAGTGGCCATCTAAGGTTTAGTATTGAGAATTCTAGAGTGGCAGAACCTACTATTTCTTGAAGCAGCCCATGCCACTTTAAGGAATTCTAGAGGGCAGCTGGCTGGCACAGTGCGTAGATAGAGTGAGTACCAACTCCAGAGTCAGAAACATGTCTCTTCCTGAGTTCATATCTAGCTCTGTGACCTTGGGCAAGTCACTTAACCTTGTTTGACTTAGTTTCCTCATCTAAAATGAACTGGAGAAGGAAATGGCAAACCATAACAGTATCTTTGCCACCAGCTGGGACACAGTTGAAACCAGTGAACAATAACAATTGTTTTCCCTTATCTTGAATGAAAATTTGCCACCTTATAACTTCTACAAGTTAAACAAGCCTAATTCCTCTTGCACAGACAGCTCTTCAAGTATCTGTAAAAAGTTGTTCTTTCATTCCCCACCCCATCCAACACCTTTCTTCTCTATGTCACACATTCCCAGTTCTTTCAGCTGCTCCCCTTATGGTATCATCTCTAGGTCCCCCAATATTCTGGTTGCCTTCTCTGAAGACTTTTCTACTTGTCAAAGTCCTTCCTAAAATACAATACCCAGAATGGATCAAACAAAATTTCAAATATGATCAGACAAAGGCCAGGATACAAGTGATACTCTCACCTCACCCGTCTTGGACAATACATCATTCCTAAAACAGGCTAAGATCCTATTAGTGTTTTAGTAAGTGACACTTAAATCATACTGAATTAGAATTCCATTAAAAGCTCCATATCTTTTTCAAACAAACTTCTGTCTAGCCACATCTACTCCATCTGGCACTTATGAGGTTGATTGAGCTCAAGTGTAGGACTTGACATTTCTTACTATTAAATTCCATCTTATTCAATTCAGCCTTCCAGTTTGCTGCAATCTTTTCGGATCTTGATGCTGCTTCCTAATGTGTTACGTATACTTCCTAGATATATGCCACTTGACAGTTTGATAAGTACCTGTGTCTTCATCTGAGTCACTGATAAAAATGTCAAACAGAAAAGTATAAGGACAGATCCCTGGAGCATTCTCAATTTCTTCTCTTGAGTACATCCTCCTAATTTACAATGCTTTTCTCCTTCCTCTTTACTTAGTGCAGTCTTCCTGAACAAGTTACACTTATTCTTAGAACCATATTCTTATCTTGAACCTCTTCTGACCAAATTTTAGTAATACCTATGAGGTCATATTTATCCCTAAGTTATACTTTTTAGTTTACTTTGTTTTTTTAAATAAGTTTTATGGATGCTTTCTGTTTTTATATCACAGTCTTTTTCTTTAAAAAAATTTAAATTTATGGAATAAAACAAATATTTCCATAACATTGTTATACAACAAAAAAGATGACTGCACATGAAACCATAAATCCACTATATACAACTGCTATTTCTGTTAAATACATAACCAAGCTATCATGCAAATTTCCTTTCCCTCTCCCTTTTTTCAAACATGACACTCCTCTTTTAGAGTAAAACCTTCTCTCTTAAGGAAGAATGCCAATTAACCAAAAATAACTAACGATGATTGCACTTCGTGCATTTGTCTATAGACATGAGAGACTTTGGCTCCTTCCTTGGATTTTGGTCTCATAAGTTATGGGTGTTTCTACTGCTATTCCTGTTGTGTTCAGCTGTTATGCTTTTTGGCATCCAGCTAAGAAGATATAGGTGTAAATAGCTTTCTCCTTTTTCCTTTTCTGGTAAAACCTCTAAATATAAATGAAATACATTTTACCAGACTTTGTTAGGTTTAATCCATTCTTGGCCCCAAGCCCATCCCTTATGTATATTTAAGCAATGGTCTAAAAATCTAGATCCTGTTTTCAGTTACTATCTTCCTTAACTAACTGTTTACTTCCCAAATCTACCTTCATCTTTGCAGTATCTGCTTTCAAATGGAAGCAGTGATGAAAACACTACCTATACTCCTAAGGTCTTTAGTGTCTTGATTAGAATTTCATTAGTTCTACCCTAACTCTAACTATAGTAATAACTATTAGGTGTGTGTGTGTGTGTGTGTGTGTGTGTGTGTGTGTGAGAGAGAGAGAGAGAGAGAGAGAGAGAGAGAGAGAGAGAGAGAGAGAGAGAGAGACAGAGACAGAGAGAGACAGAGAGAGACAGAGAGAGACAGAGAGAGACAAAGAGACAGAGAAAGAGAGAGAGATATAGACAGAGTGAGAGACAGAGAGATAGAAACAGAATGAGTAGTGGTTATATATTTGAAGGAAGAAGGAAAAAAGGATTAGAAACATTTTGTTCATTCATTTAATAGATACATGAAAGCAAAAGACCTCTTCATGCATTACATTAAATCTAAAATGTAAGAATGAGAAAATAATATCACATGAGGATTGTTTTTATTGTCTGAACCTGAGACTTCAGCAGTGTAGGGAACTCCCAATATGAAAATTCTCTCCATTAATGCAGATAGGCAAATTATTTGTAATTTACAGTATTAGAGAATTGCTTAGGCATGCAAAGGTTAATTAACTTGCTCATTTCTTAGAGGCAGCATAGTTCAGAGGTAAGATGTGGATGCAGGTCATCCTGATTCCAAAACTGGACTCTCATTTATTATTGCACGCTATTTCTCTGCCTCCATATGAAAGCATTTTATTTTGAGGATGCAACTGGGGTTAAGTGTCTTGATGAGGGCCACAAAGCTAGTAAGTATCAGAGGCTGGATTTGAACTCACATCCTTCCAACACCAGGCCCGGTGCTTTATCCACTGGACCATCTAGCTACACCAACCACCCCTTCCCTTTTTGTTTTAGAAGGTATTTTGTAAGGGAGCTGTTGGACCAGACTGGACTTGGCAGTTGCTAAGGTTTGGTCCAGTTCTGGAATTCTGTGATACCATGCATGTCATAGGAGGAGAACATTGACAAAAAACAGATTTTGGTAACAGTAAAATAGGCACCCTCTGGAGTCAGTCATCCGTGACATGATATGACCATCATTTCTGGTGGATTAGTACCTGATCTTTTCTTCATTGAGACCTTAAAACAACCTGAAAGCAACCACAACCATGTAAACACAAGACCAAAAAAAATTGTTCTATAAAACATCACCTATGAGCAAAAGCTCTTTATATGTTTACATGGTCAGAAAGGATCTGCAACTATGAATGCTCTAATTAGGAGTTGCTCTGTGGGATGCTGAATTTGCTATAGCAAAGGTGTCAGCAGAACCGTGACCCGACATTTTATTTACCTTAAGAAATCTGGCGACACTCTGGTTTGCTCTTCTTGTTTCTTCAAAAGCCTCTTTGTATTTCCAGCTCACATGGTCTGAGATGACCATTACTAGTGCGTCCAGTTCACTTTGGTAAGAGTAAGGAAACCTTTGCGCCCGGGGGAGCTAAATAAAGAGCATATCGCACCATTAAAATGGAGCATGTGTGTTAACAGCCTAAAATACACTCTACCATTATATTAATTTCATGTAAGGGCCTGAGCACTGAAATTCAAATCACTGTAAAATTGGGATTCAAGTTTTCTGTTCTTTACTATCTATGGGATCTCAGGTAAGTCTCTTCCCTCTCAGGGTGCCATCAGTTTCCTCACCTGCAAAATGAAGGGGTCAGATTAGATGATCTCAGAGTTGTTTCCTGTTCTATACAACTCTTATCTTGTTATATTAATTAATTAATCCTAATTAGCTAATCCTGTATTAACTAATATTATTTTGAGGACTATATTATAAGAACAAGAAAACGTATCTTTTTTATTGATCGTTCATCTACTTGATTATCTCCATTTAATTTCAAATTCATGTCATTTATTCCAGCGAGTATTTTCATCCTTTTTTTTTAGGATCTCCAAGAACTTGATTAATAATAACGAGCATTTAGATAGCACTTTAAAGTCTGCGGAATATTTCACAATTGTTATTTCATTTGATTCTCACAACAACTCTGGGAGGTAGGTGCTGTTAGTATCCTCATTTTTACAGATGAGGAAACTGAGGGAAAGAGAGGTTAAGTGATTTGCCCAGTGTCCTATAGCTAATAAATTTCTGAGGCTAGGTTTGAACTCATGTCTTCCTGATTCCAAGTCCAGGGATTATAAAGATTAATTTGTGTGGTGTTTCAATGTATCTTCAAGGTTTCTACATATACCACAGTTTGTTGGGAGGTTCTGCAGATAAAGAATATGTGCCACAACCTCAGAATGGCTATCAGATGTTATAAACTGATACCTGAGAAGATTCAATGGGTTCCTTAAAAGCCCTCCTAGGTTATAGGTTTTAATTGAAGTGGATCAGGAACTCATAGCTCATTCTTCATTGTGTACATATTTATCTAGTACATTGTGTGTGTTCGACTTTCGTTGCTGAAGAAGACCATGCCATCAGAGAAACAATGGCATGACTTGCACTTGACTTTGTTTTGAGTGAGGGTAGCTAGGTGGTGCAATGAATAGAGCACCAGTGCAGGAGTCAGGAAGACCTGAGTTCAAATGTCACCTCAGACACTTGACACTTACTAGCTGTGTGACCTTGGGCAAGTCCCTTAACCCCAATTGCCTCATTCTGGGTCATCTCCAGGCATCCTGATGAATATCTGGTCACTGGATTCAGATGGCTCTGGAGAAGTGAGGCTGGTGACCTGCACAACCCTCCCTCGATCAAAACAAAATCAAGTGCAAGTCATGTCATTATTTCTCTGATGGCATGGTCTTCCTTGGCAACGAAGGACGAACACACACACATCTAGTACATTGAGGTTTAGAGGGTTTTTTTTTCCACAATAATCATTCTGGACATATAGTAGTATTACCCTCACTTTCCATTAAGAGGAATCCAATGCTATAGGAGATTAGGTAGTAGCAAAGTAGCACAGAGG
Organism: Bettongia penicillata ogilbyi; assembly: GCA_023548195.1. Classification (NCBI taxonomy): domain Eukaryota; kingdom Metazoa; phylum Chordata; class Mammalia; order Diprotodontia; family Potoroidae; genus Bettongia; species Bettongia penicillata. Next base: position 1,572,822 of record JAJHZJ010000149.1, read on the forward strand.
ATAGTGTGCTGGATCTGGAGACAAGAAGACCAGAGTTCAAATCCTGCCTCAAATCCATCTGTGAGACAGTAGTCAAGTCCCTTAAACTCTGTCTGTCTCAATTTCCTTATTTGTAAAGAATACAGATAATAATAGACCACTTAGATTTCAGGGTTGTTGTGAGTATAAAATGAGATAATAGTTACGTTAGCATCTTAAAGTGCTATATATATGCTACCTATATGTTACTATAATTAAGAAATTAATTTATTACCCATGGCTACACAACAGTAAGTGTCACAGCCAGCAATCAAGTCTCTCAGCTTCCAAGGGCAGTGCTCTTTCCCCGAAATTATGCTGTGACCGGGGAAAGAGAAAGTAACCAACATTCATAACTGAAATGAAGGAGAGTTGTACCAATCCAGTGTCTGTTTGATATGAAATCACTTAGATAAAAACATTAAACATTTGGTAATTTGTCTGGAAGCTTTGTCCATATGATATCAAACATATGACTATTTGTAAATATGAGGATGTCAAGTACTATGTACATAGGCTGTGACTTTTCACTTTTCATTTGGATCTGAAATTGTATATCCAAATTATATGTTGTACAGGTTACCCTGGTTTCTCTCTGGATTTTATCATAGGGCCATATGACACTATACCTTTTTTTTTTTTTAAAGGAAAAGCTCATTCAAGAGCATAGGCTCTTTCTCTGACTTTGTAAGTGTTCATGCCCATTTGATATGCAGTCTTACCTCAATTTTCTTTGTGTCAACCAAGTGCTGTGCCATTGACTTCAAGATAATGTCAAAGAAGAACCAGGAGTGCTGAAAAGAATAAGATATAAACTCATTTCTATGGTAGAAAGCCATAATGCATCCCTGTGCAGCAATAATCTGAAATATAATCTCAAGTACACCCTGAAATTGATTATTAGAGAGTTAAATGTGGTACATTGAGAACTAGGTGGCACAATGGACACAGTGCCAGGCCTGGAGTCAGGAACACTTATCTTGTGAGTTCAAATCTGGTCTCTGGCCTCAAAAACTTATTAGCTGTGTGACCCTGGGCAAGTCACTTAACCTTGTTTGCCTCAGTTTCCTCATCTATTAAATGATCTAGAGAAAGAAATGGCAAACTACTATAATATCTGTGCCAAGAAAACCCCAAAGGGGGTCATAAAGAGTCAGACCCAACTGAAAATGACTAAGCAACAAAAATAGGACATGGACAGCACAGTTAATTTCTATGGTTTCAGGAGATCATGTATGTATTAAGTTGCATGACTTTGGAGGTAAAAATCGAATTCAGGAAAACATTGCATCTAGCCCTTTCCTCTTGTACCAGACTGAAATCTTGCTAGGCTTCAGACCTGGTTGTAAGGTGTTAATCATTTTTCTCATAAAAGATTTACTCTCCTTAGGACCTGAATCTCATTTTCAAAAGGTACCTTTTACTTTAGAAACAAATTTCCCTCTTCAATTAACTTACTAACATTTAAAACATTTAATAAACACAAAGATTTTTATAGCAAAATAAACTTAACTTTAAAAGCAACAGAAAATCATAAGTGTTTAACAGCACTTAGGGATACAATCATTTTTGTCTCTAAGGAAAATGAAACAATTTAAGGTCATAATCTCATTTCCTTGGAAAGATAGGTAGGATTGAAGTGTACACAATTTACAGAGGAAAAAAGTCAAGATAATTTCAGTGACTTTAATAATAATGAGTTTAGGCCAAATATTCCAATGCCTTTCTCCGTTACTTTTTTTGTATTAGACTAGCTATCTCTTGTCAGCTAATTGTAAAGCTTAATCCCCATGGAAAGATTCAGTTTTACTTGGTCTACCACTGCATGAAAAGTTGATGAACCCAACAAAGTCACCCAGCTAAATTTTCTTTTTAAAATGTTTTGAAAACCCAAAACAAATAAAAACCTTACCATTGAGGTGACAGTGTGGCACAATGTAAGGTCCACTGGCTTTTGAATCGGAGAACTTGGGTTCAAATCTTCCCTCTGAGGCTAACTTAAGATCTGTGTTACTTTGGGAAAATCACTTAACCTTATAGAACCTCAGCTGCCCCATCTGTAAAATCAGGGGTCTGAGCAAGAAGGTTTCTGGTGTTCTTTCCAACTCTTGATCCAATACCCTATGAACTAAATTCATGTAGCAAAGTTTTACATGGAAATTAACTTAAACATATAAAATATAATACTAATTTAGCCATTCCCTCTAAATTCCCATTAGAATTTTTGTCCATTCCCATTTTCCTTCATATGATTGTAATTAGGATATATTCCACTCTTATTCTTCTAATTTTGTTTTTCTTTCCTTTGCATGACTTCATGATGCTTTTTCTAGACTACTTTGCATCCCCCAAACTTGTCAGACTTGAGAGCATAACCACAATCCATTTCATGAACAGCACTATGACTTGTCTAACTATTCCTCTATTGCTGTTTTCAGTGTTTTTCCCCACTTATGTGTAATATTTCTACAAAAATCTTTGCATATGAATCTCTTATTTATTATAATACTTTCAGTATTTAATTTTAGAATTATTGGGTCAAAGAATATAATGATTGTCAAAACTTTTGTTGCATATTGACAACTTGATTTTCAAAACATTCCTATTAGTTCTTCCACAATCCCCCAATATGGATTTTCATTGCTTTCAATACTTTTGGCCAGTTTAGTGGGTATAAAGTGGTACCTCAAAGCTATTTTAATTTGTATCTTTTATTATTGAGGCTGAACATTTTTCTTTCAAAATATCTTGTCGATTATCTTTTAAATTTCCTTTATCATAGTCACTTCCAATTTATTCTCTCCTTCCTCCATATTGTAGAATCCTTCTCTGTAACAAATAAATACTCAACCAAAACAAATGGAAACCTTGACCATGTCTGACAATTGGGCACTTTATTCCGTCCTTATAGTCTCCTCATCCTGGGCCATCTCCAGTTTCCTGATTTGTATCTTGTCATTGGACTCAGAGGACTCCAGAGAGAAAATGAGGCTGGTGCCTACAGCCCTCCCTCACTTAAATCCAGTTCACTTGCATGTCATGGCATCACCTCCCTGATGTCATGGTCCTCTTTGAGAATGAAGGACAAACAGCAACAACCGCTTCTCTGCTGCGAGATAGAAGGTGTGGCACATGGAGTTTTTTCAGGTGATTATTAATGAATGATCTGTTTCCTATTTTGAAATTTATCTTTTTGATCAATTTTTCCTCATTGTGGATAAGTGACTCATTAGCACATTAACGTAACCTATGACTTGTAAGGCCCAAATTGGGAGAGTGAAGCCCAAGTATAACATACGTCCCTCCCTCTTGAAATAGTGTCAGACTTGGTAAAATGCAACCTTTGCCCCTGTTATAGTTGCAGCAAAGTGAATCTAGGGTCAAAAATTGAAGATATTTGCCACGCAATCAGGACTTTTGAAATCCATCTTCCCTTCATATTTTCCCATTGACAAAGGCAATGACCAACATGCAAAGAGGGACTTTTTCTCTTGTTTTTTGTGTCTCTAGTGCCTAATATATAGCAGGTGGTTGGTAAATATTTGTTGAAGGTCAGTATTCATTTTAACAGACATTTCCTTAAAATGTGTATATTCTACTCTGAAGTCTTACTCTAATAAATCATCGTAGCATCTGCAGTAACATGGGTCCTCAAAGACTGTGCCAGTGGGACACAAGTTGTAGCAGGTCTAAAACCAAGCTGAAAAGGCTTGGATTGTGTGTTGTCTGAGGACTACCCTACGTAGGTTTGGAGAGATTCATCACCAGAAAACTGGTTATCAAAGTATTAAGTTTTGACCCTCAACAAATAAGGATGAAGAGATTACTAAGGCATAGAGAGACTTCATTAATGGAAAGTGTAACTATGCTGATGAAATAAGATTGGAAAAATTCTGAAGCATGCATGCATTGTTATACACCCCATTTCTATATTTGTATAATGTAGAATTCATAGGGTTTTTTTTTTTTGAAAAATTGGGCTGGAGCACTGCTTTTGTGCGTATAAGAAACTCATGGTGAACAACTTACTCTAACAACACAGGTTGGCACCTTCTCTACATCTTGAAATCTTTTAGAGTTACCAGGGGAACTGAGAAATTAAGTGACTTGCTCAAAGTTATAGTGCCTGTATTTGTCAGATGTAGGATTACAACTCTGGTCTTCTTCATTCTAAGGTCAGGTCTCTAATAATTAATTCTTTTTTTGCTGTAGTACAAACTTGAAATAATTTTTGTTCACGTTTCAAAGAGCACTCAAATTCACCTCAGTCATCAATTCAACCATGACTTATAGAGCCTTCCAATATGAAATGCATGCCTGAAGCTACAGGTGCATAAGCTTTGTGGAAATCCATTAATGTTATCACTGTGGATCTGCTGAAGAAGAAAATGAAGATGAAATAGAAACACATATGGTAATAATAGATGAAACACAATATTTAAATGCATACCTTCAAGATGTGTTTGACTGTTGCTAACTCATTTGATTTCAGAAGACCCGCCATATTCTTTGTCAGTTCCTCATGGACTGTCCTCTCTTTGTATGTTGTAGTCTTGAATACATACTAGAGAAAATCCAAGAAGTGGGTGAAATGTGACAGAAACTCCAGAAAAGAATGTTCTTAATTCCTTAATCTGGACCTTGGAATTATGTGCCTTTTGTAGAGATCTCTATCCAAACCAATGAAGTCCCAACCATAAGAGTCTGACATGCCTTTGACTATTTGCTGCTTTGTGTGAGGCAAGTGGCATTTGGGGCCTTGACCCTTCTAAGTTCTCACCACACAGATACAGAGAAAGCAAGGGTATGACAGACAGGCAGAGAGCAATTAAGAAGGCATGAGGAAACATGGAGGGCATTTGACCCACCTACTTGGGGGCACTTTTTCCCCTTCTCTCTTCCAGTGGCAACACATGGCCTGGTAGCAACTCTTCATCCTGAAAGGGGCAGAGCACCCACTCAAATGGCCAAGTGGGGAATGAGAGTTCCAGCCAAAGGCCAGCAGGGCAAGGTCTACCACAGGCGTAGCCCCATGATGAGCAACTTTAAATGGATGACTCATAAACCTCCATCACTGGTAAAATCACAGAGGTGTCACAGTCACACTTAACAGAATCCATCTCTCTGGGTTGTGAGGATAAAATGAGATAATATACATATAGTTGCTTTTTTGACCTCAAAGAATTGTATAAATGTTGGCTACCATTACTATTATTATTAGTATGTTCAATTGAATAATACCTATTTTTCATTACAAGAGTTTTGCCTGTGACATACTGCTGGGTGCAAAGAATAGCCTTAGTTTTTTTCCATTGTACTGAAACATATCGATTTGTGCACTAAAATGCACTTTAGATATTTTGATGCTAATTCCTGAATTATCACTCTGTTGCTTATAAAGTAGTCCTTAAGAGAAGGCAGAATTTCAATGTAGTAATGACAGTCAGGGTCTTATCCAATGTACAGGGAGAAAATAGACTTTGACCAGGGGGTAAGAGATATATAGGAAGATTTCAAATGTGGAATTTGAATATTATCAGACCATATGTAATCCTAATAAAACTTGACTCATCCAAGACTCATTACTGTGAATAAAGGAAAAGCTAACAGATATGAAATTATACGAAATTGAGGGAAAGTCCTTTTTTTTAAATCACGTAATATCACTCAAACTCGGGTAGACTCCAACATAACCTATCTTACACATGCACGATTATTTAGCTCCAAGCTCTGAAAAATTTACCCCTTTTAATTTGGACTTGAACATGGCAGTGCAATACAGTACCTCGAAGCTTGGAAATGAATTGAATCCACTGTTTGTACACAATACTTTTGGCTATTGTAAATGGAGTGAATTAGCAGCGTTTGGCATCACTGAACTTGAAATGGTGTTTATTTTTATCTTTGAATAATTATTAAAGTACACAGAAATCCTTTGGCATTTCTTTTGAGGAATTCAAGGCACTTAAGAGATAATCCCTCATTTTTTTTTCAGGACATTCCTGGGTGGTAGTGAAATAATGATATTAGAGTAAATTTCAGTTCCACTTCCCCACACCAAGAGGAAATAAAGTTGGATACGGGGGACCTTATGGTTCTTCATTAAGCCAAGATTTCAACTCCAGAATCATAGACTAAGCTGGAAGAAAATTCAGAGATCACTTAGTTCGACCTCTCACATGAGAAATGTGAGGCCCAGAGAATGTTAATGACTTGTTCAAGGTTATATAATAATTAGTGGTAGGGCTAAAACCAGAACCAAGGTTTCATAATTCCCCAGTACAGTGACCTTTCTAGAATGGAAGCCAAATTGATTACATTTATTTTATATGTCTTTAAGTGCTTTAAAAAATCTTAAGCCTTGACATAGAATAAAAATTTTATGTGAGGGATTTGGGGATTTGAGCTATGGGAGGACAAAACAAAATCAATCATCCTTATCCCAGAATGAGTTGGACCAGACAAAAAAGCATTGGTCTCTGACATCTCATTCTTGCTTTCTCAGACCTTCAAAGATAAAGATAAAAATCTGAGTCTGTGAGGTCCCAGAACTTCATTACTTTCTCCAGAGGAGCTGAATCAAAATTTTAATTTGTTCTATATTTAATTCTTCTTTCACTGAGCTTGAGGAGGGCAATGGAAAGCTGTATCTTTGTAGAAATGTGGAAAGGGGAGGGGTGAATTAAAGAACAGGGAAACTGCCTTTTCAAAGCCTTCATATGGAAGAGTCAAAATTCTTTCTATTTCTGTGGCCTTTGGAGGTTGACATGCCAAACAGAAGTAAAAGTAGTAATTGCTAGATGTTAGGAATCCTCTAGATGATTTTGAAGTTATATTGTACCTAAATTAATTGTAACTTTCCCCAAACACCTTTAGAGTATAACTTAATTTATGAAATCAACAAACTTTTAGAAAATGAAATTATAATATCATGGTAGTAGAGGAGTTTGTAATGTAAAGGAGCCTTGTGATAGATTTTCATAATTTTTTTTAAGCTGAATAATACATTTACCACCCTCCCTTTCCCCCACTCTCTACTCCCACCTTCAGGACAATTTATTACATATTTTTTGAGTCCAGATCTGGGCATCTCATGTTTTCTTAAAGACAGACGTTCTTATCCTTGTGTATTTTTACTGCCAAATAGCATGAAAGATTTAAAAAAAGCTGGGAGAATTTGTAGAGTAACAAAAATAGCTTCCTTATTTTATAGTGCACAGGCATAAAGCCTTTAGAGAGCTTTCTTGCCATTGTGCTGAAAGGACTTGCTTGTCTACTACATTCTGTTTCTACTCTGAAGAGACCCAGAGACAGTGGGTAGATGGCTGACCTTAGGAATCAGGTCAATTTAGGTTCAAATCCAGCCTTTGACACGTGTTGGTTATGTGACTCTGGGCAAGGCATGGTATCTCTCAGTGCCCTGGGCAACCCTCTAAGAACATAGGTTACATCTGAGTTGCAACCTGCTCTGATAGAGGGTGTGTCTACATTAGAGGTTTCTTATACTGATTAAATCATGACTGGACTATTTGTTTTCCTCAAAAAAAGCCATGGAGTCCTATCTCTCTGTCTATCCTAAAAGTACAGAACCATTGAATTCAATGCCCTATTCCATTTAGGTTTTCATCTGGACACAGCAACCTGGTGCTGATTGGATTGTGTATGCACATATGTATATAAATTTGGAGGAAAGCCCATTTCTCTCTCAATAGGCTTATTATTCCTACTGATTAAGGTACAGTTGTCTGTGTTATTGCTATGACCTTGCAAAACATCATCCCAAGTTCATTGGCAGGAAAAGAAGCCAACTGGGCAACGGAATCTATAGATCCCTGAGTGAAGACTGGAAGGAAGACACTGGGAAAAGCAATGCACATGATGGGATGGGCAGATGACTCATGCCAGAAGAGAAAGTTTTTTAACATACCAGAAGCAGGTACAAATATACAGTTACTGGGAAAATGAAAAAAAGGCCTGAGAAAACAATAAAAAAGAACTAAGAAAACATTAAAGAACATACAGCATTCAGCAAACCCACAGACATGTCTCTTCAATTTTACAATGAAGTTGTTGATTTTAGCTTATAAAGGAGAAAAACTTAATTTCTCTCCCTCCCCCATATGAATATATTTACATGTACAAAGCTATACACTTCTCTGGTCAATATAAAGAATGGAACTCAAAATTAAGGTGGATGTTTTATTGAGTCCGACATAGTCAGGGACTGACCTGTTGAAAAGAAAACAGGCACTAAGCATCCAAGACAGTAAAGGGGACAAGGTACATACCATGTAAAGGCATGGACAAGGAATGAGGAGATGTTTCATACCTTTATATAAGATTTGACAGAGTGGTCTAGCTGCTCCTCATGGCATTTACTCACAATATCGGTTAGAACCCTGAAAAATCAAAGTTATTTATCTCTCTGGAAGGTAGAACAAGACAGTTCGAAGCCCACAATGACATAGCCAAGCCAAAAGTGCCCAACTCAGTGCTTTCCTCACAGCAAATACTCAATGTTGAAGGCACAAATGAGTTGCCCAACAAGAAATATGGTACTTATTCTTGTTCCTTTTCCCCCTTTAGTCACTTATAACTTGTTAATCCTGGAAGCAAGGATGCTGCTGCTAATTCCTGGGTTCAAAATAGGGTCATCTGGCTTTGGAGGTGAATATGATAACTGCCATCTTTGATGGAGGGACTGCGAGACAGTCAATGGGATGCTGGCACTTTCCAAATTTCCAAGCCATTGCCTACTCTCCTAGATGTGCTTCCTTTTCTCCAATTTTCAGGTGCTCTGTGTAACTGGAAAATATATCAATTTAAGAAACAGCTCTGTGAAACTGGGGTAGGAAGCCTGTAAGCAACATGAAGGAGGCAAAGATGAGGGTAGTTTCCCAAACTGATTCTGAAGGCTGCCTGCTCTGCACAAGGGCCTTTGTTTGGTTTGGTTCTTGTTTTGCGCAGATCTGATATGTTATTGTAATAGGAACTTTTTTTGAGAGATTTACCACACCGGATCTGCACCCACTCTGCAACTGAGAGTCTTAGAGAGTTGCTTAGAGGCACTGACAGGGTAAATGATCTCCCAGAGTTGCACAGTCAGTATGTTTTAGAAGGTCTTGAACCCAGGTCTTTTCTTCTTTAATTTTATTCTGATTTTAAACAATCAACAGACAAATCAGCTTAACTGAGCAAAATTCCTACTGTTTGATAAAGGAGATGATGATGATGATGATGATGATGATGTGTATATGTGTGTTTGTGCGTATGTTGTGCTGTTGGATCAGGTACATCAAAAAAAAGGGGACCCCAGGCTAGAGCTGTCATACACAAAGGTCATGGTATCAGTTACACTGCATGACTAAGTCTTCAGAAATGTAAGATGATGGCAGTTTGAAAACACAACTCTGCTGTACCCTCCAAAGTCAGTGTCCTGTAGCAAAGCACTTATCATCCCACCCTAGTTATGGCCCCGAATTCAACAGCACAAATGACCTCTGGCATATTTTTTAAGAACTCTGTGTCTCAGACACTTCATTCATGAAGTGAGTGTAAACATATCTAGACACAGTCTAGAGTATCACTGTACTATTAGAAATTTTAGCCCTCAATGCCAGGAAAATATTTTAGTGTCAACATGTATCTTTTTTTTCAGAATGCCAGAATAGTTTCTTATTCTAAAAAGGTGTTATGGTTTAACCATTAATTCAAAAATTGCTTAGAAGGAGGAAATTGTTTTGTAGAGCTATATTTAGACCAGACTAGTGGGTTGAATATGTGATAGGGTAATAAAGGAAATAATGAAGGGAACTATGAAAGAAGCTATCATGAATAAGTGAGATGGATACCATTTCTATAATAATAGTAATATTGAGAATTCATTATACCTAGGATATGTAAAAGCTTAGAAAACAAATATTCCATTAAAATATTTGTTAGAATGCTCTAGAAAACTCCTCACTGGACCACCATGACTGTATATACAACTATTCTGAAAACTAGACATCATTACTTATACAATCTATTTTTACATGAGTACATTATGAATACCTGGTAACAGTGGTGGTAACGTCATCTTCTTCGTTCTGAACCAGAACCTTGAAGAGTTGATTCAAGATTATGGGAAGAAAACTCATGATTGCATGAATCTTCTCTACATTCAGCAAGTTCTATAGTAGGTAATAAATCATGAAAAATGACACTGATAGGTTTTAAAGAAAAATATAGTCATCATTTTTCAAAACAAATTTGAGTATGATGATAGACATGACGGATCATTTCAGACCCCCTCGCACGCACCCCATAAGCCTAGGGACAAATTCTCAACTAAATTTTTGCTGATTGTTTAAAAAATTTGGACTTTGATTTTCATTCAGGTTGGATTTGGAGATGATTAACCTGTATTCTACTTTTCCCTCTTCCCCAATTTGAGAAAGATTCAGGAATGGTATGAAAGAAGCATTATTTTCCTGACTTGATGTTTCCCCAAATTTTGTGCAAATTCTCTTTTGCTTATTTCTCCCAGTCTGATGCCAAAAAAGGGAAAAGCTAATCTTATTTATTTCAACATTCCAGACAATTGACTCTAAGATGACTCACCTTACAAGAGAGCACAAAACTTGAGGTAGGAGGCTGAGACATATCTTTTTCTCTTTTTTGGCACTGCTGAAAAAATGTATTCACATATGGATCCTAAAATAGCAGAAAAGATATCGACCTCAGGATTGAAAGTTCTAGGAATTCATGAATTGAACTGAAATAGAATGAGTTCCCAATACCAATGTATAATAATTTTTGAAATATTAGTTCTATATCCTGAAACTCATTACTACATTATTACTTCGAAAAGTTATTTAGCCTGAAAATATAAACATATTCAAAAAGGGGTTGGATAAACACTAGGATAGATTTTTTTAATTGTGTTTGTCCTTTGTTGCCAAAGAAGACCATGCCATCAGAGAAATAATGATGTGACTTGCACTTGACTTTGTTTTGAGTGAGGGAGGGCTGTGCAGGTCACCAGCCTCACTTCTCCAGAGCCATCTGAATCCAGTGACCTGATACTCATCAGGATGACTGGAGATGACCCAGGATGCACTGGGAGAGCTTGGGTCCTTTAGGCCAAGGTTTTTGTAGGTGCTCACTTAGGGTGAGGTAATGCCCATTCATTGAATAGGCCTGTTTAAGAAGTAGCCAGGGCACGGCCCCTTTAATGAGGTCAAGAGAAAGAAAGACATCAGGCTGAGAGGGAAACAGCAAGTTACTATTGATAATGACTCTAAAGCTAGGAGACTCCAGAGGAGCCCTTAGGCAGGGCCCACTGGCATCCCAGCTTCAGAGTGCAGTAGGTGTAAGGTTTTAGGACAGGACGGGGAAGAAACTATCCAATAAAACCCAAGTCAACTGGGCATCTTTTGACTATCCAAATTTACCTTCCTTCACAGAGAAGGAAGGGGAGGAGGAGGCAGAGAGGAGAGGAGGAGCTGAGTTACCCAATGAGCTGGGTCCCCATTCAGCCAGCTGCATCTACTCCTGTGAGTAGATGTGATTTTTTAATACATTATAAAGAGAAGTTAGTAATATTCAGAATATATTCCTAAACTTTAAGAATGACAGAAAACTCCTATCATGCTTTCTGCACAAAGTACCCAATGGAAGGACCATATATCCCACTGTTTTTTAAATGGTGGGTTCTTTCTAAAATGTATTTTACTACACTAGCAGATATACAACATATGTGGCAAACATCTGGATACCTGGGGAAAATGCTACAGACTTACATATGATAACATATGCTGAAAATATGTTTTGAAATAGTCTGACAAAGTGTATGCAAAAATATCTAGATAAGTAATGAATTTATTTTAATTTATTTTATATACATATATAATATAAATTGGAACATATGTAATATAAATATACATTATAATATATAATATAAATATAACAAAAATATAAAAAATAAATGTATTTATTTTAATTTCACTTAGAGGCATGAATCATAATATAGGAACAGTCTAATAATTAAGGTTTTAAAAAATATTGTACGAATCACTGGCAGGTTATAGGTGAAAAAAAAAAAGCTGCTCATTGGGACCTGTGAGAAGTTTAGGGTCATTGGAAAAACTGAACAATTTTTCAAATGTTATGTAGCCTGATCTTGGGCAAGTCCATGTCCAAGATATTTGTCCTGCTGGATCAACTCAATGGATTAGCCAATCAATTAAATGGTACTTATTAAGATCCTACTAGTTACCATGCACTGTGTTTGACGTTAGGGATACAAAGACATAAACGAAACAATCCTTGCCCTTAAGGACCTTTCACTTTATTTGGGGGAAACAACTTGTACCCATTAAAGTATATACAAAATAAACACAATTTTCTAGGTGGCTAGGGCCTGGAGTCAGGAAGAACTGAGTTCAAATTCAGCCTCAGACACTTACTAGTTGCGTGATCCTGCGCAAATCACTTACCCCTGTTTGCCTCAGTTTCCTCATCTGTTGAATGGGGTGAAGAAGGAAATGGCAAACCACTCCAATATCTTTGCCAAGAAATGCCAACCCTCTCCTCCTCCAAAATGAAAATTTTTGGACATGACTGAACACAATTTTAAGGGAAGTCAGTAGCAGTTTGGGGTGGGGAGGGGCATCAAGACTCCCTAAAGGACATGTCACTGAAACTGATCTTCAAAGGAAATTTGGGGATACTAAGAGGCAGTGGTAATGAGAAAGTGCATTGCACATGTGTGTGTGTGTGTGTGTTTGTGTATGCCTGTTGATAGAATATCATATGTGAGGGACAGTGAGTGGTCTAGATTTGCAGGGCTGTGGAGCTCATGAGGTAGGATGTAACATGCCTGGAAAGATAGGTTGGAAACAGATTATGAAAGGATTTAAATGTCCAAAAGAGGAATTTACATTTGATTTGAGAGAAAATGGGGAGCCACTGGAGCTTAGGGGAATGATGTGGCTAAGCCTGTGCTTTAGGAATATCATCTTGGCATGCATGTGGAGAAGGGATGAGCAAAGAGGTGAGGCAAAGGGACTAAGGATGAGGCTTTTCCCATAATCCAGGCTGGAAGGGAGAAGGGCCTAAATAAGTCAGGGTGGTAGCCAACAAACTACATGTCATAATCTGGATACTATGAATTTTCTATCCATTTTGCTTTTTCCATTATACTTTAAGAAATGTGGCTGTGAATCATGGAGTACTTTTTTCTCATAAGCATCACCACTACTGGACAATAAAAAGGCAAAAGAAAGACACAGGGTAAACGTATACTATCTACAACCCTTTATCAATGATGCCTGCTATGAATTAAGGAGCATAAAATATATTGTTACAGGGCAAAAAAGATTGGAAAAGGAGGAGGGATCATTGTACAGTATTCATGAGAAAAAAAACAAATGGACAGGTCAGTTCTGTAGTGTTCTCCAGGATAGGTGAAATTTACACCAAGATTTTTCATACTGTAGTCAGGTTGATAATGTACCATAACTGCTGACATCAGTGTAATTCACCATAGAGAAAGGGGCCTTGAGTGGGATTCAGGGGTGGAAGTTTTGTGCCAAGCTTATAGTCTATAGTCTGAGAAGGGGAAGGGGCTTCTCTCTGAATGAATGAGTTTTCATCATAAATTACATAAAAAACTTTAGATAACTGCAAAAAGACAGAATAAGCGTTTATTACAGTATATTCTTTTAATTCACAGGAAATTTTACTGATACTGAGGATTTCTGAAACTTCCTTAGTATTATAAATATCAATAGAGCTAACAGAACATTAAAGAGAATGAACTCACCTGAGTATTCACTGTTGATACAACAAATGTTGTTACTTTGAAAAGTGGTTTCCCACCATCCACCCATTTAAAGTCACTTCCACTGTGCTGTAACACAAAGTTTGTTGATGTTATTGTCACAGTTATAGCTTCCCACAATGCAGGTTGTTTCATTTTTCAATAGAATTTGCTATGAAGATTTGTTAATTTTGAGTTGTAAGAAGAAAACACTGACTACATTTGACATTACATGGTGAAATAGACCAATGATGTGATGAAAATTACTTTCATAACAAAAATATTTCTAATATCAATAGACCAACCCTGAGAAACAACAGAACTTCTGGTCCTTTGAACATCATTGACATATAGAATACCTTTCCAGTTGCAGAATCTTGAAGGCTTAAGTAATTAGGAGGCAGAATGGTTGCTACCGGGATATTATATTCTTTAGATGCTAGCTGATCACCTTTCATCAAAGGAAGCCAAGCATAGCCAACTGTTCAAGAGAAGAGATATAGAAAACTTTTTTGACCAAGAGTCAAAGACTTAGATAGACAGATGTAGATCATTTCTTGAGAGAGAGTGGTGATGGACTGAGAATGCAGATGGAGACAATATGTATTTCATTTCTTGGACACAGCCAACGTAGGAATTTGTTTTGCTGGACTCTATTTGTTAAAAGGGAAAACAAATTTTCAAAAAAACTACTTATGGCTTCTGAATAGTTGAACTTTACATACAATAATTCAACACATCCAAGTCATTTAAAGAACTTTTTATTTCACACAAACAACATGACTTGTGTCTCTATGTAGGACTTTGCTTCGTACCTGATGTCTCCAGAGCCTCCTTCTTTTTGGCATTAGACTTTGCATTGATGTCACATGTGATGTGATAAAATGAAAACAAAATGTGATGTTTCTCATGGAGTTGTGTGGGCAGCTCAATTTTCACCTGCAATGTAAAGCAGTACTTAGGATTTCAGAGTTATTTTTCTAAGAACAAGGCAAGGGAAATAAAGTGGCAATTCTAGCTTAATAAAAACTGAAATTCATGCCTAGGTTAGGATAGGGATTGGACCAGTCATTTCATGGTGCAGGGGATAGAAAGTTGGGTCCAGAATAAGGAAGACCTGAGTTCAAATCCAGCCACTTCCTAACTGTATGATCCCAAGTCACTTCTCCTCTGTTTGCATCAGTTATAAAATGGAGATAGTAATAACACTTCCCTAAATTGTACAGGATCAAATGAGAAAATTATAAAGCTAGTTATAGACAAGGAACTGCCAGGTAAGGAAATTTCTACTAAAGTAGGTTAATACTTTAATTTATAGATTGGGCAGTTAGGTGGTGCAGTGGATAGAGTATTAGCCTTGGTATACTAGCTGTGTGACTCTGGGAAAGTCATTTACCTTCTGTTTACTCATCTGTAAAATGGGGATAATGATAGCACTTAGCTCCCAGGGTTGTTGCTGGGATACAAAGAGATAATAACTGTAAAGTGCTTAGTACTTTGTACCGCTATGTTGTAAGTGCTATATACATGTTAACTATTATTCTTATTCTTATTAGGAGGTCCTGAGAGCCCTGTGATTTGCCCACAATTACAAAGACAGTATATGTCAGGAGGAGGGTTTAAACTCAGGTATCCCTACTGCAAGGATAGTTCTCCATTCACTGTACCAGGCGGCTTAGATTAGTGAGTCCTCTCATCTGTATTGTCCTGATGTGACTTTCAATCACTGTCCATCAATTAATTAATGAGACAAATAACCAAGCAATACATTAATTGATTAATGATTTCTTTTGCTACTTTCATACTTTCTTCTCCTTTTAAAAACATTATTTTATGAACCTTGTAGGACTTAGAATTAGAAGGGGATTTATATTTTGCAAATGAGGAAATTAAGGATCGGAAAGGTTAAAGGACTTGTCCAGTGTCACAAATCCATGAAGCTGTCTGAATCCAGTCTTCTTGAACCCAAGGCCAGGTCCCTACTCACTATGTCATGGTGCCTCTGACACAATTTGGTTAGCAGAATCTGGCTACATTTTTGACCTGAAGCTCTTATTCACCAGAAATGGCGCTGCTCTGTATCAATAGGAGCTTCCTCATGTAAGAGTTCCCTAAATGCTTCTACGTAGGGAAGTGTATAGAGCGACAGACTCAGAGTCAGGAAGATTCACCTTAGTGAGTTCAAACACAACCTCAGACAGTTACTAGCTGTGTGATCCTGGGCAAGTCACTTAACTCTGTTTGCCTCAGTTTCCTTATCTGTCAAATGAGGCGGAGAAGGAAATAGCAAAGCACTCCAGTATCTTTGCTAAGAAAACCCCAAATGACAAAGTCAGACATGACTGAAAAATGACTGAACAGCAACAAAAATATTAATGAAATGGTGGAATCAGTTTTAATCCTCATTTTGTAAAAATGCAAATTCTCTGTTTAATATTGTGATAACACTACAAAGTCAGGCGAAAGCATTTTGACTGAGGATGAGGCTTATAACAAACAAACATGCAGATAACTTGTAATCCCATACTGAATCATACAAGGGCTTCTTAAGAAATATTCATTGATTAGGTAACAGGTTACAACCGGCCACTTGGGACAATAATGTGTTAAAATTTCAGGAAGCGAACACCAGATCTTATCAAAATATCAGCACTGGACCACAGAGATTCAAGGGTAATAAAAACCAAAAACCCCCCACCAAACAACCCCCAAACCTGATTACCAAATGATCTGCTCTATTTTTAATTATGGCATAAAATATAGGAACAAATTTAGCATGGTAATTAAAAATAAGCTATGTTATATCAATATTCTATATCTAGAAACATTCTATTTATGCCACAGCAAAATCTCAAAAAAGATGTTAAGTATATTTTCTGATTGTGTGTACTATTGAAAAAAATATTGCTTAATTTAGAAAAGGACAGGATCTTAGGAACTTTAAACTAGGAGATCTGTCCTAGGATACTATGCAAGGTTACTTGCATTTAGGCGACCATAAGCAACATTATTTGCAATTACCTTTTTATGACTTGGTAAATTAGATATTTATAGAATTTGAAAACTGGAAGGAATCTCAGCAGTCTCATAGTCCAACCCATATACAAAAATGAATCCCTGAATAACAAACCCAACCAGTGATTATCTTGCCTCTGCATGAAGACCTCCCAGGAGGGGGAATCTATCACTTACTGAGGTGGTCCATTCATCCAATTTTTGGACAATTCAATTTGTTAGGGTAGCTTGCCTCTTTGCAGTTTTGCCCAGGTAAGTCCTAGGGAGTTGTCTGAGGCACTGAGAAAGGTAACTTGAGAAGGGTTTCACAGCTAGTGTCGTGAATATGAAATCATGTGTTCCTGACTCTCAACCCAGGACTCTCTCTCCCCATCTCTCCATGTGACCCATGTCTTAGCCCTCCAAACAGTCCAAATGGCTAAACTTGGATTTTGGTTCTTAACTTCTGTTTTCTCAGAATTCAATACCATGATTGCTTTGGCAGCACATACGCTAAAAATGGAATGATAACAGAGAAGACTAGCATGGCTTCTGCTCAAGGACAATGAGCAAATTTGTGTTCTATTTTTAAAAAATCAAATTACATAGCTGTATGATAATATGATAGTATTAAAATCAGAGTTTCATTATTCACAGCATATTGAAGAAAGAGAATTTATAGGTCCACTGAGTGTTAATCTGTGCTGTGATAGGTGGTGTCTTTTTCTGTTTGTTTGCTTGTTTCTATGACCTATGAATGGGTGGGGGGATGATCTAGCTGTGGAAATGAGTGACCTTCTTTTATCACAGCAATTTAGCATGTGTTTCTATTCACGCCCCACTGAGATCCTTCTTTCTCCTGTTCCCACCCCATTTCTTGAGTTTCAATAGCTGGGCCTATGAAAGAGCAGTGATTCA
Organism: Bettongia penicillata ogilbyi; assembly: GCA_023548195.1. Lineage (NCBI taxonomy): Eukaryota > Metazoa > Chordata > Mammalia > Diprotodontia > Potoroidae > Bettongia > Bettongia penicillata. The sequence goes on from JAJHZJ010000149.1 coordinate 1,590,556, forward strand.
CACATGGGAAGTTGTTGGGTTTTTTTGTGATTGTCAGGGACTGTGGCCTTCTGGTCTATGAATCTCTAGTCAAGCAATTACTGGGCATTAACTAGGGTGAGGGGAGGCTACTAGAGTAAGGATTTATATCAAGGAATGAGAAATACAATTTCAAAAATTCTGAGTTTGTAAAATACTAGATGCAGGGATGACTTTAGTGGAGATGAAAATCCTTGTTAAAACCATGGCTTCTTCTATCATAAGTTTTTTTTTTGCAATCAAGAAATCATGTTTTTTAAAACATAAACTTACATATCTCCTGGCCTTATTGACTAATATCTAGGATCATGAGAACAGTGGACTCACCTCATCAGAGAAGTCAGGATTCTGGGAATGATGGAGTACCGCTGTGTATGCTGCAGTAGTGAACAGTGGCCCTCCGGGTTTTCCATAAATACACTGTTTAAAAAGATTATATGTTGAACAAGCATAAAGGTCTGTTTTAATTCTACAACAGTCATCATAACTGACATTTCTGCACCACTTGAAGGTATGCAAGGTGTTTTGCATATATGATCTCACTTGACCCTCAAAACCATGTGAGAGAGATGCTACAGAGATTAGCTTCAACGAGAAAACGGAGGCTTAGAGTGTGGAAATGATTTTCCTTTGGTCACACAGCTGATAAAACAAGAGGGGTAGTTTCAAATACATCTCATTTGATTCCAAGTCCCGAATTCTTAGTTTTTTTTGAGGGATAACCAGGTATGCTGGCAAGCAACTTTTTCAGGCCTTAATTTCACAGCTGTTAGTCATGTTTTGATAATTTCTAATACCCTCCTTTCCTATTATCTAATTAACTAAATAATTTTGACTATCGGTCTGTCAATGGCAGTACCCCCTGCTTATCACATCTCCACATTTGACATTATTTCAATCTCCTGAATATGAAAAATCTCACAATTTGACTTTGAACTACAATTTCGTTTTTAACTTTTCTCCATTACTGTTTGGTTTTTAAAAAGTTGCTGATGGCTTATACTTTCTATTTAGTACCTATTGTCCTCAGGGTTTCTTTAGTTCTCACAAACACATGCGTTTAAGACATTTTACCCTTTAACTACATAATTGGTTATAATTAGCCTTAGAACCTTGTACAAATCATGTAACTTTTCTGAGTCTGAGTCTGATTTTTTAATCTATAAAACAGAGATATAACCTAACCTACTTTCTCCACATGTTAAAAGGATTAAAGATCTCAGAGAGCAGAGGTTTCATTCTTTGAATTTATATGCCCAGCACATAGTGAAGCAAACCATAGGCACTTAATAAATGCTTGTTGAATGTTTGATGTGAAATCTGAAAGCATTTTGTAACCATAATACGCTACAGAAATGCAAGCTACTGACATTACTGTCAATTCACTAGCATTCAGCCGCATGCCACTATTCTGGATAATTCTAAAACCTGATGAATATTACCAATTAGGGCCCAGAGTACAGGTGGTCACCTATGTGTGGAATATACTCCAACTTTACCTCTGCCTCGTGAAAATTCTATCTTCCTTCAAAATATAACTCAGATGCTGCTATCTTCTGCCAAAGCATTTCCTAACTTCCCTAGCTGCTAGTGCTTTCTATCTCTGGCAATTGAATTGTATTACTATATCTTTATCTGTGTACATAACTCACTCCATCTTCACTCCCAGTAGTACGTAAACTCCTTAAGGATGGGGCTGTTTTGTTGCTGGCATTAGATCTCCATGCACTGCACAATGCCTTATACACAGTAGGCACAAAAAGATTTGTGGAATTGAATTTCATAGTGAATTTAGAAAATGGCAACTCCCCCTGCTACTCCAAATCTAGGGTGGTACTTTCCCCCCATTTCAATTCATGCTGACAACTGGATTATTTTCTGGATTTCCTGAAGGCTGTTTACACAGAAAAAAACCCAACAAATTTTCTTGTGCTGTATTTTCATAATCTTAAAACTTGAAAAATATAAACAAATGGAAACTTGACAAGATATATTTGGCTAAATATACTTCAATAATTATGTAGGGTAATTTAGCAGATTCTATGTACTATATATATTTTTACTGATCCTTTAAAATCATATTAACAGCACCAGAGACATAATTTCACATTCTAACTTCAAAACCACTTAATACAGAGTTCCCATTTGGCCCCACAGGCATGCCATCCACAAGTGAAAGGGTCCAAATGGTCTATTACGCTGGTAATCAGGCCATTGTAGGGGCAATCTCTGCACAAAGCTTTGGAAGTTTCGCCCACTGAGCAATATTTTAAATCTAACATACAGGAGGTGAGAGCTAGGCTCTTTTCCGGTAAAGGGCAATTACTTCTCCAGGAGAAGCTGTTCACATTCATTTGAAACAAGGAAATTTTCATTTTCAATCATTTCAAGTCAAACAGGACCTTGAGGCTGACATTTCCAATGGCTCCAGCTAATAATGGCTATTTTTAAAAAATTCATTTCAGGGAATTGGAAACAAATGTATTGAATTGTTCTTTCTTCAGCTAAATTCAAATAAAACATCCCTCTTTGGTTTGAGGAAAGTATGCTACTTCTTTCCCTCTTTCTTTTTATTCTGTGACTCTCTGGTGTCTTGGCTCACCTTCACTGGCTTGGCACCTTCTTCATCCGAGTTCCTGAATTCAATGCACACAGTTATGTTTCGTGCCTAAAATAGCAAGGGGATAGAGAAGTTATAATTTGTTATTCAGTACCATCACCAAAAAAAAAAAATCCAAGTGTCTGAAATAAGTAGCCCCTATTCACACCAAAGAATACATTTCACATGACCTTCCTCATGGGGTTGAGAAACATAGGAGTAGATTCTGGGAATTTTTTAAACAAGTATTATACTCATTGTAAAAGACAAAAGTCCAAACACAATAGGATTTAGATGTGGCTTTTTTTGAGCCCATTTAAAAGCTACAATAAAAATGTGGCCAAAAAATTTTTAGGATGAACTTCAGAAAAGATTGTTAGCATAAGTCACAAAATTGCATTCCCCTTTACAATACCAAAGGGAATCCCATTGCAGTTCAAAAGTAATCGTTTTCCCTGAAATAGTTTTCTATTCTGAGCTTTTGGCATTCAGCACTCTGTAATTTCATTTTCCAGACAGGCTCCCTCCGATGTAGGTGTCATGAAGGGCAAAAAGTCTGAGGCACTACCAGAAAAGGAAGGCTTACCTTGCTGAAACATTTCTGCCCATCATACTTAAGGTGCTTTGGGTAGATGTAAATTTGGTTTTTATATACCCGGTAAGGTCGGGAATACTTGGTTGAATCATAAACAAATTCTTCCACTTCTACTGTTGGCTCCTGTTGAACCATCACATCAAAAGGCTTGATGGGGGTAAAGGATGAGGTCACACAGTCTTCAGAAGGAGATAAATAAGATAAGAAAATAAGATAATAAAACTATTAGTCAAGTGCTTATCCTTTTTGGATCAACTTTCCTGAAGGGATTTCAGTATAACTTCTCAACACAGAAAGTGTGTATTTGTGAGTGTGTGTGTGTGTACATGTATATATGCAGGTGTGACTCCACTCCCTAACTGTGGAGGTCCCCCAAGGCATTTAATCTCCTACCTTTGTGTCTTTGTGTAAACGACTGTCCTTCATTTTTGAAGTGAATTCCCTCTTTACCCATGCCTCTTAGAATGCTTAATAATTCTGTAAATCTATGGCATTAAAGAAATGGCAGAGGAATGTCTCAAAAAAGCAAGCAACCTTCATTCATAACATTTCCAAAGATCCCTGCTTTCATACCCCAACTCCCACCAAATTTTGTGTGTGTTGTTGGGTAAATAGATTTAGTAGATTTAGTATTAGTCAATTGTAATATATTTTTGTTAATAAAGAATAGAATTCTTCAAATAATGTTTCTCCTCTAAAGAAAATTCCAGTCATTCATTTGGATGCACATTTTTTGGTTCCTTTGCTCAAGGACAGATAGAAGTCTTATTCCCCAAACAAAGGAAATAGCCTAGTTCATGCTCCTCTCTCTCTCTCTCTCTCTCTCTCTCTCTCTCTCTCTCTCTCTCTCTCTCTCTCTCTCTCTCTCTTTTTCTCCAATCAATATTAAAATAGTTAAGAGCAGATGGCTTGGATTAGATTCCCTACTATATTTCATGGTAAAATAATTGCATGGCAAAAATCCAGGGGGGAAATGAGGATAGTTAAAGTAATGAAGATATCATGTCATGTTCTCCAAGTTCATACCACATCAGATATGATAATAATAGCTAGCATTTATACAGTACTTAGTGGTTCGCAAACTAATATTATCTCATTTGATTCTCACAAACAACCTTGGGAGATGGGTAGTATTATTTTAAATTTATTTATATTTATAATTTATTTAAATTATATTTAAAGCAGATAGACATCAGTTGACTTGTCCAGGATCACACAGCTAGTGACAACAATAGAACAGGTTTGAACTCAAGATTCCTGACTCCAGGTCCAGCACTTTATCTATCCACTGTACTACCTAGCTTTATCTAATAATAAAGAAGGATGAAGACTGTCAAGAAGTAATTTTATAGAGAAAGCTACTATAGACATGCTAAGAAGAGATAAGGAATAATTCTATATAATCTATGCAAATTAATTAAACTTTTGACCATACTAAGAGGAAGAGAATTTCCCTTAATTGTAATGAGAGGGGTCAGGTTTCACACTCTATTAACTAATTCTGCTCATATAGGTGGCTAGGATACAACTCATATATTTGGTCATAGTCTTTATCCTATGTATTCACAATAAGCCTTGGTGGAGATAGATGCCATACAATAATGTCAGCACGATGACAATTTTGATTTTAACCTGCCTCTCCAGATCTCTTCTCTCATCCAAAGAAAATCAGAATTAATTTTTAAAAGAGTACAAGCAATGGTGATGACTTATCATACTTGGATGCTCCAAAGGTACATTTTCAACTATAATATCCAGGCTTCCAGGGATGATCTGTGTTTTGCTTATCTTGTCTGCCCTAGAAACAAGAAAATATAGGAAGAGAAAACAAATGGTAAGAAAAATGATGAATTACCACCAAAACACAGGAACAAATCAGTCCACTCTTCATTATTCATGACAAAGTTGGGGAGCTTCTTGCACAGAATATAGAATACCACCAATAATCTACAACACTTTAGTATATTTTAGTTTATCTCATTTCTGTAAATGAGAACCTAAAATGATACTGAAAGAGGTAGCTAGGGAAGAGTCAAAGCAGAGAAAGTTAAGTGAACACTTGCTATCTTTTTCTACTGTAACTATGGATTTTTTTTTCTCTTAGAGTTATTTTTATTGGTGGAAGGAACTGTGGATTTGGAAACTCCTCTCCACTGATAAAGATGCTCACATTGTCTATAACTTGGATTCTTAAAGAATTGCCTAGGAGCATCAAGAGCTATGGCCCCAAAGCTAGTATGTATAGAGTTATACATCTATCTAATGCTAGAAGGGATGTCCCTCAAAGGCCAACAAGTCCAATTTCCAGATTTTACAGATGAGGAACTTGAGATCCAGGTGACTTGCCCAAGTCTTTACATTAAGCATCAGAGATGGGATATAAATCCAACACCTCTAACTCAAGAGCTTGAATTCTCTGTATTGTATCTTACAGTAGCAAAGGTAGGCTGTGAACTCAGGTCTTTGATACTCTAAAAAACTAGCCTACTATGCCACACTGTCTCTTACTTAAAATTATATATGAGTTTATCTACATTTATATCTGAGTCTCTATTTCTCTATCTATCCATTTGGACAGACAACTGAGCAATTCAAGTAATTTTATATATAAACCAGACTTCAGAAATTCATCAGAGTATGTAGTTATTGATTTAAGTAGGTAAAATTTTTCTCTATTTAAGTGGTTGTTTAGACTGTAGTTAATAGCTGCATGTTACAGTTTGTATGATTCCTAGGAAAATTCCAGAACAGATTATTAAAGAGATGGCTAATGAGCATCCAGAAAAGGAAGCAGAGATTTCAAGGAGCCAACATGACTTCATCAAGGACAATACATGACAGAGTAACATTATTTCTAATTTTGTCAGGATTACTAAACTAGTAGAACAAGAAAATGTAAAGGTGGTTTACAAAGACTTTAGCAAAGCATGTTGTTAAAGTTATTTCTTACTATTGTTGTGGAGAAGATGGAGAGATGTATAACAGACAACAGTATACTTAGATCTTTTTGGAATTGGATAAATGATTTGTTTCAAAGAGTTATTACAAAAGCTTTGGTTTGATGACAACTTGTCATGAGATCTCTAGTGAAGAAGCCCAGGGATAAGTACTTGTTCTTTTCCATTAAATATCTTAATCAAGGATTTGGAAAAATCTGTATCTGGCATACTAATGAATATGTAGATAATATAAAGTTTCAAGAAATGGCTAACACAGTAGATCCAAAAAGATCTTAAGACTAGTATATTGAGCTGAATATAATGAGATGAAATTGAGTATGAATAAATATAGTCTGACACAGGTTAAAAAAATTCATAAATACAGAATGAATGAGAAATTTAAGAAAGTAGTTTGCCTGAAAAAAAGTTCTTGGGGTTTTAGTGGGATGTATGCTTAGCATGGATTAGCAACATGATTCAGCAGCCCCAAAACTAATACAATCTTGGGCTGTATTAAGAAATGTAACTTCCAGGAATAATGTCTGTCCCGTCTAGATGACATCTGGATGACTGTTCTGTTCCGAGTCACATAGTTTAAAAAGGATATTAATAATGTGGAGAGTATCTAGAAGAGGACAACTGGGGTGGTGAAGGGCTTTGAATCAGTCAACAGATAAGCATTTATTAAACAACTGCTATGTGGAGGGTATCACAGTAAGCTCATATTACATGGAGACTGAATGAAGAAAGTAGATATGTTTATATTAGAGGAATGGTGTGCGTGCGTGCGTGCGTGTGTGTGTGTGTTTAAGTATTTGAAGTGATGTTACATAGAAGAGGGATTGGATTTCTTTTGCTTGAACCCAAAGGATACAACTAGGATTCAGGAATCAAAGTCACAAAAAGTCAAATTTAGACTTGATGGCAGGAAAACAAAACAAAATAAAATTTCCTAATCATTAGAACTATCCAAAAATGTAGTGGGATGTCTTGGTCCCCCCTCTGGAGTTCTTTAAGCAGAGAACTTATCAGGCATGTTAATATAAGGTACTGATTGGAATAGATGCCAATGGAAACCTTTCAACTCTTAGATTCTCTGAATGAGTTTTAAGGAAGACATATCCTCAACTGAGTTTCCTAGGAATAAAAATCAAGACTCTAGTCTCATTGTTACATCACTATCAGTTTTGCTAAATGCATTCTTTTTAGAATTCTCCTACTGCTCATTCTCACACATGGAGAGAAAACTGTTTAATAACTAAAAATGGAGGGGAATAGGAAAGGATCCTATCCTGGCAGGTAAAGATGAATGCCCATCATATAATTTGAAAACCTGTCATTAAAAACCCCATGAACAAGAAGTAGACTTTGTAGGTAGATAGTGAATTCACTGATGTCAAATTCTCATAATTGTTTCCTTTTTCCTACTCTGACAGTCAGTGGTTTAATTTTCCTATCTAGTAGCACTCCAGTACTCCTTAACGTTTCAAACCCCATCTCTGTTCTTCTGGAACATTTGGTTTAGAAAGGTACAGCCTAATAGTTTGTGAAATAACATGATCATCCTTCGTGGTTGAGTGATATTTTGCTACAGTTTGAATATTAAATTAATTGAGAGTTTGATGCCTTTCTATAATGACCACACAGCATCAAAATGCTGCCAAGTCTTGCCTTATTACAATAGTGTCCAAAATTCATACCTCCTATAATCTGATACCAGTTTAATCAGGTCTTCAGTGGAAATCTTGCTACTTTCTTGCTTGTATAGTGGAGAAAATCTTGAGTCCCTGTCCACATTCCCTTGGTTATCCTTAAATACTGATCTGCAAAAAAATGATATCATGTTAGTTTAGCTTTATTTTTGGAGTTGTGATTTGAGAATTTACAAATTCAACTTTAGGGACAAAAAGACAAAAAGTATTTTTAAAGGAAGAATCACAGCTAGCAACTCTGGTGCCTGGGTGAGCAGCACATGTCCTCAGAGTTTGGAGCACAAGGTCCAATGATCAATGACAGAAATTAGGACACTTTGGGTCTTCTGATGGGGTGGCTACAAGAAAAGGCAATGCCACTGAAGAGAGGAATTCACTTGGACTGTTTCTGGGGGCACTGGTAAGGGCAGTGAAAAGCTTACTATTGGGCAACCATTATTCTTACTGACTCAGGACAGCTCTTTATGTTGGCTGAATAAGTACCAGTGATGTTAGGTGCTCTCCAGATTTTGGCATTCTGGTGCACAGCCCCATCTTTTTCAGAGCTATGATTAGAAGCCCCAGTGAAAAAATCTTCTTTTCTCAATATCATTCTGTTGTAGCAATTTGTTTTATCTTTAGAAGGCCAATAACATGATAGAAGTAAAGATGGGGTCAGAGAACTCCTGTGGACTGGACAAAGGGAGGGGGCAAAGGAGAAGTTTGGTCATTCCCCTCCACAATAAATAAATGTCTTCACTCTTCACATTGTTCAGCAAATTTCCTGTTGCCAAGAAGAAGTTTCATGCCACTGTTTTGATTAGTGGCTGCCTTTATCAGAACACTATTTCAGGAAAATTCCAGGTACCATGCCTTATTTCACTAACTGCAGTCCTGTGGACTCTTCCTATTCAGTCAGTTGGCTGCAACTCATGTACCCGTTACTATCCCCCTCTCAACCGTATCCTCTCAAAATGTGGAACTATGAAATGCAATCAAATCATTTGTGACATAGTTCCTAGATGGTATATACTTCTCTTGTGGCCACTTTCCCCTGTACTCAATACACCTGTAACTTTCTAGACCAATGTGTCCCACTTTGGCTATTAATTAATTTCCTTTGTAGGTAGTCTTCACTATCAGAATGTAAGGTCCTTGGAGCAAATATTGTCTTTGCTTTTGTATATGTATTACTGACATTTGAGACAGTGCTTATAACACAGAAAGTCCTCAATAATTTTTTTTAATTCATTCATTCTTTTTTTCTTCATTCATTTATCTTGACCTAAAAGCCTTAAGAGCACTGGGGAGAAGGCTGAACATGAGAGTTGGGAACTAGATTAATATTCCTTTACAAAAATCACATTTTAACTCACATTTAAAACTCATCACTTTGGAAAATCTTATTTCAGTATCTCTAGTTTTCCCAGGGTAAGTAGCTTGATAGATAGAGGATAGGAGAACTTGGTAAATTTGGCAGGTGCCGAGAATTAGAACTCAGATATTTTCAATCAAGATAGAGATGCTGTATTTTTCTTTTTTAGTACAGGGGCAAAGGTGAGACTAGGGCATGAGTCAATGAACATTTCAGGCTATAGAATAAAGGACACAAATCCAAGCTGCTTGTGTTTCCCTTACTCCCTCCTGGTATCATAGTGCCACCCTACCAGGCCATGAAAATATCTGTTAGGAAATTTAGTTGGGGTTGAAAAATGGCGAATTTGGGAATTGTAGCCATGGAGACAGCACTTCTACTAGAGAACAGGCATGTCTGAGGGCAGGAATGATGTCTTATCCAAACTTTGTATTTCCTTTAGCCTTTAGCACAGGACTCTGTACAAAGTAAGAGCTTAATAAATGTGTGCTGAATGAATGAAATACCTACATGTTAGTTTTTATTCTTTCATAAGAAAAAAAACCCTGAACACTTATCTATAATTAAATTTGGAGTCAACGGTCCTGGGTTCAAGCCCTGGCTATTTTACTTACTAATTCTGTGATCTCAGTTAAGTCACTTAAACACTCTGTGACTCAGTTTCCTTAATTGTAAAATTAGGGAGTAGTACTAAATGACCTCAAAAGTCTGGCTTAACTTTAAATATATGATTCTAGTGTCAGGAGGATATCAGATTTGAATTTCTGCTAATGTGTGTACCCTATTTGGGACATTTCATTACTCTTTAAGTCCTTCAAACTCAAGTTTCCTTGTTTTTTATTTTTTTTAATACACCATCAGTCACAATATCACATCTTCTTACATGATATGAAAAAAGGTGATGAAAGAACAGGCCAAGCCCGTTCCCAGAAGCAGTAAGTTTCGATCAGCATAACCAGCCCTTCTAATTTTTTCTGTTCTATTTTACAATTTAAAAAAATACAAGAAAATAAATCTGCGTAGGACAAAAGCATTTTAAGCTTAAACGTTACACCAGGTTTCAACTCCGGTGATTGGCATGTTGGAAGCAATAGGACACTTGTTTTTCACTCTATAGGAATACTAATTCAGTTCAGTCAATAGCTTTTTTTGTTATCTAGTCATCCCAAAGACTGTTCTCTAGATGACCACATCAAATCACTGTAGGACAAATTGTTGATGTGTTCACCCCCATCCCCGCCAAAGGATGTGCTCAAACCTGAGCTCATCACAAGAATGAACAAATGCTCTTACGGTCCTTCACTTTCTCTCTGTGCTGGCTTGGATCTCTCCTTCCCTCCTGTAGCATGTGTTTTTGTGTGCATATCTTTCTCTCCATTAGACTGTAAATTCCTATCAAGTAGGTCGTCTTGCGTGTGTTTGTGTTCCCTGAGTCTAGCACAGTGCCTCAATAAATGTTTGGCGAATTCAAAATAAATTCCAAACAAAACAAAAACTTAAATAAGAGTGGAGCAAACTCTGAGGGTGGGGAAGCCTCAAATCCAATGACTTATTTCATCAATTCATAGAATCATAACTAGAACTGATATTAGAGGTCATTTAGTAAAATGCCTTCATTTTACAGATGAGGAAATCAAGGCTCAAATAGGCTAGGGTAAGTGTTTGAGGAAGGATTTGAACTCAGATCTTCAGCACTGTCAACTATACCACACTGCCTCTTATAAATTAGTATGATGTTATCTGTAAATAGGAGAGGCAGTATGATAGAGGGCAGGTTTGGGTAGCCTGCAGCCTCAAGGTCGCATGTGGTTTTCTAGGTACTTGTGTGTAGCCTTTTGACTGAGTCCAAGTTTTACTGAACAAAATCTTTTATCAAAGGGATTAGTTCTGTAAAGTTTGGATTCATTCAAAGGGCTGCACTTGAGGATCAAGAGGACCATATGTGACCCTGAGGCTTCAGGTTCCCTACCCTTGATATGGGGGATAGAGTGCTGAGCTTAGGATCAAGAAGATAAGGGTTCATATTTCACCTTTGACACTTATGAAGTGTGTCACTCTAGGCAACTTACATTCCTTCCATGTACCGCAGACAAGGACCTAGGATGGTTTATTAAGCCATATATCTTTTGTGATTGCTGTTGGTAAAGGGAGTTCCTCTACTGGAAATTCCCAAAGATAATGAAATCACAGACCCTGATGTATTCAGGGAGTCTTTCCATCAAAAGAAAATCCTACTTTGGACCTTAAGGCATATCTGGTAACACACCCATGAGGTCCTCTGGCACACACAAATGTTCTTGCCTAACCCCACATCTGACACCAATAATGCTCAGTGGATCATTGAATGAATTGCACAAAGATGTATGTTTCATGGAATATTGTGTAATGTTTTGATGTCATGGTATACTTCATAGGAGATAGAACTCTCATGGTTGCATTTGCTTTACTGAATCAAATGCTTTCACTGAAACAACAAATAATCAATACATGTATGGAATATATTTCCTAGACTTCCAGTCATTTATGCGACCATAAAGATGGGGTTATGAAAAAACTCACTCATCTGTCTGATTCTCTGGTTTTATTTATTTGTTTGCTTTGGGTTGGGCCCATGATTGCACTAGGATATGGAATTCCTGGTATGGAAACTCCTTTCTCTATGCTAATTGGCACCTGCTCTGATTCTTATAGCTGGAGACCATTCATTGTCTGACTCACTGAGAAATTAAGTGACTTGTCCACAGTCACATCACCAATATACTTATAAGAAATGGGACTTCAGCTCACTAGGTCTTCCTGATTTCTGAGCTATCCTTACTACACACTCCATGTTTCTTCTTTTCCTTCAATGCATATTTGTCATACTAGATTTAGTCATTCTGGACAAATATTTGATAGAAATAAGAACATAGGTCTAGGAGTTGATGGCTGCCATTTTATTTTTGCATGACATTTTCCATTCTTTTGAAATGTTTCCTTCTTTTAGAGATTTCCAGAAGCAATTGTTGAATGCTTTGAAAAATTAGGTCACCTAAGCATGTTGTCCTCTGTATATATACTTGATCAGATCTAAATACTCTTGTAGGCTTCATCTTCTAATGAACTATAGAAATAGATTCCTGTGGTCTGTGTGTAGAAATAGGGGGTTGGAAAGGGAAGTGGAAGTAGGTGCTGAAAATGATCACCAAGATCATTGGTTATAGCTGTGAAACAAGCAAAATCAAGATAGGACAGATATGTCGGGTTGGAGGGGACATAGGAAAACTCAAGGATAGGGGAAGGTCAGGAGGATGATTCATCGAAACCGGTGAAGGCTGAGAGTAAAAAGAGAGAAAAAACTTTAATGAATGGATTGTTCAAGTTCTAGATTGGTACCCTTGAAATACAAAAAAGAATAATCTATCAGCTAAATAAGAAGCAGTTATCAGGTGGCATGTATGTATATACTAGGCTATGTACCAGGTGTTGTGCTAGGTACAGAAGAGGAAGTTTTTATGGTCAAGGAATGTCATATTTATGTATCTGTATGCCCAGTGCCTACAGCCAGAACTCCTAGCATATAGTAGGCAGTTAATAAAGTCTTATTGATTGATCTCTAGTGTACTGATCATGGGAAAATATGGATACAGATCACGCAGGACTGGAAGGTGTAGAGAGACTGCAGTACCTCTCATGGCATGAATTATTTAAAGCAGCAAAGCAACCGAGATTGAGGATACAGAAGAGCATCATCCAAATGAAGGAATCAGAATGCAAGAAGTCATCCTAGTTTGAAAGGAATATGATGACAGGCAGCACTTTATAGTGGAAGGAACACTCGATTTAGAGTGATCTATTTTGCCTCTGACACCAGTGGTGGAACCAAGGGCTGAACTTAATTTCTCTGTCTCTCACTTTCTTTATCTATAAAATGGGCATAATATGAATACCTACCTTACCAGGTTATTGTGAGGATCTGATTGGATAAAATATATTGTGTATTTTGTAAAACTTAAAACACTAGGAAAAATTATCTATTTTTATTACTAAGGAAAAATAAAATCTAACTACTGGATCAGACTGTCAGAGGAGGCTGGCTTTAGAAGAAATCAGGAAGGGATTCTTGCCCACTAGATTTAGAAGTATTATTTTTCAAAGAGACACTGGAATACAAGTTTCATTTTCATGCTTGACAGCTTGATACATATCTAAGGGTCAAATCTCTGTCCAATAAATGAGTGGTAAAAATCTAGCAAAGGCCATCTGCATCTGTTCTTGTGATTAGCTGAAATGATAACATTTTCATTGTGAAATGGCACCACAGTTGGCCTCCCATCCCCCTGCCAAGTGCCAAATTCCTTTTGGACAGAAGATTTTTCATACATGATGAGAATCAAATGTCATCTCAACTAGAACTGGGTAAAAACAATTCTAGACCATTCAGGGTTTTTTTTTCCATGAATTTATGAGGTGTGAGCTACATCACTTCTAACATACTCTGGTAATATGGTTGACTTTAGTCATGTTTTACAATAAAAAAAACAACATTTCAAAATTAGCATTCTTTCGGAAAATATAAAGGGAAAAAAAATTTCTAGAGCACTGCCATCATGACAATAAGATTCTGGACAAACAACATCATTAAGCAAAATGATGCAAGTGATATCAAGTTTGGTAAAGTTATGACAATTTCCATTTAAACCATTTGCCCACAAAATAAGAATAGTTTTTAGAAACTCTCTCTCTCATTCTCTCTTTCTCCTCTCTATCCCTTTTCTTTGTCCCCTTCTCTCCCCCCTGAGGCACACACACACACACACACACACACACACACTCCTTTAATAAATTGTTCTACATACATTATGTCATTTGACTCTAACAAGAACCCTGAGAAATAGGAACTTTCATTTACAGATGAGAAACATGATGCTCTGAGAGGTTAAGTGATTTGCCAGGGTCATAGAGTTCCTGAGAGTCTGAGGCAATATTTGAACTTGGTTTTTCATGATCCTAAATGCAGCTCTCTAGCCATCATGCTGTACTATTTCCATGATATAAAGGAGCTTGAGAAGACATTTTAAAGCATTTGTGGTTTGACAAGCCACATGGTCTAATAGGAAATCTTTAGTATAACCATACATCCTCCCAGTGACCATATAAGAAAGATATCATCCTATTAGTTTCTAGATACTGTTAATTTGATGTAATTCAAATACAAACTTGCCTCAGACTGGTGGTGTATAATGTTTTCTTAGTCTACCTCAGGACCACTAACCTGATATTGCTAGAGTTGTTGACGGTGGGATTTGCTGGCTTTTCTGTCCCAAGTGTATAATTAGTTCTATTGTCAGGGATACTTAACTCAGTTTGTCTCCTTGGAAACTCTATTGGACTTTTTGCCAGCTTATTATATTAGCCTTAATTTAAGTTGAATAATTATTTCTGTCTGCCCCCAAATCTTCTTACGGTCTCTATTCAGTCTTGACCTCATTCTCCCCTCATACCATCCTGTTGATATTCCAGGTTTGAAATACATGTCACAAAACTTCTCCACAAAGGTGGCCTTGTCAAGTAGTAGATTCTACTTCTCCATTTATCTTAGAAATTATATTGGCTTCCATGAAGAAAAAATACAGGTATATTATAATCTTCCTGCATGTGACTATTTTACCAATCAGGAAGGGATATCATTTGGTCTCTACTCTTCGGAAAAGACACTATCATTGGGAAAGAATATCTCTATTATTGATCCAGACTGTTTTCTACTCAAAAAGTTTGTGACAGCAATTCAATTCAATTCAGCAGACTTTTATTAGATATTTACTATGGATAAGACACCACACGGGGGACTAGGAATGTAATCCTAAGAGACGATATAGCTTCTCTCTTCAAAGAATTTAAAATACAGCAGATAAAATTAGACACATGCACAAAATTTGGAGCAACAGAAACAACAAAAGATTAGAGTGACATTTTTCCAACTTAAGACAACTTAGGAGGTTGGTAAGAGAGGTCTGTAATACCATCTGTGAGCTTTGGAGGTGGCTCTAACAGTAGTGGCAGCATTTTGGAAACTCTCATCCCAGAGATGGCAAGGGAGTCAGACAACTGATCAGAAAGAGATTACAGGGGACTCTTTCCTGGCACTGGGTGCAGTTGGCACTGATTAGTGACTCTGTTGCCTATACACAATGTTGGGTCATATTTCTAGGGTAGAGAGGAGCGCTTGTGGCTGGTCACAAGGGAGCAGGAGCCCTGGTTGCTGTTCTGAGGCAAAAAGAACATTAACATTTATAACTACAGAAAGCAGAGGTCCTAGTCACAATTCCAGGACTAAGAAAAGTGCTAGTCCTTGTGGCTGCTAGGAAGCAGGGTCTCTTCTTGGGTAATGACCAGAGAACAGACCAGGAGATCAGTGACCACCTGTCCCTGGATCATATAACCTTGGAAACACAAAAAACTGCATTTTTTTGTTCAGAACTAGTTCTGAAAACAATAGCATGAAAAAGTCTGAAGTTTGGGAGGTGCCTCCCCACCCCAGGTGATCAGAGCCCAACTTTAACAAAAAATTCACTCAGGAAATAGGTTGGAGAATTAAGCAAACAACACAAAATAATTTAACCATAAAAAGCTAGTATGGTGGCAGGGAAGACCCAAACTCAGAAGAAGACAATAATGTGAAAATAGCTACAAGCAAATCCTGAAAGAAAGATGCTAATTGAGCACAAACCCAACAAGAATTCCTAGAAGAGTTAAAGAAAGAAATGAGACTGGTAGAGGAAAAATTGGGAAAAGAAATGAGAGTGATACAAGGAAATTATGGAAAGAAAATTAACAGCTTGGTAAAAGAGGCACAAAAAATATGGAAGAAAGTAATATCTTAAAAACAGAATTAGCCTAATGGTAAAAGAGGTATAAAAGCTCACTGAAAAAAAAAATTCCTTAAAAATTTGAATTGGGCAAGTGGAAGATAATGACTCCAGAAGAGTTCAAGTCCAGAAATCATTGTAATAATAGATAGCATTTATGTAGTATTTTATGGTTTGCAAATCATTTTACAAATATTTTATTTTTTAGTCTTCACAACAATCCTGGGAGGTAGGTGCTGTTACTATCATTATCTTTAGAAATGAGGAAACTGAGACAATAAAGGTGAAATGTTTTGCCCAGGGTTGCATGACTAGTCAATGTGTGAGGCTGGATTTGAACTCAGGTCTTCCTGACTCTTGACTCAGTGCTGTAGCCACTATACCACCTAGTTGCTTTTGTCTATTATGCCACAGAGAAGGTTTTTTTCTAGTTATTAAGTGAAATTATGCAAGTAAAATAGTTAACATACCTCACTGCCCAAGCAAATGGCATGTGGTATTTTCCCAACTTGCTGCAGAACTGCCTATTTGACTTTAAAATCTTCTGCACATACTAAAAAAAGAGGAAAACAAGTTAGCAATGAGCATCTAGTAACTTGTATATGGAAAATTATGAATAACCAATCAATAAGTATTTCTCAAATACTTCCTATGGGTCAGATACAGTTCTAGACTCTGGAAATACAAATATAAAGAATGAAACACTCCCCACTCAAGAGGAACTTGGTTTATAATGAAGGAGGGGCAACACCTAGATATATAAGCACATTCAAAATAAATACAAAAAAATACATAGCATATAAGGCAGTTTGGGAGGGGTACCACTAGTACTTAGGGGAGCAGGAAAGGTTTTGTGCAGAAGGTGGTATTTGAGCTTTGTCTTTTTAAGGGAAGAATGGGATAACATAAGAAGGGAATGCTTTCCAGGCATGGGGGATGGATCAATACACAGACAAGAAGGTGGAACAGAGCAAGGACAGTCTGGCTGATTTGCAGAGCATGAGAAAGGGAGCAACAGGAGATTGGAAAAATGACTTGAAGTTTCATTGTGAAGGGCTTTAAAAGCTAAATGGAGGAGTAAATATTTTATCTTAGAGGCATTTTCCTCTTAAATTCACCTCCTTATTAGTATCATAAAAGTTCATTATAAGTGCTTTTCTATCCCGTGGATTCAGTTATCCTGCGGATCAAATGATGCCCCTTCTGTGCAGAGAGATTTTACTCCCTCCCTTTCACTCTTGGATCCCATGAGCAATATCTTTCTCTCCAACACTGGCTTTTTACTAATTAGGAAAAATCTTCTTCAATATAGAAAGTAAAGATTTCTCAAATTCATAGCTTTGGCATACGCAGTAACTTTACTCTTTCTTGTTGTAATTCATATTGAAGGGAATACTATTAAAACATTAAACATTACCCAAATGGAAAATTCTTCATGCACTCAAATCCAGTTGCTCTACAATAACTTTTCCATGCAAGACATATTATTTCTTAATCTTCATGAATATTTCACTAATGGGATATTTTTCCAAATTTGCCTTTCAAATTTGATGACTGACCAATGAGCATTTTGTTTTCTTGTCATTTCTTTTAAGGAATGAAAAGGAAGAAATGTTGAAGAAACTATGGCAATTACCTTGTTGGAATCTGGATTTTTAATATAAGGTTCAGCACCACTGGCAATATTTCCCATAAGCACTTTTTCAATCTTGGCCACCAAAACAATGTCAGAGTGCGGGTTACTTACAGAAAATATAGCCTATATGAATAAAATCAAAGAACATTAATAAGTACCTACATTCTAATGAAGTTGTTTGCAAAGTTCCACTTAGAACTGAAACTTCATGACATTCTTATTTGGCTCCCCCAAAAAGTCCCATTTATTAGTAAAAACAAGAGTTATAAAAATCTCCTGCACAGTCAAGGGGAAACAAAATGGCAACCTGCTTTGGATACTTCAGCCATTCTTCTGGAAATCCCTTGACATGTGGTTCTTCTGACTGTCTGGGGCTAACTGTGTCGATGTTGCCATTTTCCAAGGCCACTGAAGCACCTGAAACCATCTGTCGAACAAGTGTGTGGTTCAGATCCACATTAAAATCTGCAGAAATCTTTCTGTTGTCTCTGGTATCATAAAGGGCCAGGCTCACGAAGAAAGGTTCAATCTGGAAGCAAAATCAAAGACCAGAGAGTTAATAAAACATTCCCCACCTAGACATGCCAAGTTGCCTATAGGAGCAGGAAGTCATACGGGGAAGACAACGGTGATGTTAGAGACAATGCTTGACTTAACAGGAAGAACTCAAGAAAATTTTTGACCTAGTGTGATCCTGAAACTTCTTTCTCTTGGCAGAAAGTTTCATTTAATAAACTTTTGTTAAACACTTACTATATACATAAAGCACTATTCTCAGTGCTGGGAAAGATGGAAATAATACAGGGCCTACTTTTAAGCAGCTACTAGGACAGATATAACTTTTATCTAAACAAGCATGATTGTAAGTAGAATGTTATATAAATTAAGCAAAGGAGCAGTCAAGATAAGGTACTCTAGGAGAAACTGAGCAATAATAATAGCTAACATTAATATATGCCATGCACTGTGCTAAGCAGTTAATTATTATCTCATCTTGTTCTTACAACAACACTGGGAGATAGATGCTATTGTTATCCACATTTTACAGATGAAGAAACGGAGGCAAACAGAGGTTAAGTGACTGGGCCAGGGTCACATGGCTTGTAAGTGTATAAGGTCAGATTTGAACTCAGGAAGGTGAGTCTTCCCAATTCCAGGCCCTGCACTCTATCCACTGCTCTACTTACCTGCTCCTTCAGGTTGGTCATCCCCCAGGACTATGGCCAAACAATTTGGTGTAATGGAAAAAAATGCTAAATGTAGTGTCAAAATAACACTACATTCAAATCCTTCCTGAGACATGTTACTGAACAACCTAAAGACATAGTTGCCTCATCTATAAAATGAGGCTAATAACATTTGGATCTCAGATTTAGAGAGGGATGGGACCCCATTTTATAGACGAGAAAATAGAGGCATAGAGGGTAAGTGACTTCCCCAGAATTCCTTAGCCATTGTCTGAAGCAGGATTCTAACTCTGGTACAGTGGGAAAAGAGAACATTGTATTTCAAATAAGAAGACACAGGCACAAATTCCATCCTTGCTACTTATTACCTGTCCTTCTCTTACCTGCTCATGTTTCTGCAGCTGTCAAATGAGGAGGCAGACTTGACGACCACTAAGCAGATCTTTCAGGTCTAAATCTTTGCTTTTTGCATGCTGCGTAGCACATAGCATGGTACCTTAGACTCAATACATATTTTTAGATGACATTCTGTTGACTCCTCTACCCTTTTCAATTTCTAAATCTCTCCTGCTCTTGTCCCAGAATCAAGGTTTGGCCTTAAAAATGGTATTCACTCTTTCCCTTGCTCCCTCCAAAGCATTTGCCCACCTTTGTTTCCTTTCCCTCAAAATTCTTAGAGTTGCCCTTTTTATAAACAACAGCAGCCTCCCAAGAGCCCCCAGACCCAATTTTAGGAGATATAGATGTAGTCTATATATCTTTATTTCTGGCAGCTTTAGCCTCACTTAGGATGAAAATCAAAACAACAAGCTAGCTGGATCATTTTTACAGAGATATAAATAGATGTTCTATGGTTCCACATCACAAAATACCATGATCTCCCAAGAAACCAAAACTGGAGGTCATCCAAAGGACAATGGAAAGATTCAAGGTGGATGCAAATAGGATGCAGCCCATTACAAACTACAGATTCTATGAAGAAAATAGCATGAAAGACAGAATCACAAAAATGCGTGACAAAATGGAGGGGTGGGCCAATCATATAGTGAGAATGGGGAAAAATATATGTGTAGGCTATGTGTTCTTTCAGCACTCAAGACAACGGCCTTCAGCACATGGGATGGATACCCCGGTGGGAAATTGATGGTATGACATGGATCGGAATTGCATAGAACAAAAAGGGCATGGATGAGTTGCAGTCTGTGCTGTTGGAAGGTATAGCCACATGGATGAAATCCATGTGTTTATTGGAACATAAATAGGTATGGGAATCTAAAGATGAAAAACATGCCTATCCTGTTCAACATGACTCAATGCACACCTGGCATGATGGTACAAGCACTAAACTTGGAGCAGTGAACAGAGTGATGGACCTACAGTCAAGAAGACCTGAGTTCAAGTATGGCCTCAGACACTTACTAGCTGTATGACCCTGAGTAAGTTGCTTAACATCTATTTGCCTCAGTTTCCTCATCTATAAAATAATAGCACCTACATTCCAGGGATGTGGTGAAGATCAGCTGGAATGTTTGTAGAACTGATGTTGTTTTCATGTTCCAGCCCTTATACTTACTAGTCAGACCACTAACCTCTCTGAGATTATTTCCTCATCTGTAAAATGAAGATAAAAACAGCTCTATTACCTCCCTCACAAAATTGTCATGAGAAAAGTATTGTTTAGGAATTAAATTACTATATAAGTATAATTACTACTTTTTGAAGTCAATGAATCGATTTGGCTATGCGATATTGGCATAACGCCCCAAAAATGTGTAACAAAAGAAGGCACATAGGTAGCACAGTGGATAGAGCACTAAGCCTGGAGTCAGGAGGACTTCAGATCTGACCTGGACACTTACTAACAGTGTGATCCTGAGCAAGTCACTTAATCCTGTTTGCCTCAGTTTCCTCATCTGCAAAATGAGCTGGAGAAGGAAATGGCAAACCACTCCAGTACCTCTGCTGATAAAAGCCCAAATGGGGTCATGAAGACTTGAACATGCCTGGAAAATGACTCACACCAAAAGAGAACCAAGAGATTTTGCTCCTGTCTATAATCTGATAGTCTGTGGGGTTAAATCATTTTCCCTGAAGTAAATGTACTTGTAAGTTCATTTAGGTAAAGTCTGAGGTGACACAGTTCACTTATAACAGGGGTGAGAAATAGGACTTATAACCTGCAACCTGTTTGTAACCAGCATTATACACAAGTTACATGAGAACCAGAGATTTAGAATGGACTGGAATGGATTTTAGAGGCCATGTAGTCCATTTCACAAATTTGACAAATAATTTGACAAATAAATTTGACAAATAAGGAACTTTGGTCTAGTGATATTAAATGTTTTGGCCAATGTCACACAGAAGGTAACTGGCAGAAGTACAGTTCAACCTCTGACTCCAAATGTCAGTGCTCTTTCCATGACACTATGTCCCATTGCAGCTACAGCTAACATTCAAGATATTCAATGAAGGGAAGCAACCTGGTATAACAGAGAACGAGCTGGTCTCAGGTTCAGAAGGGCTGGATTCCAATTTTGTCTCTGATACATCCTGGGGACTTTTACATACATCTTCTTTAGGCCTGATGATAATCTTTTTGTGCATGTATTTTTTATTATTATATTTATTTTTTATTTATTATCTCCATTTCATATTTGATTAAATTGAGAAAAAAATGAATGACTTGACCATGGTTATATAGACAGCAAATGTCTGAGGTAGGATTCGAACTACTTCAAAATAAAAATTTTATATATTTATTTGGATAATAATATTAATAATAAAGTAAATGTATTATTTATACACTTATTACCAAAGTAATCTCATTTAAGACATTTTTACACTGAGGATATAGCCTGGCCAAGGCTCACTAATATAGAAAACTAGGTGAGCAATAACTGAGACAGGTCTTCTTGACTCCAAGTCCATATGTATATGTGTGTGTATATATATATATATATACACACACACACACACACACACACATATATCTATTGCTGTTCAGTAGTTTTCAGTTGTGTCCAACTCCTCTTCATTTGGGGTTTTCTTGGCAAAGATACTGGAGTGGTTTGCCATTTCTTTCTCCAGATCATTTTACAAATGAGAAAACTGAGACAAATAGGGTTAAATGACTTGTCTAGGTACTACTAAGTGGCTGAGACCAAATTTGAACTCAGGAAGGTGAGTCTTTCTAATTTCAGGCCTGGAACTCTATCCACTGAGCCACCTAGCTACCCTGTTTATGTCTATGTCTATGTTCGTGTCTTTGTGGGTGTCTGTCTATTTCTATCACACACACATAAACACACACACACATATATATATATATATATATATAGTTTCTAGCTCTATCCATATATCTAAATTGTCTCTATCTCTACATCTCTATCCATCTATCTATCTATCTATCTATATTAATATCTCATGCTATATGACTTTTAAACACACAAGATTACCCCAAGATAAAATTTTATACATCACCAAGGTAATCTCATTTAAGAAATAGTTTGGACTGGGGATATAGCCTGACAATGGCTCACTGATATAGAAAACTATGCAAACAATAACTGAGACAGAAATATATATATATATATATATATATATATATATATATATATATATATATATATATATATGTAATGCCAAGGAAAAGAAAAGATTTTAATGTTTTCATCTCATGTAATTGTTGCCTACTGAATTTTATTTCTATTTACCTAAATGGAAATAAATGATTGACTTTGAGAACCTCTTGGAAATTAAATCTCCCATGGTGAAGGGGTTTATTCAGTATGATCCCTCTTTTCTTCTCAAAAGTCAAATATATTTCCCTCAGTTCCAGTCTTGTGTCTTTCAATAAGACTTTGCAATAATGAAGTGTTCTTAGTCTCAGACACAGGGTTTTTATATTTGCAGTGTAGTTTTTCTCTTTTACTTCTTCTTTTAAATGAGCCACTGAAAATTTAAATATATCCCAAATGCAAATAAAGCAGTAATGGAAATTCTACATTTCACCTGTCTTTCCTGTTTTTATTAAGGGATCCGAGCTTAACTGCAAAAACAGCAATATGAACACATCATTTACTTTATAGTCTAATAAACTCCATACCATAAGCTTATTTTTCCTATTGATTTCTTTTACATTCACTTCAAAAATTTTTTTTTGAGTTCCAAATTCTCTCCATCCTCTCTACCATCCTTCTCCCACTCATTGGGAATGCAAGCAATATGATATCAATTATCAATGTAAAATCATGCAAAATGTATTTCCATATTAGCAATGTTGGGAAAAAAAAACAAGAAACATAATGAACAAGAAAAAAGTATGCTTCAATCTACACTCAGAATTCATTATTTCTCTCTCTGAAAGTGGATAGCATTTCTCCACGTGGGTCTTTTGGAATTGTCTTGATCAGAGTAGCTAAGTCTTTCACAGTTAATCATCATTACAACATTGCTGTTACTGTGCACAATATTCTCCTGGTTCTGCTTATTTCTCTCTGCATCCATTCGTATATGTCTTCCCAGGTTTTTCTGAAACCACCCTGCATGTCCTATCCTATAGTATAATACCATTCCATCGCAATCACATACCACAACTTGTTCAACCATTTCCCAATTGAAGGGCCACACTGTATGCTTATTAAGGAATGGCTAAACAAACTATGATAGATGAGGTAATGGGATGAGAGGAATTGTTTTAGAGAATCCCAGGAAGACTTATATGAAGTGATGGAGATTGGAGTAAGTAGATCCCGGAAAACAATATATAAAATAACAATAACACTGGAAACACAACCTGGAAAGTTTTAAGAATTTTGATGAATTCAATGAATAAACGTGATGCTAGAAGACCAGTGATATAACAAGTTATCCATTTCTTAACAGAAAGGTGATGGATTCAGAGTGGAGAATGAGGTATAGCCAATGCAGGAATTTTTTTTTCTTAGCTACATATATTTATTCCAAAGGTTTTGTCTTCCTTCCTTCCTTCCTTCCTTCCTTCCTTCCTTCCTTCCTTCCTTCCTTCCTTCCTTCCTTCCTTCCTTCCTTCCTTCCTTCCCTTCCACCTCTTTCTTTCTTTCAAAATGGGGGGGTCAGGAAGATGGGAGAAAAGGAAAATTTTTTTATTAATTGAAAATAAAATTAAATCCAAAAGGTTCCTTCCAAAGCAAAAATTAGTCCCTTAGCAAAGAGTTCAACTCAGGCTTCAAAAACAACAACATGATTCAAAAATGTCTATTTGATTAAAAGAATTGATTTTTTTTTAACAGACGTGTAGAAGAGAAGAGAAAAACAGATATTAGATGGGGGTTTTTATTTAAAATTACAAATTATCTGTCATTTAATCAGTGTCAGGAACTCCCTATGTAGGGACTAGCTCTACTTAGGTTGCAGATCATTAATTATGGTCTCAGTAGACAAGACCTAGGCCAGGGGTGGAGGACCTGAGGCCTAGAGGCCACGTGTGACCTTCTAGGCCTTTGGGTGTCCTTTGATTGAGTCCAAGTTTTACCCAGCAAATCCTTTTATTAAGAGGATTTGTTCTGTGAGGTTTGGATTTAGTCAAAGGGCTGCACTTCAGGATATAGAAGGCCATATGTGGGTTTGAGGCTGCAGGTTCCCCGTCCCTAACTTAGGCATGTTTCTGAGGCCCCCTCCAAGCTACCAGATAGTCATATAGCTAGTAAGGGGTCAGAGGATGTATTGAATTCAGGTCTTTCAGACTAAGCCCATCACTGTATTCACTATCTATTACAAAGAAATATATTAGAAATCAGAATCTATCCAGGGCCTCATTAATGGGCAAATAACCAATCACTTATTTTTGTAGCAACACAATTTTTAGAAGATGCTGTTATCAACTAGTTCACTGTGTGCAAGAAACAATATTTTTTCTTTCCCTTTCTACAAATTAGAAACTGCTAGTTATCCCCTCTTTCTTTCAAGATAACCCACATACTGGACACTTCACACACACATATACGCATGTACACACATACTCATGATGCTGCTGCTGTGCAGTTGTCCAGCCCTTCGGTTGTGACTGATTTCTTCATGACCCCATGGACCATACAGCATGCCAGACCCTTCTGTCCTCCACTGTCTCTTAAAGTCTGTCCAAGTTCCTGTTTCCATCATAATATCCGTCCATTTCATCCTTGCTACCCACTTTTTCTTCTGCCTTCAGTCTTTCACACACACGCTCATATCCCCACCCAATTTCAGAATATAAATAAAAGAGTTCCACTCAGAGAGTCAGAATCTGAAGGCAGAGGATATATGCCAAATAATTAAAAACAGTTAGAAACACACCTTTTCCTTTGATGCATTACATTGGAACAATGAAGAATGTTTTTCTGGTTAGAGGTTATGTGTAGAGATTTACTAGCTGCTATTTCACAGTATGAGGGGGGTGTTATTGAGCCCATCCTGAGGTTATTGAGCCCATCCTGAAAAGAAGCAATATAACCTGGGGCAACAGGGCATTAGTTAATCATGATTAAAACTGGCATTAGGAAGGTCAATTCAAGGTGCTCTTGATATATCAATAGATGAAATAACCGATACAACTTACATTAGTCAATGGATCGTTTTCATTCTCAGTGACACATCCCTGAAGATTTAAGTTGAGAGATTTACAAACAGTCATAAATCTCTTGGCTGTCTTTTCTTCAAATGGCCTGATCATGGATTCTGTTTCCATAAGATCCTTTTTCTGAAGTTTCAAGGCCTTAAAAAAAAAAGAATTTGAAAAATTGGTCACCTGTCATGCACTTCTACATTCTCCATCTAAATGATAATCTGACTTTATAATGTCACATTTGTTAAGTGCAGTAAAGTCTAACTTACGTCGATGTCTGGATCCAGGGAAAACAGATTTAGTCTCTCCATGTTTCGAGACATTTTAACAGTTTCCTCTGTTTCTGTGAGGTACTGTAAAAAGCAAACAAACGAACATTCATGGACATTCGGATACCTGTGACATTCTTCCAAGCCCTCATTTCTCACAAGAAGTCATTCCCCCACTGACATCCCTGCTTCCATTTTTGATTCAAATCTTGGAAAACTTTCATGTTTCTATTTTTTTAAAACTTGGGCATGTTCAATTGATGATATACACTTGAGAATACTGGAATTTATTTTGGGAGGGGGGGAGTATCTCCATATAAATCTTATGTTAAAGATCTTTTATAAAACCACAGAAAGCTGGATCTTGAAGGAACCTTAAAAATCATCCAGCTCAAACTATCCATTTTAAAGATGGAGAAAGAGAAGTAAAAAACTTCCTGAGGTTACATATAGGAGCAAACATAGCTGAAAACTCTTCTTGGCATAATTATCCTCCCCCTCCCAAGCCCCACACCCTCAGTTAATTACTTTTGCAAATTCTGGATGCAGGTTGTTCTCTGAAGAATCTGCTTCCTCTGATGTGCATTCACAAGTCATAGGATTTTCCAGAGAATCTTGAAATGACACATTAGAAAACCAAATCATTTAAAAATTATTTATTTAACATTTCATTTTCCCCAATTGCATGTAAAACATTTTTTAACATTGGTTTTTAAAATTTTGAGTTCTAAATCCTCTCCCTTCCTCCTTCCCCAACCCTCTCAGTGAGAAGGCAATCAGTTTGATATAGGTTATACATGTGTAGCCATGCAA
This sequence comes from Bettongia penicillata ogilbyi, assembly GCA_023548195.1. NCBI lineage: Eukaryota > Metazoa > Chordata > Mammalia > Diprotodontia > Potoroidae > Bettongia > Bettongia penicillata. The sequence continues at coordinate 1,617,109 of JAJHZJ010000149.1, forward strand.
AACATAGTTCTATATTAGTCATATTGTAAAAGAAAACAAAGATCAAAAAAGCCACATCCCAACAACTCAAGAAGGATAAAGTAAAAAAAAAGTATGCTTTCATCTATAATCAGATACCACCATTCTTTCTCTGCAAATGGATAGCATTTTCATCCTAAGTCCTTCAGAGTTGTCTTAGATCACTGTATTGTTGAGGAAGGCTGTCATCCACAGCCAATTATCTCATAATATTGCTATTACTGTGTACAATGTCCTCCTGTTCTACTCTTTTCACTTTCTATCAGTTCAAGTAGGTCTTTACAGGTTTTTCTGAGAGCTATAGCTCATCAAGTAAAACAATTGTTAATGTTAGCTAGTGCTAACATTAATACAGATCACCCAGCTTAGAATTGCAGACTGGCTACACTCCTTCCCACTCAGATCCTGCTCTGTATTAATTAAAGTGTATTGTATTTTACCTCTTCCCCTTACATCACAACCTATGGGCCTATGCCCCCTTATGTGTCCCATGAAGGTCTTGTAATTGCTGCCCACTGGGGTTGCTTCCAGCCCTAGTCCTTTGATTCCATGAATTTCACCTCCCAGGCTGCCTCTTGTTGGCACTTCTGATCTTGTATTTGTCTCCAGGGCTTAGATTTGCCCCCTGTTCAGAGTTACCACAGGGTCACCCTCCAACCCCACTGGTCCTGCACTATAGGACAGGCTATCAGAAACCTTTGTGTTTTGAGAGGATGATCAAATCTACTCCCCTTATAGTCTGAATCATTCAGTTTAGGTCTGGGCACTGCCTTTGTTTGAACCAGGGCTCTCTAGCTGCTTGGACACCTTCTGTAGACACTGTCAACAAAATCATCTCTTTTCCTTTCCTCTTCAGCCTTGGCTATGTCAGAAAAGGGAGCAGAAGTGATATGAAATATCCACATATGAGGAAGAAGGGAAGGAGAGAAGAAGTGGGTTCCGAGAGTCTGAGATTTCCTCTTCTCATTCAGGCAAAAGGTATAAATGTGCTTAAGCTATTTATACCTGAAGGTCTCTTCTCTCCTCTATCAGACTTCTAGGTGGCACAGTGGATACAGAGTACTAGACTAGGAGTCAGAAAGACCTGAGTTCAAATCCTACCTCAGATGCTGTGTGATGCTGCACAAGTCACTTAATCTTTCTTTGCCTCAGTTTCCTCAACTGTAAAATGGGGATAATAAGAGTATCTACCTCACAGGTAGTTTGTGAAGATCATGATAACATTTGTAAAAAGTGCCAGGAACCTACAATATGCTATGTAAAAGATAATTGCCTTATCCTTTCCCCATGACCCTCTCCTCACATGAGACAATTAGAGGAGATGAATTACAAGGCTATTATAACAGTTCAGGCAAAGAGGTGATGAAGGTCTGAAGTAGAGCAGTGGCTTTGTGAGTGGAGGGAAGGGTTCATTATGGGAATGGAGAAGCAAGATTTGGCAACAGATTAAATATATCTAGTGACTGAGGGTGACAAATAGAGTATATGACATATGTAATATGATATGAACTTGGAATGCATGTATGTAACATGATATGATTTTGGAAATGGGCAGGATGGTGGTGCCTTTGTCAGAAATAGGTATATTTGAGATGTCAGAGAGTTTGAGGAAAAGAGAATTAGTTTTGTTTTGGATGTGTTGAGTTTGAGATGCACAAAGGACATCTAAATGGAAACATCCTAAAGGCAGCTGGTAAGGTGTAATTGTAGTACACCTGAGAGGCTAAGACCAGGTATATCTGGTCAGCATCTGTGCAGGGAAGAGTCCTTGAGATTGCCAAGTGAGATAGTGCAAGGCAAAAGGAGAAGAGGGCCTGAGAAGGAACCTTTTGGGACACCCCTGGGCAAATCATGCATGGGAACTAACAAAGGAGACTGAGGAGTAGCTGACCAGATAGGAGAGCACCAAGAGAGAACAGATTTGGAAGAAAAGTTGGAAAAATATCTAACTAGAGGATTCATTTTCATTGAACATATCTTAAAATATTAATAATCTCATTGTTCAGTTGAGTCTGACTCTTTATGACCTCATTTGGGGTTTTCTTGGCAAAGATATTAGAGTGGTTTGCTATTTGCTTCTCCAACTCATTTAACAGAGGTCCAGGGTTAAGTGACTTAACCAAGGTCACATAGTTTATAAGTATCTGAAGCTGACTTAGGTCTTCCTGATTTCAGGCTCAGCATTCTATGTACTGTATCACCTACCTGTCCTATAATAATAATAAATCACTAGCATTTATGTAATGCTTTAAAGTTTACAAAGCCTTTTACCAATATCTCATTTAATTTCACAACAACCTGCTGGGAAATGCTATTAGCATCCCTACTTTGCCGATGAGGGATTTGAGGCATTGAGAAGTTAAGCAACTTGCCTAGCATCACACAGGTAGTAAGATTCTGAGTTCAGATTTGGACTCAGTTTTTTTTTGTCTCTACAACTAATGCTCTGTCTGCTGTACTGTTAACCATTTATGAATTTATGAACATCTGCATTATCAAGGCCTAAAAAAGCAATCTGAGAGAGTTTCATTACTTGACTCTAATGTCAGGTCATAAAATGTGATGTATCTTCTGAGAAATGATCCATTAACTGGTTTCAGAAATAATGTTTGCAGTGTTCCTGATAGGTGACTTCCAACAACTTTGGTTGAAATACTATCTCAAATTATTGTCAATCAACTGGAAAAAATGCTCATTGGCAGTCACCACCATTATTAAGTCAATGGTAGGATTTGGGGGATGATCTATGGAAATGGATACCTCTGGGATGGATGGATTAGAGGCCAAAAGCTATTTGAGCGGGTAGCAATCTAAATGACCTAACTGACCCCAAATAAGGAGTCTCTTTTCAGCATGAGAAGGAATGGTAGCACATCTGTTTCTCACCCAGCCTGAGATCTGTGAGGTCTGCACTCTTCCTTTCCTGAGGTGGCCCCTCAGGATTTATTTGGAGGATTTTGTTGAGAGTGTGAATCCATTCATCCATATCCAGCTCTGTTTCAGCTGCCAGCACAAAATATGTCAGGTCATTCATTTTCAATTCAAAGGCGTATTTTCTTAGTCGGTTATTCTGTGTTATCAAAGGGAGAGAAAAGAAGGTTTCAATAATTACCCTATGAAACATGGACAAAGGAGTCTCTAAGAGAGAAAAGAAAAAAGAATTTATACAGGAGTATTCCACACAATGGCAAGTATCTAAGTAGAAGAATTATGAGACCCTTCAAATAGCAAAATATAGAGTGGTTAGCATCTCAATGACCTTCGGTGTCCCATTTCTGAAGGATATCCCATTGGGCATTATGGTATGAATCCATGATCACATCATGTATTCTTTCCGTTCCTGTAGATGTCAAACCCATCCGTACCTCCTAATACTGTCCAACAGGGTCATCTGTGTCTTACTAGAAATACACTGTCATGGAGCCATTCCATGCGTTGGTTCTTTTAATATTTCCTAACTATCACTGCAGCCCTTGGTTTGTCTTTCTCTCATCCTTTACTCTCATTATGTGAGCAGATCATTCTCTTTTCCTTTCATACAGGTCCTTGAGGGTATCTTTTATGCTACTTCACATGCTAGACATATTGATTATATGGTTTACTTAAATATTGTTAGCATTAAAAAAAGTGGTGACCCATTCCATTAGGATCATTTTTAAATGAATGGATGAGTGGATCAAAATTGTATTTCTCTGCCTCATTTTTTGCACAGAAATGCTGCAGGTACAGTGTTTTCATTTACTACTTCTTGGAGGTCAGAGAAACTTTGTGGTATGGTTTGCATCATAGTTGGGGGTTCTGTCAAATTTTAAATTTCAAACTTTTGGATTTTCCAAGTTATCTGATCTCTGATTTCCCAATCATTTGCAAATTATCAACGGGAACAAGTAACAATAATGATAACTGACATTTACGTAGCAACTTGAGATTTGCCAAGAGCATGCAAATTGCTTCTCATGCATTATCTCATTTGATCCTAACAGCAACTTTATGAGTTAGATGGTACTATTATCTCCATTTTACAGATGGAGAAACTGAGGCTGAGGGGGTCTAGTGACTCCCTGAATATCATAGCTGGTAAATATCTTTGGCAGGATTCAAATTCAGGTCTTCTTGACTACAAATCCTGCACTCTATCTACTACACCGGCTAGTTAATGCAGGAACTTATTGACATTTTACTTTAGGACTTTTGCAAAGTTCTATAGGAGGTAACACCTTTTCAGATTGGATCTTTGAGGAAGAAGCCGCACTTCTGCTAAGAAGTCCTCTCTTGAATATTTTACATTTTGTATTTTACTTTTTTTCTTTTCAGAAGTGCTATAATTTAAAAATTCATAAGTCTTCCAGTTTAACCCTCTTTTTTTCACTTATAGATAAGGAAACAGGTCTAGAGAACACAAATATCTTGTTCAAGATCATGGAACTATTCATAGCAGAGGAGAGACTGAAAGCCACATCCTTGGAATCCAAATCTATTTCTTTTTAGTTATGCTATGAAGATGGCTGAATTGTCTCCAGCTCCTAATCAGTAATTTGCTAAGGCTGACAAGACAAGAGAAGTTACTGATCTCAAGAGCTGTAAAATACATGTAGCTATTTCAGATATCCAATTCTACATTCATTCTTAAGTGACAAGGCTAGAGATGATGATATGTTTTCCCCTAGTATGGGTGGGTAATTTACATTCATTCTTCCTTGGTGTCAGTGTAAAACAAAGAGCAGTTGAATGCAGAAATATTTGGATTTGGAGCCAGACGATGCTGGTTGGAGACCTTGGTCTGCACTTGAATAGCCATGTAACCTCAACCAAGTCATTTAGCTTATCTGTAAAATGGATATAATTATATTTTGACTACATAATTCACAGGGTTATTAATGAAAGTGAAGTAAGATTTTATATATATTAATGTAGCTGTGTAACTTCATCCACATCACTTACCTTCTCTGTAAAATGACAATTTACTTCACAGAGTTATTGTGATTATACATATGATTATATATAGATATATGTTTATATGATTATATACACATATACACAAATATACAATGTTATGTAGAAATATTTTATAAAATTTAAATACAAATGTAATTTTTTACGTATTCATAAAAATTATATAAAAAATCTTATTTGATCCTGACAGCAACCCTGTGAAGTATACAAAATATAATTATGCCCATTTTTTGTTCCTATATGTGTGTATATACATACATACATACATACATAGTATGTATGTATACATATTGTCACAACGAAGATGTGAACTCTTATTACAGCCAGGACTATACTATACTATGGAAGCCTTCTTCAGAGTGGGGGAGTGAGTGTAAAGGGTAGCAGATGAACTGGAAAGGCCACTCTAGGGAGTTCACTTTAATTCTGTTCAGTTTAATTCCATTCAGCAAACAAGTACTAATAGTCTTCTATATGCTAGACCTCCTGTTGTGGGCTAGGGATACAAAGAACAAAAATGAACATGTCCTACCCTTGATGACCTTACGTTCTACTAGGGAAAACAATAGGTTCACAGATAAGTTAATTTTTTTATTAACTTATGTATATTTTGTACATAATTTACATGTATCATGTAATATGCATATTTTTATACACACAAAGTACTTTGGTGTGTTTTGGGGGAAATACAAGTGGGGATGGTGAAGACTCTCACAGGAAGTTCACATCCAGCTGAGACATGAAGGCAGCTAAGGATTTTAAAGGGAGTAGCTCAGGAGGGAGTGATGCCTCTGAGGAGGACAGTGTACATGAAGGCATGCCGTAAGGATCAGAAGTTATTAACTTTTTGTATTGTTGCTCCTTTGGCCAGTCTGATGAAAGATATAGACCCCTTCTCAGAATGTTTCTAAAGGCATAAAAAATACATACAATTATTTGGATCTTATTTGATATTGGCATGTGGTGATTGAAATATTAAAAATAAAAATTCATAGATTCCAGATTTAAAACCTCTGAGGAGATGGAAAGTCCTGAAGTGAGAATCGAAAGTATTCCAATTTGACTGGAGCATATAACGTGTGGGGAAAATTGATGTGGAATCAATCTGGCAAAATAGACTGGAACTATATTGTTAAGAAATCTAAATGCCAAATAATGAGTATTATTGTGGACACGCAGCCAGATGATCTGTTACTAACTATGAATCACCCTCCCCCTACTGCCAAAAATACACACACATACCCCAAACTAAAAACAAAAAATAATTATAAACTATTTAGTGATCATAATTTTTGGCATCTGGCAGATCTGCACCCTCATTGTATGGAGTGATAGTAGATTTCAATGGAAGAGGATATCTCCACGAGGGAAAACAGTTTTCAAGAAACTGTAGTCAGCAATATCTTAAGATGCTGTTGTCAGTTACCTTAATATCTGTGTGACCTTGGGTAAGTCATTTCCTTTCTGAGTCTTTGTTTCCTCATCTGTAAAATAATAAGGCTGAACTGGAAGATCTTGAAGATATCTTACCACTATTTTGGTCTATGAACCTATGATTCACATTTCCAGTGCCCCCTCCTTTTTTTAAAAGTGATTTTACATATATATTTTTTCTCATTTTATTTCCACAATAACCCTATTGGATTGATGGAGTAAGTTTAACTTTTTACCATTATATGATGAAAAAAGTGACACTGGAATGTTGTGGTAACAGGGCTGAGACTAGAATTCTGGGCTCTTGGAACTTTCTCAGGTACTTCCTATTAGCCCATAGCATTAACTTTGACATTTTCCAATATATTATATATCCAAGTATTTCATTGACAAAAGTGTTATGATATTTTTAATATGAGTATCTCAAATTTATACTGAGTCCAAGAGGAAGCATGACCATGGTGTAGTGAGAGAGGGGGAGGTGGTTTTAGAGTCAAAAGCGCCCCCTCCCGCCCACCCACATCAATGATGCAATCTTTAGCAAGTTATCTTAGTACCGGAGCAACTTTCTAAGATTATAACTTCTATGCGTAAGTTGCTGATACGCGTTGGTGGAAGGAGTTGTGACCCTGAGAATTACCTGTAACAATGGGACCATAGGTCTCGAACCAAAAATTTGTTTTTGAATCTCTAGGAACCTATTTGTTGTTGCTCAGTTATATCAGTTGTGTCTGACTTGTCATGACTCCATTTGGGGTTTCCTTGGCAGAGACACTAGAGTGGTGTGCCATTTCATTCTCCAGATCATTTGAAAAGTGAGGAAACTGAGGCAAACAAGGTTGACTGACTTTCCCAGGGTCACAGTCAGTAAGTGGCTAAGGCTAGATTTGAACTCAAGAAGATGAATCTTCCTAACTCCAGATCCAGCGCTCTATCCACTGTGCCACCTGGCTCCCCTATTCAACCTAATCCATGTGTATGCTATACACACACATAGGTACATGCATATAATGTATATACATATATTTACAACCCCCCCACATATGTACATGTGTATGTGGTACATTATATGTGATATATATGTGTGTTATATATTCCACACATACACATATATGTATATGTGTCTCATTTGTATACACACACATAAATATATATGTATATATAATGTTCATGTAATATATATATTATATATATACATATATATGCACCTTATATACTTAGGAGATATTTATATAATTAATCCATTCATCCCCAAGTAGAAATATCAAATATTTCTTCTTCAGACTTTTAAAAACTTATGAAACAGAAGGCCTTTGTTCCCAATGAAGGCTGAATAATGAATATTTTACTAAGAGTCCGAAGCCTTTAATAAGAAAAAAGGAAAATTGCAGGTCAATTTCATTTCCATGACTCCTGCTTCAGAAGGGCAATGGTATTAAATTCTCCTGTACATGGTGTACATTAACAGGCTCCTTCTGTGCTCAGTCTGTATAACTCAGTTCTCTTCTTTCAGGTTATAAGGGTTTCCACAAATCCACTCCTGGTTCCATGTATCATGCTACATAACTAAAAAGGGAAGGCCTTTTAGAAAAGTCAACAATTTTTTTCCCATCTCAAGTTGAGCCAAAATTTTTTGTATATTTTTCAAATGCAGAGAAACAGAGAAGTATATGGCACGTCAATGCTGTATTTCAGTTATGCTCCAATGTAGTAAAGCAAACCAAAAAAAAGTGTTCTAAGCAATCTATTTAACTTAAGTCAGTTAGGAACATTAGAATTTCTTTTCTTAAATGCTCCTCTTTGCTGAAGAAAGGGAGCCCATCCTGCCACAGAGGCCTCTTTCTCCCTTTGGAGAGAAAGCCACTTTTCCCTAGCCTTATGACTGAGTATATGAAGGGCCTACCTTTCTCAAAGAGCCTAAGCTAAAAGAGCGATGGCTATGACTTATTGTTTCCATGAGGAAAAGATAACACTTCAGCTGAAGACTCCATCCAAAGCTCAGAAAAGACAACTGACAAGCAGGAGAGATATGACTGCCATGGGGGAAAACTGGAGATACCACACCCAGCAGGGAACTCTGGCACTATAGTGTCCATCAGGAAGCAGGTCCAGGAAATGTCTGTATTAAAAGCAGGAGTTGCCCCTCCATGTGGGTGCATTGGTGACCTGTGTAGCCTAAGTGTGTAAGTGTACCTTGGCAGCATACATTTCCTAAATGAGAGTCCTAAATTCGTGTGTTCTGAATGGGTTTACTCCTCCATATATACTCCCTAGCCACGTGGGTTCCCTATACGTATACACGTATTCCCTAGCAACATACAGTCCTTGTTTATGGACTCCTATGAGTGATTACTACTTATGTTTACCATTCCCATTAATGATGCATATGCTTGTGGGATAGTTTGTACCAAATTTATGAGAAGATTGATACTTTTCTTGCTATGTTATCTCATTAAATGTCTTTGTTTTGAATCAATTGTTCAAATTAATCATTTGTCTCATTATTACAAGTAAACAACTGGTGGAGGTTCTTGAGCTATAGTTTTGAGTAGATGTGGATTCACAAAGTATTTTCAGCCTTTTCTCAGAGATCCATGTGCAAAAAAACCATCCTCTGTATGCTACAAATGAAAAATAATATGGGAGTGAGAGATGAAAGTGTGGACAGCTGGGTAGAGTAGGAAAGACCTCCTGCAGAAGGTACGATTTCAGTCGAGTCTTGAAGGAAGCCAGAAAAATTAATTTGGAGAGGGGAGGGAAGGAGTGGGGAAAGGACGATAGGAAAGGACAAATATTTTGTGAGCTTGGGAAGATGGGAGTACCTTAATAAAAGGAAAGTCTGGAATAGGGGAGGGTCTGGGGAGAAAGATAATAATTTTTGTTTTGGATATGTTGAATTTGAGATGGCAATGGCTAGGTGTTGAAGAAAGTAAAAGGCATAGATTGGAAGAAGGGTGGCAAAGTCTTCTAAGGATGGAGAAACATCTTGAATAATGACCAGATTGTCTAGAAGGAGGGGCTGTATTACTGTCTAATGAAACAAGAGGTTGGAAAAATGATAGAGTGGGAGAGGAGAACTTTATATAGCACTTTGAATTATACCGGGCAGTTGAGATTCGATTTAATAGGTAAAAAGAGCCAGAGCTTGTATTAGACAGGGACTTGATAAGTAAGATTTTTGTGAAAAAAATATCTGGGAAGTCCTTTCTAACACAAATGATGGTGTGGCTGTGATTTGTCAAATGTTTCTCAATAATCATTTTCAAAAGGTAAGAGATGGGAAGCAGAGAGAGAATTAGGAGGCAATTGCAGTATTAAACAATGAAGTGCTAAAAAACATGAATCAGAGTGGTTGCTATGGAAACAAAAAAATGAACTAATACAAATGACATTATAGAGAAAGAACTGGCAGAAATTAGTGATTGAATAGATATGGAAAATAAAAGAGGGGGGGATTACAGCTAAATTTTAGTTTTCAAGACTCAGAGACCAGGAAAATAATGGCATCGTTAATAGGAAGGAACCGAGGAGCTATATTGGTCTGGATAAGAGGTGTAGGTAAAGGGCTATTTAAATAAAATCTTATCCAGTCCTCTTGCTTTGTAGCATGTGGGGCACTCTGGTCTCACATGTGGTGTCCCTGCTCAAAGTTCTCTATAGGCTTACATTCACTCAGAATGATAGCCTTGAATCTCAACTGATGAGTTTACTTTCTACTTTTTAGCTGGAGGACACAAAGTGAAGGTATTTAACATAGTGTCATAAAAAGAGAGTAAAGAAACAGTCTCCCCTTCACCTCCAAACTGCCCACCTCACCCCCCAATACACACATCTACAATGAGAAGAGCAAGTATAATGGGTGAAACACATGTAAACATGTATCCACATTTGTGGAAGGATTACTCATGTCTCAAGTGCCATTGGGCTCTTGATTTTTTGCCAATATTTCTGTTGTTTCCACTTGGTCTACTCTGGCTATCCTCATGGTCATTTCTAGATTTGCCCACTCTGCAGTGTTACCGTACTAGCTTTATGGTGACAGATATTCTTGGGTGTCTCCACTGCCAAAATGGTTGTGGAACCTGTCTCTGCCGCCAGAGTCTGAGCTTCTGCTAGGGTCCTTATCTGAGAAGATACCCCTGCCCAATAAGAGGAGGATTAGACTTTGCCATCTTTCTTTTAGTTTGAAGAAGGCACACCTGGTTATCACAGTAGCAAGGGAAAAAAAAATACACCACGTCAATAAACTCCCGTCATAAAGAAAGGATTTGATGAGGCCCTGAATTTTTATCTTTCAGGAGTCAAGCTTTTCTGGAACCAGAATAGTCAGCTAGATAATTGGAGGCAAATACAATTTGTCTTTGAAAGTACTTACTCCAGCTAGGAGCAACATCTCTAACTTAAGTGACTCTGATGTAAAGATTAGAAAGTGTCCTTTATTTCCAGTTAATTCCTAAATGTCAATCTGCATACATCTTTGTTTTTATCAGTCACTGTGAAACATTTTGAATCTTATGGGGCAAAAGAATCTAAGGGCAGATAGTAAGGACATTATTCTCCACTCTCCTGGGCTGTTCCCCCACTTCAGTGTGCGTATGTGTGCGTGTGCATGTGCGTGTGTGTGTGTGTGTGTAGCAGGCAATGAACTTCTCTGGCTTTGAGCTGTCCTATGTAGAGATGGACAACCAGAGAAATCTTGCTTAGGATCATAAAGCAGAGAGATCCTTGAATTGTGAGAAATTGAGGTCGTTTCACCAGGATCAGAGATGATAGATAAGGAATCTGAAGATTAGAAAAAATTAAATAACTCATCTAAGGATGAGCTGGAATTCAAACCCATGTCTGTCCATTACAAATCTAGTATTCTTTCCAATAAAATTGGCCACCTTTGGTACAGAGACTAGAACCTATATCTCCCAACTCCTAATCCAGAGTTCCTTCCATTATTCCACACTGCCTTTGGAGAGGAAGCAAGGTCAAATCCTGGCTCAGCTACATGCCAAATCACTCAACTTCTTTTTGCCTTGACCTCAGTTTCCTCATCTATAAATTGATAGGTTTGGAGTAGGACCTTTCAGCAGCAAATAATGTTTCTCATCAACAGAGATAATATTTTTCCAGTGCCTGGCACAAAGTGGGTGCTTTTAATAAATGTTTATTCTCTCTCTTCATCAAATGTTTGGTAATTTCTTTATCAATTTTAATAGACAATTACTTTGATTACACAGGAATTATATACAGATACATCAACAATATGAAATTAAAATGTGTTAATTTTTCAAAATGTATCAAACTGCCTCATGTCACTATTGTTGGTAAGTAAAAGCAGTAAGAAGTAGTCAATTGGCACATTGGAAGAGTACCAGGCCTGCGGTCAAGAAAACTCATCTTCCCAAGTTCAAATATGACTTCAGATACTTATAGCTGTATGATCCTTGGTAAGTCATTTAATCCTGTTTGCCTCAATTTCCTCATCTATAAAATGAGCTGGAAAAGGAAATGGCCAACCACTCCAGTATCTCTACCAAGAAAACCTCAAATGGAGTTAAAAAGAGTTGGACTTAGCCTTGTTGCCTTAGTTTCCTCATCTGTAAAACGAGCTGGAGAAGGAAATGGCAAACCACTCCAGTGTCTTTGCAAGAAAATCTCAAATGGGGTCACAAAGAGTCAGATATAACTAAAAAACAACAGAAACAGTAATCAATATGTTTCACAGATATCTAATGATTTAAGAAATGGTTTGTTCAACAAATTTAGGGTGCCCTCTAATAAGAACACATAACCTAAATAGTGAAATACCCTTTAGTAACTTCCTCAAGTTAAGACCCATTATCTTGGGCACCAATAAAACAGTTTCCACAGACAATATTCAACTAGTGAGACTTCAATTCACAGGATTATAGATTTTGAGTTCTGAGCTACTTAAATATCATCCAGACCAAAGACTTCATCTTACAGATGAGGAACCTGAGATCCAGATGCAAACCTGTAATCAATAATCTATTAATCAATAAGATTACCTTCAAGTACTTAATATGGCAGACACTTTGTTGGGTTCTGACAAAAAGGAAGCCATCTTTGCCCTCCAGGAGTTCTACATTCTAGTCAAATGATCAAAGGTGTCAGTTTATATTAAACTCTTCATGAAATATCCCTTCACCCCTCCTGTCAGAAATAATTTTTCTCTCTCTTCCAAATTTTCCTAGCATTCACCACCTGAATGCATTTATTGTTTTTTGTAATTATTTTTACTTGGTTTGGACCTATTACTCCAAATTCAACAGTATTACATTCTGGATATTTGTGGTTTTCTCATAGGGGCATCCTAAATTTGCTGTGTAAGAATTATGATAATAAACCAAATATGTGTATATGTATATATATGCATGTATATATATGCACACACAAATATATATATGCATATATATATAGACACACACACATATACACACATGTTCTTTTAAACTTTGTGAAAAACTTTATATACTCATCTCATTTGGGCCTCACAGCAGTCTTTCGAAGAAGGGACTGCAGGTATTAATATCACCCATCCCATTATACAGGTAAGAAAATAGAGACTCAGAGGAATTATTTGATTTTCCTACAGTCATATAACTAGTAAGTGTCAAGAGGCATGATCTGAACCTGTCTACCCAACCCAATGTCTAGCCTTCTCTCATCTCCTGTATCTCGCTGCGTAGGAAATTCTCAGTATTGAAAATTTCATCTTTGAGGCAAAGTTTCAATTTTTTTGTAATTTAGAATCTTAGGTTCTCAAAGAGTGCACCCCAGCACCCTAGTTTTACTATAAGTCTATGTTTTCCTGCACTAAAGTGAGCAAAGGTAGTTTAAAAATCACTGTCTTGAGTTTTGTAAGGGCGCTAAAAGGTTAACAACTTGCCAGTGACCACACAGCCAGTATATGCCCGAGGCAAGGATTGGCATACTGTCTTTCCCGCTCCAGTGTCAGCCCTCATGCCATTCCTCTTCGAATTCATTTCCTTCCTTATATCGTTAACTATCCTTTCATGTAAAAAGACAAGTTAAAGGAGATGCCATGGGTACTTGGACCATGGAGACTAGGGAGAGCGGGGATGTTTTACTACTTCATTTATACAGATGTAGCTAGTGGAGATGAGGTCCGCAAGGGGAAAAAAAAAGTACAGTTTTCTTGTCTCTAAAATGCAGAAAATGATACTTCCCCAATTAACCTTGCCGGGATGTTAAGAGGACAGTCCTTTATACATCTAAAATGTTGTTCATATTGATCTCTATTATCACACACAAAACGTCTCATTCGCTCTTCATAATATTGCTATGAGACAGGACGGTGAGGTATTATCCCCCAATTCATAAGAGAAGAAATTCAGGGTATGAGAGCTCAGTCAACTTGTCCAAGGTCACATGACAGAGAAAGGACTACAATCCAGCTCTTATAACTCTTATTTACCTCCATGTATTTTCTATGACACGCTGCTATTTGTAGAAAAAAAATGAGGTAAGGGGAGAATTAGGAAAGCACAGGGGCATATAAGCCAAAGAAGGGGAGAATTTAGAGGAGGAAATGTACCCATTTTAAAAACTGGAAAATACCCTAATGTTTTCCTACCTAAATTGCAATAACTAGATTGTTAGCAGCAGCTAATTATTAAAAACAATTAGAAGAAAAAGAAAAGAAAAAACTAAACCAAAAAAAACCAAACAAAAAAACCCTCAGAATACTCATAAATCATACAGATATTGACTAGAGGATCTGTTTGTGCAGATAATATTGGCAAAGGCTAATCTCTTTTAAAGCACAATTATTGGCTCTGTGGAAAAAATTCCAACTCAGTAGAAATAATAACAAAGCTGGAAATTGCTAAAAAAAAAAGTATACATATTTTATTTGGCTTTTGTTGTTTTCAAATGAAACAAATTTTATGCCGAGAATGTTCTAGTGCTAGTTGTTCCTAAAACTAACATGCAATAATTAGTTTAACCTGCCCAATCCTATAAGTAACACTATCAAGGAGATAAAAAAAAAAACTGTGTGAAAATGAACATTACAGTTCATTCTAAGGAAAATAAATACCCTGAAAGCCATTGGTCTTTCAATGTAGACAGCTAATAACAAAAGAATTCAGGAGCAAGAGCAGTATTTTAATTTGGTTTTTAAGAAGCAACACTTGATGAATTGTAGCTTCATTTCAAGATAATTGAATGAAGTCAGCAGGAAAAGCTGGTAGCAAGCACCCTATCAGGAGTCAGAAGACCAGGATTCTGGTGCTAGGTCCACCATTTACTAGCTCACTGACTTCAGACAAGTCAATTAACCTTTCTGGGCTCATATTTTTACTCACATATTATCACAATAAGAGATAATCTCAGTTACTTTCCTACCTAGAAGGTTTATTGTGGAAATCAAACGAAGTATTTTGTGTGGAGGTGGGGGAGAGGGGATGGGAGAAGTAATCCGTGTAAAATGCTACACTAATGGTAAATGTGAAGCTTGGGGCAGTTTGGCAAGGGGTCAGCTCTCTGCTGCTTAAACAGAGGGAGTTAGGACTCCTGAGTGGTTGAGAGAATGCTGAGGATGATCCTGTCTGCAAATGGGACTTACTTATTTGTTGCAGAGAAGGACTGCAGAGGCACAAAGAGATCTCAAAGGAGGTTTTTGAGAGAGAAAGAGACTTTCAGAAGATGGACTGGAGCCTTCAGAGCCATAGACAAATATGAGAGCAGGCCCATCTTTGACCTCAAGGAGTTGTAACTCTAGAGATTATGAAGAGAGGACCTTCCCTGGATAAGGTTGTTCTCCCCTCCTCCCCGGTGAGGGATAATACCTTACCATCCTGTCTCATAGCAATATTATGAAGAGCGAATGAGACGTTTTGTGTGTGATAATAGAGATCAATATGAACAACATTTTAGATGTATAAAGGACTGTCCTCTTAACATCCCGGCAAGGTTAATTGGGGAAGTATCATTTTCTGCATTTTAGAGACAAGAAAACTGTACTTTTTTTTCCCCTTGTGGACCTCATCTCCACCAGCTACATCTGTATAAATGAAATAGTAAAACATCCCCGCTCTCCCTAGTCTCCATGGTCCAAGTACCCATGGCATCTCCTTTAACTTGCCTTTTTACATGAAAGGATAGTTAACGATATAAGGAAGGAAATGAATTCGAAGAGGAATGGCATGAGGGCTGACACTGGAGTGGGAAAGACAGTGTGCCAATCCTTGCCTCGGTTGAGCTGAAATTTTATTAATGCCTGGGTATTCTTTAATATATTCTAATCTGTAGAGCTTTTTAAATTTCAATTTTCTGTTTTGTTTGGATAAATAGGTTTATTTGCTATTAGCTATTTGTGTTTTTTATGTACCCAGCATTTGGTGCTGATGGGCTAAATTGGTGAGTTTAAACTAAGGGCTTAAGAGAAATTGAGGAAGTTGCTTTCCTTTTTAGGGCCTGAATGTTGTATTTAGAGATATTTGAGGGTGACTCAATATGTTGAATACCTCTCTAGGACATACGAAAGATCATCGAGTCTCTTATGTTATGGTCTTAGACTCTTTCTGCTATTCCCCAAGTGGTGTTATACATGTAGCCCTCTTCCAACTTTCTGTAAAAATGGACCAAACATCAGGCCATGTCTACTAATTCCACCCATATCTATCTATCATCTATCTATCTATCTATCTATCTATCTATCTATCTATCTATCCTATCATATTTGTTACATGTATTTTAGATAATCTGCCTATATATGACTTACATAAGATATATACATATATGTGTATATAGATACATACATACTATATATATACATATATTTATGAATTTAAAATATAAAATTTATATTTGCATTCTAAGCCATCATGCAAGCAACCTTTGCCTCTTAAAAGGGGGCATTTAGAAATGGAACAGTTTATTAATATCTTATTATAATCTTTTTCTTTTTTGAGATCATCAAAAATATCCAAACTGTAGGGAAGTTTATATTTAGGAAGATTAAGATATCTGAGTGGTTTTCCATCCTATTACCTGCAATTAAGATAATAATGGCATCTAGAAAAAAAAATCAGTGAGATATTTCAATGATATTCAAATGTCAGAAAATATGTTAAAGTTATTAAGACTTGAATTATTGCAACTCTCCATAAGAACTTCTCTTTTTTTTCAAATTGTGTGATTTTTTCTTACCTGATGTAGCACATTTATCAGGCATCCTGATATATCACAAATCATTTAGATTGGTGATTTCTATGTCTTTCCAGCTTTGACCTCTTCCTCTAGCTTCAGTTCACTATTTCAAAGAACTTGCTATATGTCATATCTATACCTAAACCTAAAAAAGAACGTCTAACACCTGATACAATGGAAAGGGCATTGACTTTAGATTCAAATTCTTACTCTGATACTAGCAGTGTCGGGCCAATCAACTTGGCACCATGGTTTATACCTGTGTAAAACAAGATAACATTATTTTTGTTGCCACAAATCCATGAATTTGGGTTTCTTAATGGAGGGCCCCATGACCCTAGAAATACATGGACAGATTTTTATGGGATTGATGAACTTGGGAAAAAAATTAATTCTTCATTTCAATACAATTGATTTTCTTTGTAATCTTATGCATTTTAATTATTTTAAGGAAGTATTCATAGACTTTACCAGGCTGCCAAAGGAGTCCATGACACAAAATTGATTAATAATAACTAGCATTTCTATAGCGCCTATTATGTACCAGGTACTATGCTAAGTAGTTTAGAAATATGAGCTTGTTTAACTCTCACAACAGCCCTGGGAGGTAGGCGCTATTATTATCCCATTTTATAGTTGAGGAAACTGGGGCAAACAGTCATTTGCTCAAAGTTATAGAGCTGGTAAGTGTCTGAGGTGGGATTTGATCTTAGGTTTGCCTGACTTCAGGTCCAGCACTTTAGCCACTGTGCCACCTACCTGTCTATAGAGAACCTCTTTTGTAGATAAATGAGTTACTCTATATAAATGAGTCTCTTTATATAAATGAGTTTGTCTCTCTCTCTCTATTACATCTCTCTCAAATCAACCCTTTCTCCTAACTTGTTTACTTCTCTCAACGATGCTATTTCCCCTTCACCAAGGTCAAAGCTTCTGAATCCTCCTTAACTCTTTCTTTTCTCTGTTTCCCCACCCCCCACCATTTAATCAGTAGCCGGGTAGAGAGAATTTGATCTCAGATAGTTCCTGCTTTTGTCTCCTACTTTCCACTTAGTGAAATCATTCTAATTCAGGTACTTCCTGCCTACATGATTATAATTGTTTTCCCTGCCTCTAATTTCTCTCCTTTCTATTCCATCCTTTGTGCTGACACAAAAATAATCTTAATTGTGATTATATCATCCCCTTGCTCCAAATCTTTTAGTGACTCCCCATTGTCTAGTGGATAAAATACCAAGTCCTTAAAATAGAATTCACTGCTCTCCACAATCCGGCTCAAGTTCTTGGTACTCTCATTTGGCTACAACAAATATGGACAGATCATTGATCTCATACTGCCCCCTACAGCCTCTGGACCTTTGCACATGGCCTTTGGCCTCTCCCAGTGCCTGAACTCCCTGCCCCCAAAATAGGTGGTACAATAGGTGGAGAGTGACATCTTGGAGTTAGGAAAACCTGAATTCAAATCTGAACTCAGATATTTTTACTTACATGACCCTGAGCAAGTCCCCACCTGCGTCTGTTTCCTCATCTACAAAATGGGAACAGGAACTTACCTTACAGGGTTGTTATGAAGATAAAATGGAAAAAGATTTATCAGGCACTTTGTAAACCTTAGAGCACCATATAAATGTTAACTATTGTCATGACTGTTGCTGCTGTTATAATTATTATCAATCTCTAATTTTATGATACCTTCTCTCTTCCCTCCCCACCTTTCAACTGAATGAATAATCTCTCTCCCCATTGAATCTTTCAGCCTACCCTATTAGACTGTTCCTCTACACATGATCATTTGCATATATCATTTCTCTACTTCCCACTAAACTTGGCAACTGAATAGATTTGTGTGATAGCAAGCAAAATAGGATCTTTTGCTGTTTTTGTTTTAGCGTAATCAAGTGCCTCTGACTGAATCTTGCCTTTATCAATCAAGAATCTTTGCTAGGAGTAAAATATAGAAACAAGTTTTTTTAACTAGAAATAGTATATGTATTTGTATTGTTAATGGGATTAAAGGTCTTCCCCACCCATTAATAGGCCTGTCCATTAAGGGGAGTTTGATTAGGGAAGATTTGTAGGAATGCCCACATCTTTTGTTAATGAGGTACTGATTCTCAAGGGTTGGGCTTTAAAAAAGGTACTCTGAGTTGATGTTTCATTTTGGTTGTTCGGCCAAATGAGGACTCTGGGAAGTCACTAAAGGAGTCTCCCAGGCTTTGAAAATCCAGATATCTGTGCTTCCCTCTCTGGTAACTATGGTCAGACAGTGGATCTGTCTGTTGAATTCAGGCAGAGGAAGACATGTCTATTGATCTTTTTATTTCTCTGTATTTTCTTTGAAGTTCAGGGTGACTTCCTAGAACTAGGTGGATGATATATGTGCTTGGTTAAAGGAATGATACATGTGTTTGATTAAAGTGATTGTTAGCCCCTCAAAAGTTGCCTTTCCTTTTATAAATGCAGCTCTAAGAACCTGTGAAATCAGCGTTTCCCTCCCCCCCCCGTGTATGTTGGAGGGCTTACTATTACAATTTGGGAGGGAGAAGGAAAAGGAGAAGGGAGAGTCAAGGATGATTCTAAGTTTGCAAACTTGGGTAACTGGAAGGAGAGATTGACCCTCCAAAACCTAAGGAAAGTCAAACTTTTTGAGAGGACATAATTACTTCTGTGTCAGACACCCTGAATTTGAGATACCTATGGAAAAGTCATTTGGAGATATCCAAGGAAGCAGTTGGTGAGGCAAGAATGGAGGAAGACTCCAAGTGTGGCACCTCTTTCCACCAGTGAAGACTGACATCATGCTCAGGGGGCTGTGAGGGCTTAGAGAGGTGAAAGGACTTATTGCCCATGGTCACACCACTGGTATATTCAGAAACAGAACATGAATCCAGGTCTCCATGTCTCAACTACTAGCTCACTATTTACTATACCTGATTGCCTTTCTTTAGAAAGTCTAAAATTCAACCTAGTCTGTCTGGCTTTAATCAACAAACTGATTATGAGTTTTCACCTGCTAACTTCGCAGTCTGTCACTCTGTAATGCTGGAGTCTGTAACCCAACAACACCTCCAAAGTGAGGATGACTCAGATATGGGCAGATTCCTCGTAACAAAACACATTGCAGCTTCATAGTAAGAAAAACATACAAAAAAATGGTCCCTTTGGGAACTGAAGTCCCTGCTAAGATTTACAACAGAGTAAGGACAGCTGTATAGGCCTTTTCTCTCAACAAATACTCTCTGTAGGGGGTACTATAGCACTTCAAAAGTCATAGTAAAAAAAAAAAACCCTGAAAGAATGATCTCTCTCCCCCTTGAATTCCTATATACATGATCATTTTCATATATCATTTCCCCTTCTCCCACTAGACTTGGTCACTGATCAGATTTGGAAGGGAGAAGGTAAAGGAGAAGGAAGAGTGAGGAATGGTTCTAAGGTTACAAAGTTGGGCCATTGGAAGGAATGGGAAGAAATGGGAAATTCATACTTTTTGAGGGGAAATAATTAATTCTGCTTTAAACATGATGAGTGGTAAGAAAACTGATTTTGGTAACATTTGTGGTACTTCACAAAAGTTCCTACTTTTCCATACTAACATAAAAGTTGATTAATCATATGGCATCAGAATGGCATCAGTAGACATGGTATTGAACTGGGAGTCAAGAAGTCCTGGGTTCAAATCCTTGCTCTTTGAGCAAGTTACTTAAGTCTTCTGGCCTCTAAAATGAGTAGGTTGGATTCAGTGGCCTCTAAGATCCTTTCTAGCTCTAATTTGATTTGCTGATTTTTTTTTTGTCTACCACAATGGGATTATGAGGACATGTTCAGGCCTTTCAGCTAAAAAGGGAGAAGTATAGGGCAAAGAAGATGACTATTACGTACTAAAGAGTCTTCTTAGTAGGGCCATGTAATCATTTGCCTAGGTCTTAGGCTTGATTTTCTCTTCCACTCCCAGTTCTCTTGCTCTATGCCTAAGCAATTAAAAGGAGTCCAATAATACTTTGCAATACAATCCACATTATCAAGAGAGGATGATCTTATATTTATCTATACATGGAAACCAACATCCAATAAAAGATGAAATGTCAAAATTAATGTTAAATGTGGGTTCCTCTGGAGTGAACATGCATCTTGGAGCAGCTATGTGGGTCCTAGAGTCAGGAGGACCTGAGCTCAAATCTAGCCTTAGACACTTGACACTTACTGGCTGTGTGACCCTGGGTAAGTCTCTTAACCTTGATAGCCTCACTGAAAAAACTCAAAAGTTAAATGTTTTAGTGTCATTAAATGAGGTGTTCTAAGAAGAACCAACAGCTCTTTGAGAAAGCAAAACAACAAAGATTTATTTCATCTTCTTCAAGAATTTAGCATATGCCTTGTGCCCCCTACTTCAATACGCAGCTTTACTGTGCAGCTAGATTTAAAAGGGTTTCACTTGCCAGAACAAACTTGAAGTGCATGTGGAAACGCAAGCATTAAACTTTCCAGTTTAATGTCTATAAAATAGAGCTGTGGATCTTTCACCTATTGCTAAGTGATACTGTTTTTCAAACTTATAGCCAAATACTCCCTTTTGTGGCCAACAATAGAAAAATACCTCCTCTCTCCATTAGGTTTATTGTCCTTTCCATATGGAAATTTGGCATTTTCTTTAAAATGTAATTATCTTCTACTTTTGCTGGATTGCTTTGCAACACTTAATTAATTCTCTCCTTTTAAAGTTCAGCGTTATTGCCTTCTGGAGGAACTCCAGATTTTGAAATAAGAATTATCCAAAAAAAATACCAGACTTTAAATGTTAGAGAGAACTGAATCCAGTGTCCATGATTCTATGTATCTTCTGGACTTATCCTTGTGAAAATATCCAGTTCCACAGACAATCAGGTAAATAACTTGGCTTTCTGGTCTAAGTAGTTACTTAGTCAATAAACATTTACCGAACATGTTGATGTGTTAAGCATTGAGGATGTAGTGAAAGGCAAAAACGGTGCCTGTTTTCAAGGAGTTCACGTTTTAATGGGGGGAACAATATATAAATAACAAGGTACATACACACAGATAATAAGTGGCTAGGATTTGAACCAATGTCCTTTGACTCCAAATTCATCATTCTTTCCACTGTAGTATGAAAAGCCTACAATGGGACAGGCATTATGCTCGGCTCTGGGACTACAAAGACTGAAATGAAACAGTGCTCATTCATAAGAGGCATACTTTCTATCGGGGAAACAACACATATACTACCAAAATAATATCATGTAGATGGACAGTAATCTTAGAGAAGAATGTGTTAGCAGCTCAGGCTTCTAAAAATGATAGGATTTAAGCCAGGTTCTGAAGGAAGTCAAGGAAATTAAGAGGTAACGGTGAGGGAGGATGAGTATTTCAGATATGAGGAACCACCAATGTAAAGGCCCGGAGGTGGGAGATTAAACATTGTGTATAAGGAACAGCAAACAGGGCAGTGTGGAAGGATTGCAGAGTATATGCATACATACATTCATACATATCTATATATACATACATATCTATCTATCTATCTATCTATCTATCTATCTATCTATCTATCTATCTATCTATCTATCTATCTATCTATCTACCTACCTACCTACCTAGGGATTAAGTGTAAAATGACTAGGAAAGTAAAAAGGGGCCAGATTATGAAGAGCTTTGGATGCCAAACAGGATTTTATATTCATCCTCAAGGCAATAGGGAAGCACTGAAATTTATTGAGGGGGAGAATAATTGGAGTGGGAGAGACTTAACAGCATTAGGGAAGTGTGGAAGAAAAGAAGGTTTTGGGGGGAAAATAATATCTGTTTTGGATAGGTTAAGTTTGAGATGCCTAAAGACACATAATTCAAAATATCCAAGAGGCAATTGGCTATTAGATTGTGAGCAACTTGAGGACAGGACTGTCTTTTGTGTTTTTTGCATCCCCAGTGTTTCCTAGAAAGTCTGGAACGCATCAGGCGCTTAAATTCTGTTGACTAATTTACTGGGACTGTTGTTCAGAAGAGAAAATGGGATGGATACAGATCTGGAAATCATCTGCATAGTAAAGTTAAAACAGAAAGAAAAGAGAAGATGTCTTGAGGCGTAGCCTTGGGGATATTCATGGTTAGCGGACATGCAATGCGTAAAGAGGCAGTAAAGAAGACTGAGGAGAAGTCATACAGAAAAGAGAACAGTGTTAAAAGCCCAAAGAGGAGAGAATATCCAAGAGGACATGATCAATAATGTCAAATACTGCAGAGAGTTCAAAGAGGACGAGAACTGAGAAGAGGCCATCAGATTCATCAATTAAGAGATCACGTATAAGGTTGGAGAGAGCTGAGGGCAGACATGATAAGTAACTCCATGCTGAAACCAGAGAAAGCCTTTGTCTGAAGCCGCATGGGAAGTAGATGCTTTGAGGACTGAGGTCTCCTAGGACAGTTGTACATAATCTAAGGATGATTCTTAGATGAAATGTTCAGCATTACAGAATTCAAGCAGGCACATAACATTCCTAAGTTGGGACTCTCCTAAACCATTATGAATGTGGATTTGGAAGGAATTCATTGAAAAATATGGTTATATTTGAAGAAAGATAAGAATTCATTGGAATATGAGTGGGTCCAGGTAGATTTAGTGTGTCCTCATTATTACTTGATATCCATGAAATATCAACAATATATCCTGAGTACGAGAGCGGCACAATCAGATGTAAACCCTACACCATGGAATCAAACTTAGTTTTCATGTGCCAAAAATCTGAGGTCATAAGATTATAGATTAAGAGCTGAAAGGAACCTTCTAGGTCATCTTTCTTTGGACCTCAATTTCTTTACATGTAAAATATGGAGAGAAGGTCATGGAACTAAATGACCTCTAAGTTCCTGTCTAGCTCCAAATCTATATATTATGGTCTAACTCCTTCATTTTACAGATGAGGAAAGTGAAACCTAGAAAGGCTAAATGATTTTCCCAAAGTTGCATCATGGCAGAGGTGTGACTCCAACCCATGTCCTCTGAATCCAAATCCAGCAGTCTTTGTACTGCCCAACGCAAATATTCACACACTCTCTTCTATTTGGGTAAATTATTATGCTAGTAAGTGATTCTGTTCTCGATAGTCTTTCAATATAAATAGAATTAACCAAATGAGCCATTCCCAGAGCCCTAAAGAAAGTGAATTATTGGCAATTTTGAAGAAATAAAAAGGGTGCTACCCAGTGAGTCCATTCATAGACCACTTAGCTTTGGCCAGAACAACCTAACATTGGGCAGATAGAGTCAGCTTGTTCACTTTATGGCACTTTTTATACATATGCCAACCTTATGGTACCATAGCATCTTGAAAGAATAAATGGGAGACATGAGACATGATACAATACCTCTGCAGGAGGAAGTCAGTACTGGTCAGAACTCAGTGTACCAGAAGAATCACCCTCATTATAGCACCATCCAAAGAGGCCACTTAACTGTAATCAGGTTCTGGTAAATAGAAGTCTTGTACTCCTAAAATATTCAGGCAGAGCATGTGGACCCTTGGATTCCCAGCAGGGATTTCTGAAAGACTGGTTTTTGTTTTTGTTTTTTACTTGCAATTTATCAGAATATTATTACTGCCTTTAATGCTTCCCTTTCTATCAACAAAAGACTCTTCCTTCCTGAGCAATTTAAATTCCTTCTAGGTAATAAAACAGGTAGGATTAAAATTTCAGTATCTCTGTGGGTTTTCATGCTATATGAATGACATCTCACAAATGCTGTTTTTCTGGGCAAAGTATGCCTTAGTTGCTGGCCCCTCTGAGGGAAGAGCTATCCAGCCACAGGGAAACTGAGGGTGATGCAATTATCAGGGGAATTTTTGAGCATCTAGACAGCCAACCAGGATAATTTATGCAAAAATAGCCTGCAAATGAGCTCTCCATGGTGACCTAAGCTCATGAGATGACTGCAATACTTTGCTCTGTACTGGGCAAACAGCCCTGGCTGGAGCTGTACACACAGCTTTGAGATGATGAGTCGAGAATATATAGGACCAAGATCTCTTCTGTAGAGTGGTGACGAAAGTGACCACACACCTCCCATCATTCCAAACTTTCAAAGACCTTGTGATATTATAAAGCACATCTTTTTATTTTAAATTTTTTTTAACCAATGATGGCCTGACTCTTGGGGGTCACAGGAAAAGGTAGAAAGGTGAACCTTGGTCAATGTCATTGTGACTCCCCAAAATAGGTGGGTGAGAAAAATAAAGGGCTCTGAATTAACAGAGAGTTGCTGTGGTTGCAACACAGAAATCAGGGGAGTAGCTTTGATCATTCTACCCAATAGAGAAGAAGTTTAGAGTGGGGGAACCTTTATAGGTTATAGAGTTGGCAGGCATCATCACCTACTTCTAACATAGTCTTAGTGCCTAAGGTATATGCATGCTTGGATTAAGGGACCATAAAGTTAAACAAGCTGTCTTCCTCTCTGCCTTTGCTTTGACCATCCTTTGTGCCTGAAATGGACTCCCTCTTCATCTCCAATTTAATGGCATCTTTGGTTTCCTTTAGGACTCAGCCCAAGCACCACCTTCCACATGAAATCTTCCCTGGTCCCTTCATGTGCTAGGACATCCCTTCCCAGAACCACCCTCTGTTCACTTCGTCCATTAGATGTGTACATGTTGTCTCTACCAACAGAATGTAAACTCCCTGAGATTAGGAAACCTGAATTTTTGTCCCTGTGCTTGGCACAGAGACTGGCATGTAGTAACTGCTTAATAAATTTTGATTGACATTGATTCAACTATGTTGATAAGTGGGTCATATATTAGAAGTAAGTAGGTGGTAGATCTGGAGTCAAAAAAGATCTAAGTTTAAATTTTGCCTCAGACATTAAAAGCTATGTGTCCTTTGGCAAATCGCTTACTCTTTGTCTGTCTCAGTTTCCTCAGCTGTAAAATGGGGATAGTAATACTGTTTATCAGGAGGCAGAGAGATGGCTCAGTGGGTAGAGCACTGGGCCTACAGTAAGGAAGACCTGAGTTCAAATCCAGTCTCAGACACTCACTAGCTGTGTAACCATGGGCAATTCACTTAACTTTTGTTTGCCTTCCCACTGGAGAAGGAAATGGCAAATCGCTCCAGTATCTTTTCCAAGAAAACACTGTATAGGATCATGGAGAGTAGAACATGACTGAACAATGGAAAAGCAGACAACTATTTTTCAGTGATGGTGAGAATCAAATATGACAGTATTTGCAAAGTGCCAGGCAAACTTTGAAGCACTATATAATTAGCTATTATTATTGTTAACAGCTGGCAGGGATTTCAGAAGTCATCTAGCTCAACTCCATCATTGCGTGTACTAGGAAACTAAGAGCCAGAAGTATTAGGGATAGGGGGCACAGCGGTGAAATCCTATATATACCATAGTATTTGACCTCTATATCATTATTAGCATTTATAATAACTTCCTAACTTGTCCTTAACCTATCCTTAAAATTCCAGTCTTATTATATATTACCAGCGTTCTTGGGCTCTATCATCCAGTCAGAAGGAATTTTTTTTTTTTTACTGTTCTTCGTACTTGATACTTCATTGCCAATTTCTGCTCCTTTGAAGTGGTCATTCCTTATGCCTGGAGCACATTCTCCCCTCCCCTCTGGCTCTTGGAATCTCTGGTTTCCTTCAACGTTCAGCTCAAGCATAATTTTTGACATGAAGCCTTTCATAATCCTCCTGGAAGCCAGTGCTCTCTCAGTGCTGTGGCTATCTTGTCCGTCTGCATGTCTATGGATACATGTGTGTGTGTGCATATACATATATATGTGTGTGTATAAAACATATGCAGTATATATATACGCGTATATACATATATGTATATAAAATCTCCCTTAATAAAATGTAGACTCCTTAAGAACACAAATAGTTTTTAGATTTATATTTGCAGCTCCAGAGCTTGGCATAATGCTTGGCACATCATAAGAACTTAATAGATGGTTTTTGATTAATGATTTTATTTGTTAGAAGGGAGAAGTTTATATATATATGTATGTATATACACACATAAATCTGTGTTTGTATATACATACCTATGTGTGTATATATATATACATACATACATATATAATATGCTTATATATGTATGTGTGTGTATATTTATAGTTTGTTCAGTTGTTTTTCACTTGCATCTGACTATGATCCTATTTGGGGTTTTCTTGGCAAAGACATTGGAGTGGTTTGCTATTTCCTTCCCCAGTTGATTTTAAAGATGAGGAGATTGAGGCAAACAGGGTTAAATGATTTGCCCAGGGACATACAGCTAGTGTGTCTGAGGCTGAATTTGAACTCAGAAAGATGAGTATTCTTGATTCCAGTTCTGTCACTCTATCCGCTGTGCCACCTAGTTGCCCCTGCATGCATGCACATGTATATGAAGTGTATGTATATGTGTATGTATGTAGATATACACACAATATTTTCTGAAATAAAAATAAGAGATATAAAATATATCTGCATGTAGATTCAATTATATATGTATATATACACACATACACACACTATATATGTATGTCTGTGTATATATGTGTATATATATATGTATACACACACACATGTATGGTATATCCAGAAAGGACCGTGGTATTAAAGCAAAAAGAATCAATCAAATATTTAAAAAGAAAAAATTATTAGTAAATAAAAATTATTGAAATATGGAAGCTGAAAAAATAGAAGAAATTTAGCTGCAGGGGTTGCAAATGATCATTTTTTTCAAGTAAAACCTCCAGGTAAAGAAGTTGGACTCACCTGTATGACACCTGTGCAGGAATCCAAAAAAATGCAGCCTTTGGGTTCTTTGGATATTTTCTCATCTTTGTAAAAGTTCATAATGTAGGAGTTATCTGGCAACTGAGTCAGCTGAAAGTAACGCTTTTTGAATGACTAAAATAAGCCAAAAAGGAAGAGAGTTAAAATTGTTTGGGTGAATCATAAAACATTATTTTACAGAAATTAGAATATTTCAAAATGCCATCGGGTCACTCCACTTCCTGGACACTGTTCTGGAGAAAACAAACTCCTCTTTAATATCATCATACTTTTTGATAAGTGAAATATGAGGGGGATCGGAATACATACAAACAACATCATCTCTGCTGTGACTCCCATTGGGACTGCCCTCAAAGATAACCACAGTAAACCTGGCTAATGACTGCTTACCCGGACAGTGATGCTGTTATTGACTGTGCTGTTAAAATTCCCTTTGTAAAGCCAGCCAGACTTGAAGACTCCTGGTCCTCCTGGTCCTCCACCTCCCTTGGAAGAGGAGTGGGATGTGGTGTCCTGTACAAAAGACATCCATAATAATGTGATGATTTCTTTTGTGAATGGGAGGCAGGAGATGAATTTGTGATCTGGAATGTCATTAGCATAACTGCTTTCGAAGGATGCAACCTGTTTATGGCGTGGTAAATAAATTATGGAGAGGTGCTGTGTTCAAAGAGATGTTGTCCAGGGGTCACACAGTTAGTAAATGTCAGAAACATTATTCGAACCCAGATCTTTCTGGCTCCAAATCTGAGCTCTAGCTATTTTACCACATGGCTTCTGATATTGGAGGCATCTAACTTAAAATGGACAAAACTCTTTTCTGTGTTCAAACCTGTTTTATTTATTAGACCATAGGACCTGCTAATGTGGTCATTCCAAATTCAGAGCACTATTATTCAGAGCACTCCAGGGTACTGTTATCTACATGCTACAAGTATTTAAACATCTACTTACTTCATCCTTATCAGCATCTTCATGGTCAATTTCAAAAGAATGAGAAGGTAGTTTCTCTGGCCTAAATTCTGTTCTGAAATAAAGATAATAGAAACGTAGTGATAATAAAATAATAAATTTTAAAATACTCATTTTTCAGCTTCTTTTTTTTTGTGTGGTCTTTCCCCTATTAAATTCTAAGCTCCTTGGGGGGTGATCATCTTTCATTTTCTATTTGTATCTCCTTGTGCTTAGCACAACACCTGGTACGTAGTAGGTACTTAATAAACATTATAGATGGGCTGACTACAGATGAGTTGTGAGATCTGCCTCAGTGATGAGGATTTCCAAAATGGAAGTTCACCACATGAACAAAATTACAGATCTTAAGAAAAAAAAATCACATCCCTTAGATCAGGGGCTATGAATGAATAAACTGAATGAATAAATAAATATATAAATAATATACACAAATATTATATATATACATAATAATATGAATGAATAAAGAAATATATCATGCATGACATATTTGTATTTCATTGTACTTTTTTACCTTCATAGTCCAATTTGTTTTAATTCTGTGCATTTAAAAACATTATTCTGAGAAGAAATAGGATTTACCAGACCCAGAACTACGTTAAGAACCCCTGATTTGCATAAAGGAAAGACTTAAGAAGGTGGTCTTTTTATTTGCCTCACTTAATGTTGTTAATCTCATTTTATGAAACATAAATATCGAAAGGATGCAAATGTCATACTTAAGGCTGCAGACTAATGATTGGAACAGAGGTATTGTGGAACTTCAGTGTCACCGAATACTGAATTTGCTCAGACCACTAGGCTGTGCTGCTCCCCTAATTAAGACTCCACAATTAGTGTTACGCCAAAGCTACTCATTAGTGCCCAAAGGTTCTGTTGGAGCTAGGGCATCCAGAAAATCCTTCAGCTGGACTCTAACTAATCATGATATCATCACCCATCGCAAGGATGGAGCAATACCATAGACCTAGCTCTGCAGAATGGCAAACTTATTCCACAGGACTTTTTAAAGGCTATGCATGATTTCTAAAACAACCCTTTGGAGGAAAGCAAAAAAGACTGAGCCAAGCATATCAACATTTCTAAAGAGGCATTTGGCTGTAGGAAGAAAAGGCTTCATCCATATATTTCTTCTTTCCATCAGGATATTTGGTGTCGTCTAGACAGAACCACAGACTTTCATTTGGGATCTAGAAACCAGAAGCAAATTCCATTTTTACTCACAAAATTTTCACTCACTCATAAAATGTTATTGATAGTTCATATTACAAAAAAAAGGGATGAAGGGGCTCTATAACAAAACCAGGAATGCTTTATGTTTGTATTGATCGAGTCTTCACTAAATGGACTCAAAGTCCTTTTGGGATGTGATTTAATCAACGTATTCCAACTGAGTATACCTATTTTACAAAGATAGATGTTAATAATGATCACAGAGCATTAAGGCTTGCTGAACACTTAATATATGTTCCTTTGAGACTCAAACCAAATGAATGAGATAAGGAATTATTATCTTTATTTTACAAGGGAGGAAAGTAAGACTCAGAATGGTCTTGTGACTCACATGTGTTCACAGAGGCGATATCAGAGGGGGACTCTGCCCCCAGCTCTTCCGAAGTCAAGGTCCAGTGCTCTATCTATGAAGTCATACTTTAAAAGGTCAGTTGACTTCTCAAACCTTCCAAAGTAAATCACTGAATGGAAAGAGTGAAATCAGTGCCATATTTTCTTAACGCCTGCTCAAAAGTTACCTCTAGTCTAAGGTGGGTAAGGATGGAGATGCTGGAATAGGGCAAGGAGAATTAAATGATCAGAGGACACAATTAGGTTTCACAGACTGAGATAGTCAGTTACACTAGTATTTGTTCTTTGAAAATCAGGTAAGGCTTGTTACTAAAGGTGTGGGCAAAGAAAAGTTGTGGACTAAACTGTGAGTTGTGACCCCATCTGGGGTGTCAAAAATTGGGCAACAGTAGAAGGTTTCTGAATGTGCAATTACCAAAAATTAATTAAAAATCAAAAGTGCCAATGAATCCAAGGTGTTTTTGGCAGCACTTGCCCATGTTGCTACTTTGCTGTAACCTTGATTCTGAACACAATGTATGGGTACTTTGCACTGTGCATGCCCTCAGGTCATGCAATGCCAATGAAACAACTCTGCCAAAGTGTGAAAAGGTGTCATGAGTGGAAAAAGTTTAAGAAGCGCTGGGCCAAAGATCTCAATCATCACTAAACATCCTGGGGCATAGGGACCATTCTTATAGTTCTGGCAGGGAGTGGGAAGATATACTGCTGAGTTTGGGGACACTTCAATTCTTAGGCATGCTCTTCCCTATCATTTTCCAGATGAGGAAACAGTTTCAAAAAGGTAGCTGGCTGCTCCTGTGGATAGAATGCTGGGGCTAGAAACAGGAAGACCTGAGTTTAAATCCTACCTCATATACTTACTTGCTGAATGATCTTGGATAAGTCACTTAGCCTACCTCAGTTTCCTCAACGATAAAATGGTAAGAACACATATCCTTTGTAAGGTTATTGCAAGTAGCAAGGGAGATAATAATTTTAAAGGACTTAGTACAGTGCCTGGCACATAACAGGAATGATATAAATGCTTATTCCCTTTCCTTCCCCCTCTAAAATTATTTACCACCCTTCCCCTACAGAGGGGTATGTAGGTGAGGCAGGGGGAAAACTTGGGGCTTTGAGATTAGATATTTTAACTCTAAATCTAGCACTCTTTTTAGGATGTCCCCTACTCTGGTCAGATCAGTCTTTAGGCCATCAGAACTGGGAGCTCCTCTATGTTTAATCAATCATTCAACAAATATTTATTAGGCAGAAGGCTACGGAATAAATGAGATGAGCGGAGAGGAAGTCAAGGCAAGGAATACAGACTGCTTTTTCCAGAAGACCAATTTAGGTCCTTTCCAGATGGGAGATTTTTGTAAGGGAGAGGACAGAGAAGAGGGGATGAAGGCACTGGGAGAGTCTCGCAGAGAAGAGAGAGAAAGATGGAGAAATGGAAGCACTAAACACACACCACACACACACACGCACACCAAACCCCCCCTTATATCATAATTTTGCTAAAGACTTGGACCAACTATTTTTATTTTCCAGTGGTTTCTTCCATGATTATAACTTCTGATTCCCAGGAATGATTGCTTTCCAGGGACCGTAAACTAGTTCCGCCTTTCTGTTTCCATTAGCTGTGGGGAAGGCAGGAAGCAGGACACTGAAATAACATTAACATATCCACTGGGAAAGGCTGCGTCTGACCTATGGACTTTGAGAAATGAGAAATCAAAGCAGGCTTTTATGAGAGTCTGGGAGGAGGGAGGCCACTGTGGATCCATAGAAAGGTCACTGGATTTGGAGTCAAAAGAAGTGGATTTGAATCTGCTTCTGTGACCATCTGTATGACCCTTGGGCAAGTCACCGGACAGTTCAGGGCCTCCTTCTTCATCTATAAGATGATCATATTGGACCAGATGATCTCCGAGTTCCT
Source organism: Bettongia penicillata ogilbyi (assembly GCA_023548195.1). Taxonomy (NCBI): domain Eukaryota; kingdom Metazoa; phylum Chordata; class Mammalia; order Diprotodontia; family Potoroidae; genus Bettongia; species Bettongia penicillata. The sequence continues at coordinate 1,648,997 of JAJHZJ010000149.1, forward strand.
CCATAGAGCTAGCTTCTTTGCTAGTTTGTTGTCAGAGATTTTTCACAAGAACGTTCAACTTAAATAAATCTAGAAGATAGTTTAGAAAGGGAGCTGAGTAAGAGAACTGACCTCAAATCATGGCTAAAATTTTATATGAACCCTAAAAGGAGAGAAGTATGGAAAAAAAGCTGGGTAGGTAGGTGTAGTGGATAGAGTGCTGGGCCTGGAGTCAGGAAGACCTGAGTTCAAATCCAGCCTCAGATACTTACTAGTTGTGTTACCCTGGGCAAATCATTTAATCCTGTTTACCTCAATTCTCTCATCTGAAAAATGAGCTGGAGAAGAAAAGGCAAACCACTCCACTATCTTTGCTAAGAAAACCCCAAATGTGAACAACGATAAAAAAGCAAGGGTTTTGAATCCAGAGATCTGAGTTTGAATACAGACTTACTACCTCTGTTTTTGGGCCAGATATTTTGACCTCTCTGGGCTTTAGCATTTCTTCATCTGTAAATGGAAGGAGTCAGCTAGATGACCTTTCCATTCCTTTCCAGTTCTGACTCATATGATCTTAGGCACCTAATGAGCCACAAGGACTGACATGTCATGTGCTCTGTGTAAAGGAGGTAAAAAGATGGCACCCATTGCCAGGTGTTCTGAATGGTACAGGAGTCAGTGAAGGACTTTAAAGACAGTTACCTTATAAACTGGGAATAGTTCTAGGACTGAAAACATTTCTGCAATGACAACTCTGAAGAAAGGAAAGATTAGAAAATGACAAGGACTGACCGATGGTGCCACATGATTAAATTCTGGTTATTCACAGGGAAATTCAGAAGAAAATGAGGGTTTGTGAGATGTGGCTTTCAAGAGATAAACTTGAACCAGTTCTGAGAAACTGAGTGTACCACTGTGATTTATCTTTCTTTGAGTTTTATCCAAAAGTCTTTTAAAATGTAATTCTATTTGGAGGCATGTGAAAAGGTGCTTAAGAGTTCTCTTTTCTCCTTTTTTCCTGAGGCTGTCATTGACAGTCAAAAGGAGGTTTTCTTTTCTCCACTGAAAAACTGTGCTGAACAGACCAGCTGTTTCAGTCTTCTGTGAAATTGTGGGGAAGCTACATGCTATTCAAATGTTATGCCACTGTGTGTCATAGTGTTCCTGAAAAATCTGTTGGTGCTCTTGCTGGTGACAGTACTGGCTTGATATTGTACATTACATAGTTAAATAAATGATATGGCTGTGAAAGGTTAACAGAATTGCTTCTTCTTGGGGCATGATCTCCATGGGGAACTACTGGCTTGGGGTTAACTATTCATAGTGATGGTATAGAGCTCCTACGGTCATTATGTTATGGTAGGATGCTGTGGGGAAATTCAATTATAAGCTAAGGAATAAAGGCGATGAAGGGATGGAGGAGGAAGGGTGGTCACATTATGTAAACTGTCTGAAATAACTGCACATTTTATCATTCCCAAAGAGAAACCTTCAAATGGAATTATTTAAGACTGATTTAGTAAAGATAGGGGTCTTCCTGGTGAGTAGAGTGACTAAGGATGAGATGAGGAACATGTCAGTTGGGTGAGCCTCACCTGCATTATCTCATACTCATGATTTAATGATAATATCATCGTAAGCTGCTCAGGATGGAGAAGCAGTGGTTAGGGATGGAACACAGATTGTCACCCTACTAATATTAACATAATATGCAGATCTAGTGTCCTTTTCAGGGTAAACGGAGGCAAATCCACTCACCAAGTGATGAAATTTTTGAGTTCTGGTTGGTGGAAGATAAATGAAGGAAATTAAGAAAGGATATTGAGTACCTATTTCTGGTGTCATAAACAGACCTTTGATTTCATTAACATAAGGAACTCCTAGGTGGATGGCCTTAAAGAGTTATCTACAACACACAGAGGTTGAGTATTAGGAGTACAAATACAAACAAAAAGACAGTCCCTTCTCTTAGAGAGCTTACATTTAAATGGGGGAAGATAATACCTAAAAGGAAGCGGGGTGGGGGATGGGGGGGTGGGGTGGCGGTGGGAGTTCAGGGGGTAAGCAAGTGGGGGTGGGGAAGTGGTGGTAGGGTGGGATAGATTGAGAAAGGGAGAAGGGACTCACAAGGGGCCATGGTGGAAAATTCTGGTGAATCAGAAAATGGAGCCCAGAGAAGAATGAAGACATGGTGGTCTTGGGCATTTTACTTAAAATGTGGAGGTTCTATTGTACACACTAAGAGCACTAATGTATTATGATCAGCTGAGGATGACTTAGCTATTCTCAGCACAACGATCTGAGACAATTCCAAAGGACTTGGGATGAAAAATGGTAGCCATTCTTAGAGAAAGCACTGATGGAGTATGAATACAGATTGAAGTATATACTTTTTAAAACTTATTTTTATTGGGGTTTTTTGGTCTGTTTTCTTTCACAATATGACTAATGTGAAAATATAATCTGGAAAGCTGCATAGGTATAACCTATACAAAACTGCTACTTTCTCAGTAAGGGGGGAGGGGAGAGAGGGAGAGAATTTGGAATTTCGAATTTTTTAAAAAATAAATATTAATATTTGTTTTTGCATGTAATTGGGGGGAAATAAAGTAATAAATAAATAATTCAAAAAGTAAAGGGGCACAAAAATGAAGGTTCTGGGAGGAACTAGTTACTTAGAGGAATGAGCCATAGGGACAGGGGGACTTCCAGGGTAAGGAGGCTACTATGGAATGATGGAGAAGATTAGGAGAATCAGGATTGGTACTGGAAAGGAATGGATGCCTAAAAATGGAATTTCTTGAGAATGAAAAATTGATGGTGTTGGCAACATTCAGGAAGTCTTTGTACAGTTCTTGCCTCCCTTTAATATGAAGAAAAGGCTTTTGATTCTGTCACTCTGTTATGTCCATATTCCTGAAGGAAAGGCTGATTCAAATGGTGGTTGTCAGAAGAGATATAGAAAGACTGAAACAAATGGAAAGTTTTGGATTGACCCAAGTGGCCAAGGGGGTTGGTTAGTCCATTATAAGGATATACAGGTTCATCTGTTACCTAAAGCTCAGCAAATAGGTCACCTTACATGCTTAGATTTTATATTCCTAGTAAAGCTATTTGAGGACAGTTACGTGGTAAAGGGATAAAGAACTGAACTTGGAATCAGGAAGAGTCATCTTCATGAGTTCAAATCTGGGCTCAGACACTTCAACCCTGTTTACCTCAGTTCCCTTATTGACAAAATAAGCTGGAGAAGGAAATGGCAAATATCACCAGTATGTCTGCCAAGAAAACCCCAAATGGGGTCACAGACACAACTGAAACAACTGAACAACATCAACAAAGGATATTTAAAACAAGAACAGTAGATAAAGGGGAAGTTGATAAGCAAGACCAGTTTCAGGGTCAGACTATCAAGAAGTCCATGCCACAAAAAAAAGTTCAGAATCCCTGATCTAAAGGGTAGCTCCAGAGAAGTTTGACTTGGGTGATGGTTCAGTGCTTGAGGAATAGAAGACTAAAAGAGGAAGAAACGCAGTATGAGGACTTCCATTTCCTCAATGCATGAATGCAACATGGGATGTGCTAGAGGAACAGTGCACACAACTTGTCTCAATGACCTTTCTGAGAATGTATTAAAATTATTATTAATAATAAACTAGCATTTATTTAGTAATAAGGTGCTTTAGAAATATAAATGTTATCTCATTTTATCCCCACAACAACTCTGGAAGGTAGTTACTATTATTATCCCCACTTTATAGATAAATAGACTGAGCCAGACAGAGGTTAAGTAATTTGCTCAAGTATCTGAGGGAGGATTTGAACTCGATTTCTTGTGTAGAGGTCCAGCAGTCTATCTATCCATCAAACTATTTAGGTGCTTGTATTGAAAAATTGCTCATTCCAAGGGAAAAATTCTCAGAGATACCCTATTCACAAAGCTTTATATATCTAAAGAACTGATTAGCATTAAGTATGTGAAGAAGGAAATGTCAAACCATACCAGCGTCTTTGCCAAGAAAGCCCCAAGGACAATACGGTCCATGGGTTCATGGAGAGTCAGATACAAATGAACAGCAAAGCATGTGAAATAAAAAGAAGATAAATAGTGGAAAAGTTTGGGAGCCCTCCTTCAATGTGGTGTCTCTTTAAAAATGTCTATTCATGTTCTATAACTGGTATCTCTTCCATGCTCTCTCATAATATACAACTTCCTTATAATAATTTTTAAATAATCAACTGATGTGAAAAACATAACACTAATGAGAAAAGCATCCAAGCTAGGGAAAGACAGCCAGTCAAGGGTATGCTGGTCTTCCCTCACTTGCCATGCATACTAAATTCATGATTGGCTACTGTCATGACTGCCTCTGGCAGGTAGAATCCAGTTAGGATCTGTCGGAGCACGAATCAGTGGGCTGCCGTCTGTCCATACTTGGAATTGAACCCCATATACTCAGATTTAGAATCGCGTGGCCATGACCCACTTCAAAACCAAGCACTCCCATGTGTGCATGGATTACAAGTCTCACAGTGGCGCAGAGAACAAGCTGCTTATTTTAACACTCCACTACTAGAAAATACCCCAAATTTTCTATTTTAGTTTAGCATAAGGGGAATGCCCTATGAGTAGAAAAAAGCCACTTCTCTCTGAGTTGAAGTTTCCTCAATTTTCCCTCTAGATCTAAAACATAATGATTTTATGATGCCAAAAATGTTAGTTTCCTTTGCATAAAATACTACAAAAATTCCTTCTAAGAAGGAACTGCTAGCATTTTCTTTTTACACTCTCTCAATGTAGCTTTCTTTCTGGGTAGCTAGCTGTCATAGTGGATGGAATGTTTGATCTGGAGTCAGGAAGACCTGAATTCAAATCCAGCCTACTATTAGCAGTGTGACCCTTGGCAAGTCTGCCTCAGTTTCCTCATCTGCAAAATGCGGGTAATAATTGCACCTACCTCCCAGATTATGAGGGAAAAAGAGATAATAATAAATGCCATTTTTTCTGATTATCATTTTCTAACATTTCTGATTTTCCCTTTGAAAGTTCTCTTTATGAAGATTTTATTATTCCATGGTAAACTTTTGCTTGGTATCAACTGCCTTTAGTTAAATGAGGGGAAACACTTAAGGAAGTCCCTAAACAATATTATTTCAATGACTTAAGTCATGTTCCTTAGCTGATGAATCATTTTTGTCCTTGAGATAAAGATTCAGAATTTTTTATGGTTTTTATGGCTTACTGTAAATAGTTTCTTTTTTAATCAGTGAAATTGAACACAAAAAAGTAAAAAAAAATATGTTTGTCACTGGGCTACCCCCTCATCACCCCAAAAGGTTATCCTTTTATATCTGATGGTCTGATCTGTGGGTAGGGTTATTATATATGGCCATCAAAGAATTTAATGGATATAGAAAGCTTGGAAGATGGAATGCTTCTTCTGAGAATAAACAACCAGAAATACTCCATCTAGGACCACTTCACATTCAATCTATTTGCTGGACGCTGTTCTCAAGACACACCACTTCCTAGTATATAAACTATTTTTAGAAAAGGGAAGTCTTCCTCTGGTGCAAAAAGATCAACTTTGCAGTTGCTGCTATGGATACCCTGTGACAAAACTGAATGAGGGAGCTTGATATAAAAGAAAAAAAAAGAGAAACTGACTCATGGAATGTGGTCAGCTGTAATGGCTCATTTAACATTTACTGTGTACCAGGGACCCACCTAGCAGTGGCTAATGTGAGGTTAGACACAGAGTGATGAACAGAGTTCAGGGTTGTATTTCTTTTTAATGGTTAGGGATCTGGTTAAATTCATTTTTGATGCTTTGAACAAGGGTTTATAGAATGGAAGACACGTCTCTCAGTCCATATTAATAGAATTGTGAGAGATTAAGTAATCTTTTAAGACTGGATATGTTCTAGTGATCAGAGAAAGAAAGGATTTTGGTTAAGTTATATTCATAGAATTTCCTTTAAAAGATGGTAGGTTCAATTTTCATTCCTTCTACATGTTCCAGGGACCTCTATACTAAGAGGAACGTTTTCTAAACAGAATGAATGAATGAATCAATCAATCAACAGACATTTTTTAAGCATCTATTATGTGCTAGGTACTACATGAGGTGATAAAAATAAGAAGACAAAAAATGAAACAGTCCTTGTACTTAAGGAGCTTACATTTTATCAGGAGAAGCAAAAGGTAATCATATGAGATGGAGGGGATGGCTAGTGAGCACTCACACAATTTGCCCTACCTGATGCCATTAGTAGACATAAAATACACAAAATCAATAGAATGATATATATACACACACACATGTACACATACACACACAATAACACATATGTGAATGCACACACATATATGTCATACATACATATATGTTATACCTATATATGTCAATATAACCTGTTGCACATGGGAGAGGAATTAGCAGCTGTGAGGGAATCTGGAAGGACTGAAGATAAGTTGTTGTACTGGAGCTGAGCTGTGAAGAAAGCTAGGGATTCTAAAAGGTTGAAGCGAAGAGAGAGCACTTTTCAGGAATGGGGGACAGCCTATGCAAAAACCTGGAGATGAGAGATTGAATATTGTATGTGAGGGATAACAAGTAGGCTGGTTTAGTTGGATACTAGAGTCTGTGAGGGAAAATAATAGTTAATAAGTCTGAAAAATCAGGCCAGAGTCAGATTATTGCAAGCATTTTAAATGTCAAACAGATGAGTTTGTATTTGAACCTAAAGTCAAGAGGGAGCTATTGATGTTTCTTCAGTAGGGGAATGACATGGTCAAACCTATACTTTAGGAGTATCACTTAATTGTATGGAAGATGGACAGGAAAAGGGAGAAACTCAGGGCAGAGAGAATCTTTATGAGGTTATTGTAACAGTACAGACAAAAACCTTTCTGAGAAAAATAACTCACAAATTTTCTGCTTTGGAGTCTTAACCTTTTTTCCTCTTACTACATAGAAATAAAGAAAATATAGAACCAAAAGGGCTGTCTGGTTATGATAGACCTCTAATACTATAATTCCTAGTTCCTCAAACAATGATTGCTTCAAATTCTCCCAAAGCAAAGGTCCCTAAGTGGGGGCCCTGTCTCTGTTCTTTCAAAGTACAGCAATACATTAAAACCATGGAGAGGCTTGGCACATACATGTCACTGTTCATTCGGCTACAGGTCTGGAAGATGTTTTCCTTACAGACCTTACAGAAGGTGAGCTGACATCCCAATACTCGTTTAATTACAAACAGCAGTCTATCATTCATCACTACAAAAGTCTAAAGAGCATCAAATATGAAAGAATAACAATAGCAGAAAGACTTGTCCTTAGATAATGTCTGAGTTTCAAAAGAAAAGGATTAGAGGAATGAAATGAGTACTAACAGCCACCACTATTATCGTCATCACCATCAATCTCATCATCATCTTCAGCATTACCACCACCACCATCATTACCATAATCATTATCAATATTATCATCATCATCAATCTCATCATCATCTTCATCATCATCATCACCATACTCATTATCAATATTAACACTATCACTATCAATCTCATCATCATCTTCAGCATCATCATCACCATAATCATTATCAATATTATCATCACCATCAATCTCATCATCATCATCATCATCATCATCACCATTATCATTATCAACATTAACACCATCACCATCAATCTCATCATCTTCATCATCATCATCACCATTATCATTATCAACATTAACACCATCACCATCAGTCTCATCAACATCTTCATCATCATCATAATCACCATTACCATCCTTCTTCTCTTCCTTTTCATCCTCCTCTTCCTTGCTGAAGGTTTCATGACTAGGAACAGGCAGAGCCAAGATTTGAACCCAAGTTTTCTGACTATAAATTCAGGGTATTTTTCAACATTTCATGCTCTGTGGAATCCTTTGGCTTTGCAGAATAAATTACATGGATTTTCTTAATAGATTCTTTCTCAAGGTAATGAATTCTAACCATAGCTCTGCTACTTACCACCTATATAATCTTGGATGACTAACATATAGGCCTCAGTTTCCTTATCTGTAAAATGCAAGATTGGATTATATGACCAGTGAAATCATGTCCAGCTCCAGAATCAGGATGTTATGATCTAAGATAAAATGTGAAACATAAAATGTGCCATAATCCAAACTCTTGCTGGTATCATGACCCTACATGTGAAGCTGGTGACAGAGGTTTGCAGATAGCAGTTGTTCATCTGCCCTGTTTGCTCTCTTGGGATGTTAATCACCTTAGGACATGGTGCAAGTGACTGATGTCATTTGACTGACATTTGCCATCCCAGGACAGAAAAAGGTAGAATCAGCAGAGCCTGAATGTTGCCTGGAAGTCTCTGTCCCTGGAAACCTCTGACTCTGGTTTTGCATTCTTGTGAATCTGATAGGGAGAGCTTAGATTAAGGGTGCGAAGCAAGACTCACAGTCTCCAACTGAAAGGTCACACAGAACTTCACTCACAATTTTCTCATGTCTCTTTACCTGATGGATTTCAGGGAAGACAGTGGAAGAAGCACACTTGAACATATTACCAGACCTCCATTGTTGTTAATGAGTTAGGAAACCGAGGTACTAAGAATTAACCAATCCTAGCTTAACACATACATAAAAGAGACCACACTTCAAATCCTAAAGAGGAATTAAGGCTTAAAAAGGCAAAGATAAGAACTGAAAAAGGTTCTTACTGTGGCAAATGTCGAATGTCTCCAGAATATTTTTCATATTTGTAGTTCACTACATACCACTGGGAATTGTAAAATTGGCAAGCCTAAAAGAAAAGAAAAATAATTTAGTTTTTTTAAGATGAGGTGGAAAAAAGGGACCTGCATCCTTCATCATTCTGTTGGGTTGGAGGGTTCTTTGGGTGATCACAGGCAGCTAAGGGGTACAGAAAATAGAGAGTAGACCCACTAGGTCTGAATTCTCCCCCTCCCCAAATACCCACAGTATAATAATAACAAAGGATTATTTCCCTCCTAATGATAATGGCTAACATTTATATAATGCTTACTATATGACAGGTACTATGCTAAGTGGTTTATTATTATTATATCATTTGATTTTCATAGCAACCATGGCAGGTAGATGCTATTATTTCCCTTATTTTACAGATGAGGAAAGTGAGGCAAACAGAAGTTAAGTGATTGCTCAAAGTCATACACATACAGTTAGTAAGTGTCTGAGGTCAGGTTTGAAATCAAGTCTTTCTGACTCCAGGCCTGGCACTCTCTCCACTGGCCCATAGTTTCTTTGAAATTTCTGAAAGTCCATCCTGGAGTAGTAGCTAGAAGGCAGGGCTTGGAGTCTTAAAGACCCGAGTTAAAATCTGACCTTAGATTCTTACTAGCTGTGTGACCCTGGGTAAGTCACTTAACCTCTATTTGCCTCAGTTTTCTGAACTAAAAATGGAAATAATAATAGTAAATAGAATTATTGTGAAACTATTGTGAGATTCAAATGAAATGACATGTAAAGCATTTTTGTACCATAAATCACTGTATACATGGTTGCTATTATTGCTGTCATTACCATAAACTATTATCCTAGATTTAGGGCTCAAAAAGATCTTAGAGATCATTTAGTTCACAATACTCTCCCCCTCCCTCCACTTCTCACAGTCGGTGGAGTTCAAGGAGTTAAGTGACTTGTCAGAAGTTATATATCTGTCTATATCAACCCAATTTCTCTGGCTACAGCACCAATATGTCTTCTTTACTTAGCAGTATTTGATGCTTCCCATTAAAATCAAGTCAACCTTCTTCACAAATGCCTGCATTTTTGAGAAGTATCATTTAGATTATTTATTCAATTTCCCCATGTCATGGAAGGGCTAATTTAATCACCCCTGAATCATCCCAGATATGCTAACGCATAATCTGGCCTCAGAGGTGGTTATTCACCAACCTTCCTTGTCTGTTCTTTCCATTACTTAATAGCAATTAGTTATGAATGATGTTCCTCATATTTAAGCCAAATCTCCCATTTTTATCTCATTCTTTTTGTTCTGATCTCAGTGACTAACCCTTATTCTTTTTATAGCATTCACTTTACATAAATATAGTCATTCAGCTTCCCTATTGTTTTGTAAAGTTAATGTGCACTTCTCAACTTTCTTTTCTTGACTTTACCCCAAAGGAGATAATAAAAGGAGAATAGTAAAACAGATTTAGAAAAAAACACCAAATTTAATAGACTAAATCAAATCAGCTTAATAGAATAATAATGTTATGTCCACTGTTAATTTATATTCCATTTAGAGAATTTGGATTAATTAATAAATGTTTATTAAACCCCTAAATGAAAAGGCAACCCAGAATATCTGCTAATAGAAAGACTGGTCAGCTAATGGCCACATGAATTGGTGATGGCTCGAAAATAAGCACAAAATAATAATAATGGAAGAAGAAGGGCAGTACTTGAAGATGTGTGTAGCAAAAGAAGGGGACACCACCCATTTAGAAGTGGAGGAGCTAGGGGCACATCTCAGCCCCACCATCTACACAAACCATCTGTGATTCCCTTCCAACTCCATAGCATGGGATCTGATGTTCAGTCTGTTAGTTAAACAAAACCAGGCCCACTCTGTGCAATTATGTGGCTATTTTTTTTAACTCAGTAGAGGCAGCCTCATTGAAAAAACGGAAGGTCTTTCAGGGCCTCAGGGTCACAGTTATGAATATCAGTCCTCATTGTCCAGGATTTTAACTTCAGAAGGAGTAGGACTCAGAGATGAATTTTCAATGACTGCCATTCACCACCCTCAGGACAAGCTCTCAACATTGCTTTACTTAATTCCAGATTGGACCCTCTTTTTTTGTGATTTGCCTCTTACCCTAAACCTGGAGCATTGGGAGGCAAAAAAGAAAAAAAAATCAGCCCTGTTAATTATGCTCTGGTTAATCTGAAAGGTTTACTTTGACTATCTTAGAAGAAACCCAGAATGCTTTGCAAAAACCATAAACATTTTTCCTTCCCAGTTATGGCATTTGGAAAATGCTATGCACGGAAGCATGTTCTCTGTTCTTTGTCCCAGCCCACATGCTCTCACTAAGAAGATCATTAAATACTATTATAATTAAGACAACAGATCCTCTTTGTGCAGAAACCAAGTTGACCCGATCCATTATAAATTCATGCTCTTAGGCTACCCCTCTGTTCTAATCTCTTCAAGGCAACTGTTATCTGCCTTCCTCAGATGTTTTGACTTCACAGACTGTACTTCACTTCAGCTGGTTTAAATCATAAATTTCTTTTTATTCTTTCCTCTTTTGATTGGAAGCACTCAGGGTTAAGTGACTTGTCTAAGGTCACACAGCTAGTAAGTGTCTGAGGGCAGATTTGAAAGCTGGTATTCCCAACTCCAGGGCCAATGCTCTATCTACTCCTCCATCAATTTCTTTGTGAAGTTTCTCTCTAGTATTGAGGATGTTCCAGTCTGTTTCAGTGAGGAGAATATTAGAGAACACGACTTTTCCAGGCTCTGGCTTCTCAAGTCAGAGAAGCCTCCAAATTCTCACATTTCCAATTTGGATACCTCCACAAGGGTGTGCAGGAGCCAGCTTGAACTAGTTCTTCCTCTTCCCCTCCCCCCCATTTAATAATATTTCATTTTTTCCAAATTACATGTAGACATAGTTTTCAACATGAACTTTTATAAGATTTTGAGTTTCAATTTTTTTCTCCCTCCTTCCCTTTCCTCTTCTTTCTTTCCCCCCTCCCCTCTCCCTTCTCCAAGACATCATACAATCAGATACAGGCTATATCTGTACAATCATATTATACGTATTTCCACATTAGTCATGTTGTGAAAGAAGAATCAGAACAAAAGAGAAAAACCACAAGAAAGAAAAAAACAACAAAAAATACCAAAAAAAGAGAGAAAATAGGATGCTTCAACCTGCATTCAGACCTCATAATTCTTTCTCTAAATGTGGACAGCATTTTCATCATGAGTCTTTGAGAACTGTCACAGATCATTGTATTGCTGAGAAGAGCTAAATCTCTCAAAGTTGGTCATTGTACAATGTTGCTGTTACTGTGTACCACATTCTCCTGGCTCTGCTTACTCCTCCCAGCATCAACTGAACCAGTTCTCAAGACCTGATGGTTAAATTTTTAGTATGAGAATTTACATCGTGGGCATTGGAGAAATGTTACAGATAAAGGCTTGATCTATTGCTGTGATTGTTGTCAAGATTTAAGGAAGTGATGGAGGAAATCGTAATTATGCTAATTAAACTTAAACGTGTGGCATAGTACACCTTTTCCATTAGAGAGTTTGTTGTTAAACATTGACTAGCATGGCCTTGCTCTGTAAGTTACAGAAGAGACAGACTAGAAGAAAAAAAAAAAAAACTTAAGTGGATTTAAACCCTAGCTTTCTGATATATGACCAGTGTAACTCCGTGTTAGTTACTTCACTTTTCTACCCCTCTGTTTCTCTACAGTAAGCCAATGAGGGGCCTTGGGCTGGATAACCTATAAGATCCCTTATAGCTCCAAGTCTATGAACTTATCATAGATCTTAATCCATGAGAAAAAGATATAGGAAAATGCAAGGATATGAAGAGTTTTAAATTCTAAAAATGCCCCAAAGTAAGGCTCTAAGAACATAAATTGCAGGTCAGTTACCTATATGCATCAGTGAAGGGAGTTTCCAGACAGATGAGATCACAGATATGGCTTAAAAAAAATCAGGGATAGGAACCAGTAAATCATGAAGACTTCAGAGTCAGCTCTGGTAACCTTAGATTCTAGGCTTCCTACAGATGTGGGCCCAAGTTTGAAAGAGTTCACAGTTCTTAGATTGAGAACCTAAAATAACTTCATCTAGTCTAAACCCATCAGATCAAATGAAATTTCAAAAGTATTTATTAAACACTCACTATGTGGTGGGCTCCATACCAGGTGATGGGCACACAAAGAAAGATCCAAATAGTACTTGTCTTCAAAAGCTTACACTCTAATGCAGAAGAAAGCTTATACAAGGCTGACCCAGAAGAGAGGGCAGATTATCTCAGAGAGGAAGGCAGTAGGAGATGGGGGCACCAGAAAAGAACAAATGGGGTTTGAGCTTAGACATGAATGGAGCCCTATAAAATAGGAGTAGGAGGGGCACCCCAAGCACAAAGTACAAAGGTACAGAGACAAAGAGTGGAAGGTCAGGTTGGAGGAATTCCATATAAGTCAGTGTTGCTGGGTCATAGATTGAGTGGTGAACCGGAGAGGTAGGAACTCACTAGGTTATAAAGAGCTTTCAACGTCAAATATAAAACTTACATTATTAAGCAATTAGGCGACACAATAGACAAAGCGTTGGCCTTTGAATTAAGAAAGAAATGAGTTCAATCCCTGCCTCAAATATTTAGTAGCTATATGACTCCTGGCAAGTCATTTAACAGCTCCATGCCTCAGTTTCTTCATTTGTAAAAATGGTTTAATAATAGTGCCTACCTCGCAGGATTGTTGTGAGGAGCAAATGAATTAATATGTAAAGTGCTATGCAAACACTAAAGAGGTATATACATGTTTGCTGTTATTATTCTTAATAATATTATTTTATCATGGAAGTAGCAGGAGCCACTGAAATTTACTGAATAGTGGAAGAGGATATGGTCAGAATTGTGCTTTAGGGAAAATCACTGGGGGCTGAGTGGAAAAGTTGAGGAGAGATTTGAGTGGTATGGAGATCCATTAGAAGGGAATGGCAAGATAAAAAGTGATAAGGCATTGAAGCTAGGGCTATAGCTGTGTGACTGGAGAGAAGGGGTCATATACCAGAGATGTGAAGTTAGAAACAACAATGAGGAAACTGAGGCTCAGAGAAGTGAATTGACTTCTCTAAGGTCACACCTATGTTAAGTATCACAGACAGGATTTGAACCCGGAGTTTGTGACTCCAGCAGTACAATATAGTGCATCTATCCTCTGAAACTTGAATTTCCAGTTTCCATGCAGATGACAACAGTATTGGGAGTTTCAATTTCACCCCCAGAGAGACAAAGCTTTTAGAACAGAACATACCAAATATAGTAGAAACCTTTACACGTAATATACACTTAATAAATATGCGCCGAATGAACGAATCTTTTATTATCCAGTTTAATATTTTAATGCCATAACTTTTCCTTTAGAAAGGAGGAAAGTTGACAACTATGGAAGCAGCTTAAAAAAACAGAACATTTCAGAATAGAGTAGAAAACTGAATAGGACTTAAAAAAAACAACCACCTCAAACCAAAATCCTAGAAGGTTTTATTTTCAAATGAGGCTATACAAATTAAGGGTGAATGATCCTTCAATTGTTCTTTCATATTTTCTAAAAGATACAGTTCATGGTCACTTAGTTTGATGGCAAGAATTATTAATTATTACAAGAATCAAAGTTTGAAAGATTGTCTGACAGGATCAAGAAATATGAATTACTTAATGTTATTTGATAAAAGAGATGGCAGGATTAGAGGAGTAGATTGTATGGAGAATAAAATGATATATTATAAATCTGACAAAAGAAGCTTCTCGTTATACCTTGGGGGTATATGCTGGAAATCATTTGTCTGAGTGACAGTGTATTTCGTATCAGATTCTGTTACCAAAAATCTTACAAGGAAAGGGATACTTGGTATTTATTAATACTTAAAGAGTAACAAAGAGAGAAACGTAGCCAAGAATGAGCAAAGATTTAAATTTTTACAAATGAACTTGAAGTGGTTTACTAGCAAACATACATCAGGTGTTTGTAAGATATGCTGTGAAGCAAATGAGGTAGCTGACTCCCATTTGGGATAAATCCATGAGGAGTTATAGTCCAGTCCTTAGGGGGTAGTATTTCTATCAGAAATGACTTACAGTTTGAGAAATCTACGTATCTGATTTCAATTTGCCATTATATGCTTGTTTGTTATTGCCTTTATAAAGTCCTACACCAATGCTTTATAATAAAACTAATAGCTAACATTTACATAACATTTTAAAGTTGGCATCTGTGCTTTATATATATTCTCATTTGATCACACCAACTCTGTGAGGTAGGTGCTATTATGCCCATTTTATGGGTAAGAAAACTGAGACTGATAGAGGTTCAGTAACTTTCCTGGCAAGTCTACGGCAGAATTTGAACTTAGTTTTTCCTGACTCTAAGTCTAGTGTTCCATCTACTACATTTCATTTCCTCTGGTTCATCATAGTATAGTCAGTCAATAAACAATTATTAAGTGCCTACTATGTGCCAAGCTGGGCAGCTAGGTGGCACAGCATGTTCAAATCTGGCCTCAGACACTTATTAGCTGTGTGACTCTGGGCAAATCACTTAGCCCTGTGTGTCTTGGTTTCATCATCTGTCAAAAGAGATGGAGAAGGAAATGCCAAGTATCTTTATCTCCAAATGGGATCATGAAGAGTTGGACACAACTGAAAAATCGCTGAACAGTAATGAAACAATGTGCTAAGCTAAACACTAGAAATACACAGAAAGGAAAAGTTAGTCCCTGATCTCAAGGAGTTCACTGTTTAATTGGGGAGAGAACATAGAAACAGGATAAATTGGAGATAATTAATAAAGAGAAAGCACTAGAATTAAAGGGGACATTGGAAAAGTCTTCCTATAGAAGGTAGGAAGTTATCTGGGACTTTAAGGAAAGCAGAGAAGCCAAGAAGCAGTGATGAGAAGGGATAGTGCTGAAGGCATCCAGGACAAGCCAGTGAAAATGCCCAGAGATGGTCATGGAGTGTCTTGTTTGAGAAACAGTGAAGAGGCTAGAGTCACTGTATCTACTGAGTACCTTGGGGGAAGTCAGGAGGTTTAAGGTGTAAGAAAACTGGAAACATGGACAGGTTATGAAGGGCTTTGCATACAAAACAGAGGATTTTGTATTTAATCCTGGAGGTAACAGGGAGTCATTCGAGTTTATGGAATAAGTGAGTAACATGATTGGACCTGTGCTTTAGGAAATTGACTTCAGTGGTTAAACAGAAGTGAGGAGAGATCTGAGGCAGGCACACCTCCCCAGCAGGTTGCTGTAATAGTCCAGGTGGAAGGTAATGAGGGCCTGCACTAGAGTGGAGGCAGTGTCAGAAGAGAAAAGGGGCCATAGGTCAAATATATTATAAAGATAAAATTGAGATATTCTTAGGCTCTCCAAGGTTTTTGCAGTGGAACTTTATTTCTGACAGTTCCAAATAATCTGGAAAGGCTTTGAGTACTGTTCTAGTAATGGTTCCTCTGTCTGTTGTCTAAGGATTAGCCTGATCAGATGTAAAGAGACTCATTGCCAGTAATCATTTATTTTTTTTTAGTCATTCAAAACAAGAACTTATATTAAAAAAATTAAAGCACCAAATAAAATGAAGATTTCCATATACAAAGTAGAACAGAAAAGGGGTTTACATATGAAACTGCAAATCTGTATTATGTAAAGCTTGTTGTTTCCTTTTAAAGCTAGCCCACATTTAAAAATTGTTTTAATCTTCCTCCCCTATTCCTTCCTCCCTTCCTGTCTCTCTTTTTTTCTTCTCCTTTCTTCCTTCTTTTCCATCTCTCTTCTTTTCGTCCCTTCCATTTTTTCTCCCCTTCTTTCTTCTTCCTCTTCCTCTCAGGCAGCTGGTGATGCAATGGATAGAGCACTGGACTGGAGTCAGGAGGAGCTGAGCTGAGATCCAACCTCAGACACTTGCTGGTTGTGTCACCCTGGGCAAGTCACTTATGTACTCTTTACCTCAGTTTCCTCAACTGTAAAATGGTTATAATAACAGTACCTACCTCACAGGGTTGTTATGACCATCAAATGAAATAATATTTGTAAAGCTCTTAGCACTGTATCTAGCATCCATTATGCACTACATAAATGTTTATTCCTCCCCCTGCCCATAATCCATCTGTCTCTCAGCATTTCTATCTCTGGTAGTGGTAGACTTGGTTCAAAAAGGTATATAGAGTTTAATGACTTTAAGGGCACAGTACTAAATGGTTCTCCTCTCTTAAAAAAAAAGGTAAGTTATCTTAAGGATCTGAAATTTTGTTGGTGTAGGCGATTCATTTCCCTATATGAGATCACAACGTCCTCAAGTCTGGGAAGACTGTCTTAAAAAAGTTCTATGACCTAAAAGTATCAAGCCATGAGTCTCTTCAGTCTGGTCCTGAGATAATAAACCTATCCACCCCTGTAAGGTCTATACCCAAAGATTTTTTATTTTGAAAGGACCTATCAGAATTTGTAGCCTCTTTATAACCTTCAGGAACCAAGAGTTATTTATATGTGTCAGAGGTATCAGACTTAGACTTTTTAAGGTAATAACTTTATAATGACTCATCTGGGAATTCACATCTGAAGTGGAAACTGGTTTGTTTTATTTTCCCCCTTTAGAACAGTGATTTAAGTTGCCATTAAAAAAATCTTCATTATAACCAGATTTAGACTGAAATGCAATTCAGCTTTCTACGCATTTAAGTTCTGAAGCCCTCTGAGCCACTATGGGCTTCATTGAAATTCAACCACCTTCAGTCATGTCTGAGTCTGATCTAGGGATATCCCCCACCCCTGACCCTCCAGTCAATTTCTTGGCTAGATTCCATGGAGAATTTTTCAGAGCAGTTGAATAACTGAGTGAGCTGAAACACACTGATAATCCTCAGAGCCTCCTTCCTCATTTATGGAACCACATTGGGCTTACAATTCATTGTGATTAAGTTCTTTGGTTCAAGCTGAAGAAGGGTTTTCCTCATTCCTACACTTCACAAGTCTCTGGCTTGTACATCTGTGTTTTCATTCACTCACTGCCAAACACTGTACAACTGTTTTCGCTATGGAGAAGAGAAAGCCGATTTAGAAACCGTGCAGGGCTTCAAGTCTGGAGGTTTAACTATTCATTTGAGGAGTGGGTGTGTGGGGAATAGCATGGTGGGGGTAGGGGTGGAATTAATGGATCACATTGAAAGTTTTCCCCAGTTCTAATAACAAAAACATATCAAGGGTTT
Source organism: Bettongia penicillata ogilbyi (assembly GCA_023548195.1). Lineage (NCBI taxonomy): Eukaryota > Metazoa > Chordata > Mammalia > Diprotodontia > Potoroidae > Bettongia > Bettongia penicillata. The sequence continues at coordinate 1,666,996 of JAJHZJ010000149.1, forward strand.
TCTTTTCAACTTTCTTATCCATTCTTTCCAGGTACATTTTATTCTAATATGAATTGGAAAGAAAGAAAATAGGATGCAGACTTCCATTTGAATAATGCTTCTAATGTGGGACCATCTATACTCTTGTAGCATATAAACATCCTCCAAGCAGAAAAAAAATCTGTATGTTAGATTGGAAGTTCTAGGACTTGGCTTCCAATCCTAGCTCTGATCTGTCCTACCCATGTGATCTTGGGCAAGTCATTTAACTTTTCCAAGGTTCAGTTTCCTCATCTGTAAAATGAACTAGATGGCTACTGAGATTCCACCTAGCTCTTAATTTAATGATCCCATGACCATCAGTAAATCATTATCTAATTCTAAAAATACATACTTCAAAAATAAAAATCTTTAGATTTATATTCAAGCTTCATTTTTAATATAACATGATCAAAATGAAAAAATATCTGAAACATCAAAGAATGGATTTACCCCCAAATTAGGAGGTTTTGTGAAAAAAATCTTTTAGCAAGAAACACACACACACACACATACATCACCTGAGAAAGCATTTTTCTCAAGCAAGGAGAGAGATAGTGTTAAGTCTGTGGAAAATATGCCAGGATTCTGAATTGGTAATGTGTATGCCAGGCTTCTTTTATGGGCTAGGAGTTGTATAGGGAAGGAACAATACTGAATGGGAGTTTCTGTTGTCTGAGTTTTGGCCAAACCAGTTTTCTGTGCATCTGGACTAAAGGAAATCCATGCCTGCATAGGATCCCCTTTTTGGCCTCATCAAGAATGTCAGCATCAGTACAAAATGAACACAATTAGCCCCACCTCCATACCCCAATTTTGTACTTGATTCCTCTACTGTTGGGCCTATGTAAAAAAAAGGAAGCCTTTATAAAAAGTCCCTGTTCCAATTTCTGCAGTATTCTCATGGTGGTTTTTTTTTGTTTGTTTTGTTTTTTTTTTACAGATGAGATCTGATCACTTGGTAGTAGGAGCCCTGAACAGGAAGTCTTCTTTATTTTCATATGTGCAATAAATTGTTTAGAGTAACACAGAATGCTGGCTTAATTGATTACATTGCAAAAATTACAGACATTCCTTGGGTTTCCTTAAGACAAGATGAATCAACATCCAATCACAAGTAGCTCATTCAGACACCTTAAAGAGATAATATCAAGTATGTAAAATAAAGCAAACAAAAGATTTCCGATCAATTCCACCTGCAACTCTCTTCAACGTGTTTATTAGACCTTATACTGTTAAATAAGTGTTAAGAAACACATTTGGTGTCTGGTAGTGAGTAAATGTACAAGGCAGAGATGCATTAAACTAAGAAAATTTGGATAACATAGTAATACAAATACTCAAAATTATTGCAAAGATATATCAGGGATGATAATATTGAGATAATCATTCTAATCATGTAATGGAATATGTCAGAGAAAGAGACAGCTATTATAATCTTGATGATTAATTATTTCCTGGGATATGTGTAAGGGGATTATTATTATTAACCCATAGGAAATACAAGCAAGCGTCCTTTGGTAGAACTTAGCCCATTAGAATTCAAATTAAATTTTTTATCTAGACATTCCTTCATAAAAATCACCCTCCAGGGATTCTTTCTGCCTCAGTTGATCCTCCACACAGCTACCAAATCCCTAAAGTATGACAGTCCTACTCCTCTTTTCAGTAAACCTCATGGCTCCCTATTACCTTCAGGGTTAAGTATGAGCACCTTTCTCGGCATTTAAAGGCTTTCAGAACCATTACCCAGCCTACCTTCCCTGCCTTATAACATTTTACTCTTCCTTGTTTTTCAGACTCTCCATGACCCCATTTGAGGTTTTCTTGGCAAAGATACTGGAGTGGTTTGCCATTTCCTTCTCCAGGTCATTTTACATAAAGGAAAATGAGGCAGGCAACAGGGTTAAGTCCAACTCTTATTAATCCCTTCTGAGATTTTCTTGGTAGAATTTAAATACTGGAGTGGTTTGCCATCTCCTTCTCTAGCTCATTTGACAGATGAGGAACTCAGGCAAACAGAGTTAAGTAAGTGTCTGAAGCCAAATTTGAACTCAGGAAGATGAGACTTCCTGATTCCAACTTGGTACTCATCAGTGGATACACGGTGCTGCTTCGCTGCCTACTTTCCTTTAGTCTACCCATTCCAGCTCTGCTGTTGTTAACACATGACATCCCATCTTGTATCTGTTTAGCTATATAGTCTCTTATTACCTCTTTTTCTCTTCTTTCAAAGGTGAATTCAAATATTCCTCCTCCAGTAGGCCTTTCCTGATTCTTCAGCTGTTATAGTTAGCCCTGATAAGTTATATTTATTTTGCATGTATTTAATATAGATTTAAAATACCTATATGCTATTTCCCATAGTAGGCTGTAAACTTCCTAAGTATAAGAACTGTTCCATTTTTGGATTTGTTCCATCAGTACCTACATATAGTAAATGCTTAATAAATGCTTGTGGACTGAATAATTGATAGATCTAGATGGTCATATCACTCTTCCGGGGGTGTAAGCCTAGTAATGAGATTTCTAGGGGAAAGGATAGGGACATTTTAGTTATTTTATTTGCATAATTGCAAATAGCTTTCCAAAATGATTGCACTTATTCACAGGCCCAGCAACTCTGTGTGTGAGTGTGAATGTGTGTGTGTGTGTGTGTGTGTGCCTACCTTCCCACAATCCCTCCAATATGGACTATTCTGTTGCAAAGTCGTAAGGAATGAATATGATTCCAAAGAAAAGATATGAGAAGACATCCCCATTCCACCCCTTTGCAGAGATGGGAGGTCCACAAGCGTTGTGCCTTGTACATAGTGCAGCTGGGTGGTGTAGTGGGTACAGCACCAGTGCAGGGGTCAGGAGGACCTGAGTTCAAATCTCACATCAGACACTTGACACTCACTAGCTGTGTGACCTTGGGCAAGTCACTTAACCTCAATTGCCTCATCCTGGGCCATCTCCAGTCATCCTGATGAACATCTGCTCACTGAATTCAGATGGCCCTGGAGGAGAAGTGAGGCTGGTGACCTGCCCAGCCCTCCCTCACTCAAAACAAAGTCAAGTGCAAGTCATGTCATTATTTCTCTAATGGCATGGTCTTCTTCGGTTAATGAAGGCCAAACACACACATGCACTGTACATATTTCCAGACTTTTTTGATGTATTGAATAGCTATACTGATTTCTTTCTTTCTTTTTTTGCTTTTAAAAATACAAATTGTTATATGGGATAGTTCTTTGCAAGCTGGAGGAGGAAGGATATTGGGGAAAACTATGCTATCATAAAAAAAGACCTCAATAAAAACTTATTTTTAAAAAATAGTGTTCTGAGAAGGGGTCCATTGGTTTTATCAGACTCTCCAGGTATTCCATGACACACATACACATAAAAAGGTTAAGAACTCCTACTATAACACAGAAGTCAAATCAACGACAAACAGGAAAGTTGTCAAGGCATAGCTTCATTTGTACTTTCACTTAAGAATTTAAAACTGGGCTGGTGGTAATGTAAGAGGAAGTTGCTGGCTTCCCCTCCCTCTCTGTCCTTCTACATCCTCAATTAGGGCTTTAGGCTGTCAATGTTTGCTGAGATCAGTGCCTGTGACTTTGTAGGCACTAATAAAAACCTGTTTATTCATTGATCGACTGATTGATAGTATTAGATTTCTGAAACTCCCATGCAATTTCCCTTCTGATTGGAGGAATGACATAGTAGACATGGTCAAGAACGATTACATAATCTCTAGCTTGGAAGAGTCCTCTAACTTATCTCCAGATGCTTCCTCCCTGACCTACCAGCAGTGGCTGAATATGAGAGTCTACAGCAATAGGCTGCCCCCTTAATTCTCCTGCCATGGAAGATTAAGTCTGGATGCTAGTTTCATTCTCTTTCCTTGTCTCCTCAGCACCCACTATGGTGCCTGGAAAAGAGTAGGTACTTAAAAAATAGTTGCTGATTAATTCTTGATTTAGTTGGCTGTTGTTTTCCGACCATTGGCTTGTGCCTCATGATACAAAGATTTGAAAATAATCACTCTGTCTGGCCTGTTCCTGGTTTACGCCTGCCTGCTGACTAGTCCTTGTTATTTTAGGGTGGTGAGTTTGGCCCAGGATTCCTGCCTTCTTGGTTCCATCTCATTTCTTCATCCCTTTAATCTATCTCCCTTCAGGATGAAACGATTTAATGAGTCAGAATCAAAGACTTTGAAGGGACCTCCAAGGTCATCTGGTCTAGCCTGTACCTACGCTTCTCTAAAATGTGGTCATGGAGCTATGGTTTGAAAGCCTTAGTGAAGGGGAGCCCACAGCTTCCTTAGGCAGACCACTATACTTGCCATAGCTCTGATAGGATATTTTTTTCTTTAAAAGGAATAGAAATCTGCCTCTCTGAAACTTCCATGACTTGATTCTAATTCTGTCTTTGAGGGTTAGACAGAATGAATTGAACCCCTCTTTCATATTTATGATGTGAACGGACCACTGAGGACACAGAATCCAAACTTTATTTTAGAAAAGGAGGAAATAAAGGTCTAGAGGCATTAAATGGCTTGTCCAAAGGTCACACAAGTACCAACTGGTAGAACCAGGATATGAAACTGGGACATGATTCAAAACATATTTTCCAAGGGGCCATATTACATCAAACTTGACCTCACTTGAGTTGATACAGGAGACACAGCACAGTCACTGCACTTTCATCCTTTCAGTGCTTTCAGATGCCACTGAATTCCCTGAAAGTGGTGGGATGATGGCAGAATTCAATTCCTTATATATTTGTAGCTTTCTCTTTACCTTATGCTTCAAATGGCTGATTAAACAACCATAATAATTATTAATAATATCATTTTAGAGCACTTTATGATTTGCAAAGCATTTTAATGACATTTTATAGCAGTTTAAGGTTTGCAAAGCTCTTTACATATATCACTGCATTTGATCCTCAGAACAGTCCTGTGAGGTAAGTGCTATAATTACCCTCATCTCACAGATGAGGAAATTGACGACCAGAAGGGATAGTATCTGAGGCAAGACTGGAACTTACATCTTCTAGACTTCTAGTCCCAGGCTCTATCTACTGTTGCGATATGCAACTTGAGAGGAACCATGGTGACTGGGGAGAATAGTCATTTGCTATTTTATACAGGACAAGTATTTTGTTGGGTGGGGCTTAATTCAGCCTTAGAGATCCCCAGGCACAGTGCTTCTATGTTCAAGAATTCAATACACAAGATTCTCTGCTTCCTCATGTTGACTTGCTAAGTGAAACCAAACCAAGAGCTCAGTTTTAATTAGAGAGTTGGGGCTTCCTGCCTTCTATACTCCCTTTGTGTATATTAAAATCAAGATTTTGCTCCACAAACCCTGTGTATGAAGTATGTGACCTATTTATAGGTCCCTTTGATTTTACCCCAGGGGAGGAGGTGATACTGTTTCAACACAGAAAAAAACCAAAAACAAATAAAAAATACACACGAGGATGTTTTGTAGATGTTAATTTTATACCATTTATGAGCTCCAGATAATGACAGTACTTCCTATTTCTCATTTCTAAAGGGCTGTTAGGCTGTTTCTGCATTCACTTTCCCTACCACAGAAAAAAATCTAGTTAATGATGCAAAACGAAAGTAGAAAGGTTAACATTTTTGCTTCTGTACCGGGACCAGCATCTGAAGAAGGACATTGGCAAAGTGAAATATATTTCAGCAACTGGGACAGGGAGTGGTCTAGAGACCATGTCACATGAAATGTGGTTGAAAGAAGTTGGGGATATTTAGCTTTTCTCTATAATCAGGACGTTTTGGCACTTGGTCATTCTTCTCCCAATTCCATTACTTCCTAAGGATCTGTCACAAGCCCTCTTTTTTTTTTAACCTCTACTCCTCTTCTTGGGGATCTCATTCATTCCCATCAATTTAATTACCTCCTTTATAGAGATGATTCCCCAATCTATGCATTCGGACCTAACATCTTCCATAAGTTCCATTCTTTCATTTTCAAATTTCTGCTAAACATTTCTGCTCGTCTTTCAAACTCAACACGTCTAACACTGATCTCATAATTATCTCCTCTAAACCTTGCCTTTTCCCCAACTACTTTATTTTTGCTGATGGCCATACCCTCTTAGCAAGTGCCTAAATTTGAAATATCATGGCCTTTTCTTTCCTTTTTCCCTCCATCCCCTAATATTCACTGAGTTGACTGACTACTTCCTATACCTAGAAAGCCTTCCCTCCTCATCTTCACTTGCTGCTATCTCCATCATGACACCTTTCCATGTCATTTCCTAATCACATCATCTGATCTTTCCAAACTCAAATTCTTTTTTCTTTTGCTCTCAGCATTGATCGCTTTTATTTATCTTTGTGTCATATCTATTGTTGTGCCTCTACTATCCCATATAACTTTAAGCACCTGTTTCTCATTTGTATATTTTCCCTGCTCCTAGCACAGCACAAACTTTACACAAAGTAGGAACTTAATAAATATTTGTTGCTTTCTGCTGGTTGATAAATTCTTGGCCTCCTTCACTTTCATAATTCTCAGTGTCATTTTCTTAAACAAAATAGATGATAAAGAGGATGAATCAGATTTTGTGTTAAATAGATCATTCTGGGAAAAGTACAAGTTTGGAGTAGTACAATATTCCACTTGAGAAACTAATATTAATTTTTGAAGTATGCTAAGAGTAATAAAATAGCCACATGAAAGTGCTTATGCTTTCTACTTAACTGATGGGCATATAGGGGAGCATTTAATGATAATAGATAAAATGGGGGGGAAAGGTTGTTTTTTTTTAAATTCCAATTAACAGAAAAACAACATTGGTATGGAAATCAGAGTATTCACCACTGCTGATAAGAAACTCAGGCACTCAAAGAGGAGCTGAAATTGTTAAAAATCAAATTTGTGCCTTTTTTGCTAAGTAGCAATCATGCTCCTAATGGCTCTTCTGCCTTGTGTTAAGTCCCATGCAGACTCCTCACACTCATCTGACACAAGAAAGGAGCAAAATACAATAGATAGAGCATGGGATTTGGAGTCAGAAGACCCGAGTTCAAATCTCAGTCTTGCCACTTGTTATCTGTTGGGATCATGGTGAATCATTAAATCTCCCTGGGTCCCAGTTCCCTCATCAGTAAATTGAGAGAGTTAGACAAGATTTCTCTTAATTCTAGATTTATGATCTTATGAAAGGTGGTCTAATAAAAGTCTGCTAAATGTAATGGTGCTACACCCTGAAACCCAGGAGATTTGATATTCCCCAGACTACAGTAAATTTGAATTAGGCCAGGTTTAGGATATTAGGAGAGTTGGGAATTAGGACATTTTGGGGAGAAATCTAGAGTACACTGAAAAGAGCAAGGTAAGTACCAGGATTCATTAGAACATTTGGAGATGCTTTATAGAGCCCCTCAAAGTCTTAACCAGATCAGAGCCACTGAAGATGGCCAAGCTTAGTCCTAGGACCCCATAACTGAACTGTTTTTGACGGTGAAAGGGTCCATGTTTCATCCCTGTATCTCTGCACTGGCTGCCCCCCTCAATTTCTGGAATGCATTCCCTTCACCACCTCTATCCCTAAGATGGATTTAATATCTTCCTATTCAAGAGTGGCATGAGTAATAGATAAGAATGAAACAAAATAAGAAAGAGTTGTTGATTTTTCTCATGGGGCATTTTTATCAATAAGGTAAGAAGATGGAATCTTGACCATTCTACTGTTATGTTAGGCACCAATGCCTAAAGGATGGCCAGAGGTTTTTTGTTCATTCATTCAGCAAGCATTTATTAAATTTGCCTTAAGACTCAGTTCAAATGCTTCCTTCTATATAAGGCCTTCCTGATGCCTTCTCCTCTCCAAGGTAATGTTCTGAATAAACCTATATATTTGCAAGTTTTCTCTTCCATAAGAATATAAGCTCCTTGAGGGCAGGGAATTTCATTTTCTTCTTTCTATACTCAGCACCTAAACCACTGTCTGGTACATAGGAAACACTTAATAATTCTTGTTGATTTATTCAAGAAGAAGTTAAAAACCTGGTAGGAAAGACCGTAGGCCCATAAATAGTAAAGCTAAGAGAAAATAGGAAACATGCTTAAAAGGTGAAAATAGACAATTTTCTGGTATATATTTTTAAAGAATCTATTGGAGATAAAATGGCTTTGAATGAAATGAATTCCTCTTAAGAATGTCAAGTCCAGTCTGAAAATCATAGTAGCCAGCACTTATGATGACAGCCAAGCACTTGAGCCTAGACTAAGGAAAGATTCAAACAAAGCATATATTTTTCCAAACAAAAAGCAGAGGAAAATGAATTACAAAACATTTATAAGAAAGTGACAAGGTTCCACGTGTAATTCAGAAAACCTGGTTGAGAAGGCTCACGTCAGATCAATCGCATGTCTTTCTACTTGAGTGACATGGCTAATAGATAAAAATGAAACAAAATGAGCAAGAGCTTTTGATTCTGTCTCATGGGACACTTTTATCAATAGGATAAGATGGAATCTTAACTTTCCTACTCTTAGGTTAGGCAGAAATGCAAAAGCATGGGGATAAGTTTTCATTAGTTCATGCAATTCATTAAGTATCTACTATAGTCAAGGCTGCAGGGCTGGGGAACCTGTGGCCTTGAGGCCACATGTAGCTTTCTAGGTCCTCGGGTATGGCCTTTTGACTGAGTTCAAGTTTTATAGAACAAATCCTTTTATTATGGGGATTGGTTCTGTGAAGTTTGGATTCAATCAAAAGGCCACACTTGAGGACCTAGAGGGTCACATGTGGCCTCGAGGTCACAGGTCCCCCACCCTTGGTCCAAGCACTGGGATATAAAGACACAAATGAAACAATTCTTGAATTTTGACTTGTGGGGAACATAGTTAGGAAGCTCCTGTTTGGGCTTGCTTCCAGAATAGTCACTATTGCATGATCTTATCCATTATTGATTTTTATAATGTTACCACCATCAAGTACGGTCAGACATTTGAAATAAGAAGCAGGTAAGGACCAGCAACTGTGAAGAGGGTGCTATCATCTCGCCCTCACTGACGCGCCTCGAGCCATCCTGTAAAAACTCAAGCTGCATGGACTTCAGGACTGGTGTTTCTAAGATGGCTTTTTAACTACTGCAAAGCTGAGTGCTTTGCCAAGAGGGAGGACAAGAGAGACTTTTCCAAGTCAGAGCTGGGCAGCTCTGCATAGTGGAGCATCGAGGTGACTTCCTTGTGTCCTACTGTATGGGTGGCCCTCAGGGAGCATTATTAGATGGGTAATAAGATCCATGGCTTTAGATCTTCTTAAACAACATACGCACAAATACACAAAATGGTGACGGTAAACTAGAGAGAAACTATCTTTGGCTTTATATCTGATTTGGAGAATATAAACTTTACACTGATAAGTACTTCAGTACTGAAGGTCTGGCAGGTTGTACACAGGTAGCAGAGTTCTCATAAATGGAACTGAATAAGTAAATTCAGACTATGCTAATTCAGTCAACCAATCAAATGTCAATCATTTATTAAATGTTAACTATGTGTCAGGTACTGCCTTAGCTTCTAGGAATATAAGTACAAAGAATGAAATAATTTTTATTTACAATGATCTTACTCTAATGAAGGAGATAAGTACATATAAAATATATACAGCATGAATATTAAAGTTAATAAATGTAACATACAAAATAAAATAGCCTCATACAAGGTAGTTTCAGGTGGCACAGTAGATAGAGGGCTGGGCCTGGAGTCAGGAAGATATTAGTTCCAATCTAGCCTGACACTTACTAGCTGTGTGTCCCTGTTTGCCTCAGTTTCCTGATCTGTAAAAGAAGCTGGAGAAAGAAATGGCAAACCATTCTAGTATCTCTGACAAGAAAACTCCAAATGGGGTCCTAAAGATTTGGACATAGCTGCAATGACTGAACAAAAACAACACAGCAGTTGGGGGGTCAGAAAAGGAAAGGATTCATGTTGGTAATCTCGCCTGAGCTACATCTTAAAGGAAGAGCGACTCTAAGAGGTAGAAATAAGGAAGGAGCTCATGCCAGGAGTGGGGAGTGGACGGCAATGAGCCATGGAGTGTCATGTGAAGACTAGAGAGAAAGCCAGTTTAACTGGATTTCAGACTGTAGGAAGGTAGTAGTAATGTCCAATGGAGCCAGAAATACAGGTTGTATAGATAGGACTTCGAATACTAAATAGAGGACTTTATATTTTATCCCCAAAACAAAAGGAAACTACTTGAATTGGTTAGGTAGGGCAGAGATGCGGTCAGATTATGTTTAAGGAAAATGACTTTGGCAGTGGTGTGTAAAATCAACTGGACTTGAAGCAGAAACAATGATTACAAGGCAATTGCAGTAATATAGGGAGCAATTAGGACCTGGATAAAAGTGGCAGCTATGGGAGTAAAGAGAAGAGGTTGTACGTGTATGATGTTGTGAAGGTAGAAAAGACAAGAGTGGGTAAGTGATTGGATCTGCAGTGTAAGAAAAAGTGAGGTGTTAAGGATAATGCTGGCAGATTATTAAAGGGAAGTGGTGCTTTGGAAAGAAATGGGCACTACCTACTGGAAGACTTGAGGTTTAGGGGAAAGTTCAATTTTAGACCTGGCGAGAGGGGTCAGTTGTGTCAAATTTGCCTTAGGGTAGACTGTTTCAAAAAGCAAAAATAATGTATAAATATATAATTTTGAATGCATTCTAGAAACGTATTTAAAATTTCCTATAATTTTAACATGAGTTTATAATTATGGGGAAATTATATACGTATTCAACATATTAAAACTGGAATATTTGAAATACATTCAATTAAAATTGAATTAAATAATTTTAAATAGATAAAATTTTAACCTTTAAAATTAATATATTTGTTATAATTTAATTCAACTTTAAAGATTTTGTATATGGTGAACTGAATTGAATTTATTCAAATATATATCATACATGTCTATGTACTTATGGAGAAAAATTTAAGTTAAGAAAATAAGATCTCTTAAGAGAGAAATTTATATTAATTACATGAAAATGGATGCTACTCACAAATGGATCTTATTTATTCATTAGAAAGGGGTACAGAAGCCTTCTCCCATTAGTTCATGCTACTACTTGAAAGTAATAAACTATTTTTTCTTAAGGATACTTTATTATTTTGACTTTTCCATAATTTGGACTATATTTATTCTGTAGCACAGAAAATGGAGCACTGAATTTGGAACTAGAGGACCTGGTTTTCTTATACTATTCCTAGGATTTCAGATCCTAATTTTCTTCCTATCTCTGTATGACTTGAATAAGTAAATCCCCTAATCTCTCTCTAGTTTTCTCACCTCAGAAATGAGGAGGCTGGATTAGATGATCTCTAATATTTTTTTCAATTTAAAATCTATGATCCTGTAATCCATCACGTTGCCAAAAAAGGACCAAATATGTGAACCACTGATTTACAGCTGGAAGGGGCCTCAGAGATATCGAATTTAACCATATTTTGCACATGAGGAAAGCGAGGCCTTGAGAGGTGAATCAATTACAATCACTTGGCTACGTGGCTCTGCCTGGTGAAATGTCAACATTTTAACATTTCTCCATATTGAGAGTTTGAGTTAGGCTGAAAAAATTTTTTCTTGGAAAAAATATTACCAGTAAATGAAGAAAGCCCAAATAAGAGAGTATGATATAAATAAACAGAAATGTAATTTTATATATTACATAATTTGTTACATGAATATAAATTTATATAATACAAATTTATATAAAATAAATGTAAATTATATAAAATTTATATTACATAATTCTAAATCTGACTTTGATATGAGACAGACTAAAGGATAACTTCTTTAAAAGTATCAGGAAATCACACCATTTAGAAGTTCCTATCTAATAAGAAAATAGCACTAAATAAGTGAGAAATTGTATTGAGAACAGAGTTAGGTAAAAGTTTTCTAAATTAGAGAACAGCTAACCACTTCATAGTTACCTCTTTCACAAATAAATTTTCTGCTTTGCGTTCAGCATCTTCTGGTACAGTTGAATACAGCGTTTGGATATCCCAAGAAATTGTGGCTGTCTAAAACAGAAAAAAAAAAAGATATTAAGATAATTGATCACAAAAATAAGAAAGAAGATCTATCTTCTTCCTAACATGAAATGGGTTAAACATAAGCATAACAACATTAAAGAATTAAAAAATGTTGGAGTTGGAGTCAGGAAGTCCTGAGTTCAAATTTGACTGCAGACACTTTCTACCTGTGTTATCCTGGACAAGTCATTTAAACTACTGCCTCATTTTCCTCATCTATTAAATGAGATTAATAAGAGCACTTACCTCTTAGGATTAATGTGAAAATGGAATGAGATATTTTTAAGTGCTTTGCAAACCCGAAAGTGATATATTACTATTATGATGATGACTATTATTAATTAAATAAATTATAAATGCATTAAATTAGGATATAAACATTGAATTTATACAAGCTATGTGAGGTTAAAATAGACATGATATATAATATACAGATTACATACATTTATAATATTTTAATATTTAATTTTAAATATTTAACTATTTAATTTAAAATTGAAATTATAAATATAAAATAATGAGCATTATTTATACAATTCTGCATAAAATTATTGTCTTATAAGTATAATTAATGTCTTTTCCTCCCCTTCCTCCTCCTCCTCCTCTTCCTCCTTCTTCTTTTTCTCCTTCTTCTTCACATTTTTCTATACATTTACCAGGTGTCCACCCAACATGCTAGGAGCCATTTTTCCTGAAATTGTCTTCATATCTTTTGCAAATGGAAAAAGATAATAAGCTTGAATTTGGGTAGTAATGAGGTAGATGAAATCTCAGTTTTGTTACATCACTAGCTCATATCTTTTTTCTTGATCAGACACCACCCTCTGATGAAATTTGTTTAACCTTACTATTCATGACAGGTTCTTCTAATGTAACCTGAGTTTCCAGTCAGGTCTGGAGCATTTTGCATAAAACTCTCTTAACTGGTAGAGGGAAGGCTGACACAATCTCATGTGACTACATGATGAACAGAGCTGGTATGAGAACTTTGGAAATGAGACATTTTTCATTTCTTCTTTGAGACTCATGTGGTTCCAGAATCTCTTCAGAACAGAAGCAAAGAGAAAGACTCTACCGCAGACCTTTAGGAGAAGGTGGCTCTTCAGCATGTCCCTGATTTCTAGCTTGCTTTCTTAGAAATTTTGGGGAGTTTCGCCATGGGTGAGATAGTGGCCCCTTTCTTGTTTGAGTGTGAGTTCACCTCACTCCTATCTAAAAAGATCATTCATTTTGTATTTTCTAGTACATTCCAATATATATATCTTTACTGATTTTGCTATTTTCTTGGATCAATTGGTGAATTCATTAATCATTATTTTCAATGATCTTTTATATAACTAGCATTTGGTAGGAAGGAGTCAAACTGGAGAGTTTAAGCTAACAGCTATCCTCCCTCCCCTTTAAGTGATAGCAACCAGGGAAATCAGAAATATCTGAACCTAAAAATCATGCCCCCTCAACCAGATGAATCTAATTGTAGTCTGGTACCTCTTTCTCAGAGTGGAACAGAGCAGGCACTCATAATTATGGACTATTCTTTTGCTCCTTTATAGCCAAGAATTATAGTCTCCCTTGCAGAGGGGTGAGTAAGAACCCTGAGATAGCTGTCAATGCCTTCCCTTGAGCAGTCTGTCTAAACAGCCAGTACATCCCATGTGGATATACATCTTGCATGGGCAGCATACTCCTTAGACTAGAATTCATTCTGAGAGAGAGATAAAGTTGACTGTAGTCTGTGTGACCTTGGTCTAAGTCACTTTCTTGTTTGTAAAATGAGAGGGTTGAACCTGATAAGTTCTAAGATCACTTTAAGCTCTAAATGTAGACTCCTATGATTCCTAAAATGTGGTTCAAATATAATTTTACTGGCCTGAGTTTGTTTCCCACTTTTTTTACAGGGATCCTTTTTAAAATAAAAAAAAAAAGACTTCATGGACTCCTTTATGAAAGTAGCTAAGTCCTGGAGAAGGAGAAGGATACAAGAGATTTGGAGATAGAAGTGGTACTGCATTAATGCTTTTATGGAGTGTGACACTTAATCTCCACCTTTTGTTTTTATTCCATGTTGAAATTCTTTGGAAATAAGTGTGTCATGGGGGATAGAGAACTATGGCAGGGCCTTTAAGTTTTCAGTGACATAGAAAGGAAAAATGGAGAATGCTTTAGAAGCAATGTTACACAAGTAGCAAGGACATCATGGTGCCCTTTGGAGTGAAGCTGCCTTAGAAACTGAATAGAACTCAAGGGGAGTTAGTAATCAGTGATCAACACTTAAAGTTTCAGAGGGACAGAAAAAATCATAGGACACCCATCAGCCAAATTTGAATATGTGTGAATGCTTCTTGACATCCCCTTCCTACAAAAGCACAATAGAGTGAGTTCTTTGTGATTTGGGGTTTCTTTTTCAGATTTTAAATCATCCCTTCTTTTTTGACTTCATACTTTTTTAGATTTTATACTTTTCTTGGCAGCTAGGTGGTGCAGTGGATAGAGCATCAGTGCAGGAGTCAGGAGGACCTGAGTTCAAATCTCACTTCAGACACTTGACACTCGCTAGCTGTGTGACCTTGGACAAGTCACTTTAACCCCAATCGCCTCAACCTGGGTCATCTCCCGTCATCCTGATGAATATCTGGTCACTGGACTCAGATGGCTCTGGAGGAGAAGTGAGGCTGGTGACCTGAATAGCCCTCTTTCACTCAAAACAAAGTCAAGGGCAAGTCATGTCATTATTTCTCTGATGGCATAGTCTTCTTTGTCAACAAAGGATGAACACACACACAGGAAATACATGACGAGAAAACTCAGTGCAGAAAATTTTGCTTTTTTTGTCAGATAATTCTATTCAATGTTTTCATGGGGATGGAGTCTTCAATAATGTCTAATATATGATTTTTGGATTCAGTGAAAATTTTTGTTATCTAGGCTTTGTCCCCTGGTTAAGACGAATAATAGTTGAGTTGTGTGTGTGTTACAATACATATATACAAATATATCCACACATGCTTATGTGTATATGCATGTGTATATACACACATATACATATATACACATCATGCCTATATGTGTATACATATATATGCATACATACATAATATAGACATACATTTTACATATACACACATTATACACACACACACATATATACACCTGTACATATACACAAAGATACATACTCTCTTGCTTTCTGCTATGTTAGAAAAATGTCATATTCTTGAGAAAGATGCAAGGAGTTTCTCTACTACTGAAAGATGGGGGGGATAGAGAGATAAGTACAGATAAAACCTCAGATGTTCAGAAAACTCAGGTTCTAGAGAGTTGAAGGCTTATTCATTTAAGTAGCAATTTAAAAAAATAAGCATGTTGGGTAGAAATGTTCCTAAAATATATCATATATTTCCTAAATAGAGTGAATAGAATATCATCTGATCTTTTTGATAACCTCCTAATAAATAACAGTTATAATTCTAAACTGTACCACAGTGATAGCTTTGAATTTGCTATCTATAATATTTTTGTCACTGTCAGGCTATCAGTTGCCACTTTTCACTGCCTTTCAGTGCGTCACCAATAACAGCTCCTGTTTCTTTTCTAGTTCACTACCTCTTAACTATTATGGTCTTGGGAAGTAGATATGCAGGAGTGTTAAAATTGTATGCAAAATAGGAGTAAATAGTTTCTGTCTGAATCTGGGGAACTCTCCTAAAAAGAAAAATGCATGAGCTTAGGTGCATGAACTCAATGAGATCTCTTTGTACTCTTAAGAAGCCTTTTGTAGGGGTCTATCTCTTAAATGGATGCATTTGCCAGATATCTGATTTCAGGTCAGGTATGCGTTACTGTAGTTAAAAATTAAGTTTTCTATTTAGCAATAATATGGATTTATGACTTTTCAAAGAACACACTTTCAGAAGACAAAGTACAATAGAGGGGAGTGCACCAATGAAAAAAGTTTGTTTCATTTGCTTCAGAACCCTTCCTTCTTTCTCCCACTATCTGATTCTTGTAGAAGTCTCTGGCTCCTGAGGACTGAGTCTGTCAGTAAGTTGCATGCAAAGGTTGTTCCCACTCAACAGGCATGTCTTCGATTTGGGAGCTGAAGACCACATCCTCCTTTCTGTGGAGCTGCCTCCTTACATGTGCAGTGGCCATGTCTGTTTCAGAATGATTAGTACTTATCAAATATGGTTGAGTTCCTACAGATTAACAGTCACAGAATGGAGGTACACCCACACATCTGTGTGTTGAAGGCCATTCTTTTACTGTGCACATGCAGCTACCAGGCATTTAATATCTTGCCCAGAACACAAAGGAACCTAAAATAAAGGAATGAACAATGCAAAAGCTTCTATCTTTTTGTGTAAGTAAGTATGGCAGCATTTGCTTCAGCTCAAAGGAAGCCATAATTTCAGGAATCAGTGCAACATTTTCTCAGTTTTTGAGACTTGAAATACCCCTCGGAAATTGAGGCAGGAAAAGGTTAAGCCAGCAGACATTTGTTAACAGTATTAATAAGATTGCAAAGAATTGCTTTTCTGAGAACTGGATGCTTTCTGACCACTAGAAACTGCCTTGGCCACAACAGACTTCCTGTTCTGTGCTATAAACCCTTTGGCTGATAATTAAAATGGCTCAGTGGATATAAAACAGGTCACGGGCTACAGTGAAAACTTAAACCTGCCTCCTTTTTTGGTGATAGAGTTTAAGAAGAGGGGGGAGGGAGGGAGGGAGGGAAGGAGGGAGGAAGGGAGAGAGGGAGAGAGAGAGAGAGAGAGAGAGAGTCAGTCAGTCAGAGAGACAGGGAGATAGAGTCAGAAACAGAGAGACAGAGACAGAGAAAGACATAGAGAGACAATCAAAGACAGAGAGACAGGGAAGGAGTCACAGATGGAGAGAGGCAGAGAGACAGAGACAGAAACAGAAAAAATCACATTCCATTCAGGTAAATGCCGGTTGTTTGCATCTACTTTTGAAACTGATTACAATCTAGACCTTTCTATCTTGTGAATTTACAGTCCTCTCCTTTTGCCCTCATGTTTGCTCTGAGGATCTTTGCCACCACACACAGCATAAATCTTCCAGTTGAGGTGATCAGATAATATTTCATTCCAAACATATCAGGGCTTTTTCTCAGAGGCCTAAAGGACCATCATCGCCCATGAGGAAAAGCCACTTGTTCCTTTCCCCTCCTCCACACCAATGTTGAGCAGGCCTCTCTACATTTGTTCAAAGAGTGGGAGCAAATGATGGTATTTAAAGCTGTTGTAGGACTTGCTGGGGAAGCCAAAGAATCTGGAATCAAGAAACTATTTAGGCTGAAATCTTTGCCTCAGTTCTGATCTAAGTTTGCTTTTGACAAGCACTCCCAATTCAGAAAGGCTGGTATTTTCTGTTAATAAAGCCACTTAGATGGTCATTTCTAGACCTGGAGTCCAGAAAACTCAAGTTTGAAGCCCGCATCTCCCTTTGTAACCCTATATAAGCCATTTACATTCTTCCTGCCTCTGTTTCCTCACCTATAAAATTGGGCTAAAAATAGTACCTACAACAAGGTCATCAGATAAGCTATGCAAAGAACATTGAGAGTCTGAAATTCTATGTAAATATTAGGCATTATCACTATTACTTTATTATGACTTGAGAAGCAGCACAACATAGTGGAAAGATCATCAGAACTTCCTAGCGTGATGGGCAACTCATTTAATGTCTCTAAGTTTTAACTTCCTCATCTGCAAAATGGGGGCAGGGAAGAAGCAAGGGAGGGAGGGAGAGAGAGAGAGAGAGAGAGAGAGAGAGAGAGAGAGAGAGAGAGAGAGAGAGAGAGAGAGAGAGAGAGAGAGAGAGAGAGAAGAAGAGAGGAGAGAAGAGAAGAGAAAGAATTTTGTAGTGTTATACAAATGTCACTGTTCTTTAAAAGTTAGAACTTTGAAATAACTTGTGTGTGTGTGTGTGTGTGTTCATCCTTCTTTGCTGAAGAAGACCATGCCATCAGAGAAATAATGACATGACTTGCACTTGACTTTGTGATTTTTTTTTTTGAGGGAGGGCTTTTTTTTTTGAGGTCCCCAGTGTTACTTCTCCTCCAGAGTCATCTGAACCCAGTGACCAGATGTTCATCAGAATGACTGGAGATGACCCAGGATGAGGCAGTTGGGGTCAAGTGACTTGCCCAAGGTCACACAACTAGTGAGTGTCAAGTGTCTGAGGTGAGATTTGAACTTAGGTCCTCCTGACTCCAGCACTAGTGCTCTATCCACTGCACCACCTAGCTGCCCCAAAAGGAAACTAATTCTATCTTGATAGCCAGAAAGTATGTTCATCCTTTGTTGTTGAAGAAGACCATGCCATAGAGAAATGATGACATGACTTGCACTTGACTTTGTTTTGAGTGAGGGAGGGCTATGTAGGTCACCAGTCTTACTTCTGTTCCACAGCCATCTTAAACCAGTGACCAGATATTTACTAGGATGACTGGAGATGACCCAGGATGAGGCAACTGGGGCTAAGTGACTTGCCCAAGGTCACACAGTTAGTGAGTGTCAAGTGTCTGAGGTGAGATTTGAACTCAGGTCTTCCTGACTCCTGCACTAGTGCTCTATCCAGTGTACCACCTAGCTGCTTTGAAATAACTTACTGAACACAAAAATGACATGGAAGAAGAAGCAAGTGGCTATCATTAAATGATATAAAGACAGGTAATTTGACCAAGAAATATTCTTTCATTTCTGCTAGGACCTTATCAACAGTGTGCCCTCATGTCCACCTCAGATGACTGAGTGCTGGCAACCTTAACTGATGTCTCAGTTCTGATACTGACTAGCTGTACTTGACCCTTGCCAAGTCACCTAATCAGTATAAAATGCTTCTCATCTTCTCCCAAAGATATGAAGATAATGGAGATTATAATTATCATCCTCATCAAAAATGCCTGGGCTTCTTTGGGGGAAGAAATGCTAATAAACTGACATAGTATTTGGAGTTCAAGAAAGGTCTATCAGAAGTCTTTCATAACGGGAAGTCTCCTGACCTCATGGGAGGAGAGCCTCCAAGGCACCAGGCTGTTGCAAGACTACACTGTAGCATACTCCCAGGGCAGATGCATAAGCACCTTCCTACAGGCTTGCTCATTTTCACATCTATGATTTTATTCTCTTTTATTCCTCCTATGAGGAATGTGCTCTTTCCCTTTCCCCAGATGTCTAAATCCAACCTCCTTCCACCCTTCAAAGTTTATCTTAAGTTTATCTCTACCCCAACTATTTCAGTCCACATGGAATTCTGAATTCTCTGAACTTTTATCAGGCTTTCTCCATTACCATAAGCTATTATTTGACTGGGAAGCTAGGTGGCCCAGAGAACAGAGTGCAAGACCTGGAGTCAAGAAGACCCCATCTTTCTGAGTTCAAATCCAGCCTCAGATACTTACTAGCTTTGTAACCTTAATCAAGAAAATCACTGAACCCTGTTTATTTCAGTTTCCTCATCTGTAAAATGAGCTGGAGATGGAATGGCAAACCACTCCAGTATTTCTGCCAAGAAAACCCCAAATAGGATCACAAAGAGTTGGAAAAGACTAAACATGAACAATGATCATTTGACTTTACAATTTCTTTTAGAGCTGGAAAGGACCTAAAGATCGTTTAGTTTTATCACATCATTTTATTTATTGTCTTGCTCTTAATTTTTTTGTGTTTGTATATGCATGTCTGTATATAGACATATATACATATATATATATATATATGATTATAGTCAATGTTTATTTTGTATCTTCACAGCATGCAGCAGTGTTTGATACATAGGAGATACTCAATAAACACTTTAGATCATAAGCTCCCTGAAGGTAAGTATTATTGAATTGATCATCTTTTGGTTCCTTACATCTACTACACTGCTTGACACATAGTAAGCACTTAATATTTTGTTGAATTGTTAAAATAGATATTTTGGAGTGGTCCATAAACAATTTAATCTTCAGTAAACAATTTAATCTTCAGTAGGTCCTTTTACTTCAATCTAATGCTAATTTTCAAATAGCTATATAGACAAATTAAAGAAAAAAAAAGCTAGAGCCTTCTTCCAAATTGTCCAACTTGTTTCTCTGGCTCTGCCACTTTCTAGTTATTTCATCATTGACAAATCACTTACCAATCTCACTGGGTATCAGTTTGCTCAAGTGTAAAATGAAAGAATTAGATTCCATGATCTGTGAGGTCCCTTACCGACCACCGAGTATCCCATGATGTTGTCTTACTCTGACCATGTTCTAGTGGACCCAGACTACAATAGAAAACAGTCTAAACATAGTCAATATCTTCTAACTGGTCACTTGGTATAATGTTCTCTTCAAGAAATTAACTAGATCAAGATGAATATCTTTGCAAGATATTTTTCAGTAGTGCTAACATCTAGGATGTTACTTACATCCTAGATATAAGCAAACCTTTAAAGCTTGTTTTTCAGCTGCAGAAGTAGAAGTATCAGAAAGAAACTCAAATCTAGAATAGTATATCATGAAATCAATAGGAAAAGCAGAAGGGGGGGGAACCCCAGCAACATTTTACTCTCCCGGTTAAAAATGAAGTAATTTTCCTTCCTCCTATAGAATGACTCAGGAATCTCAGTTCTAGAATTCCCCTTTGCTCTTACTTTTAGCAATCAAAATTTGTCACTGTTATTGTATCAGATCATTAATTCAATTAGTCTAAATATCAAGCCAAATGAAAGTTAGCGTTATCCCACATCAGTAGAATCCTTAAGATTTATAAGTATAGAAAATGCTTAGTTATAGATTGCAGGAAGTCCATAAATCAGCCAGTCCTTTGGCAGAATAGTATGAGTTTTCATATTTGAAGAGGACATTATTGATGCTATCCAGCGAGAACTGATTTATGACCAGTAGTTTTTCCCATAGTCCTGCCGTCATTAAATCTCTAGCAACAGCTAAAAGCTACAAATCTAGTAAACTCGGCATCATTACATTTAAGATTCATTGTCTGTCTGATCCCTTCTTTCACTGTTTTATTCACTGCATGTAGAACCCCAGATCATAGCACAAGGGCCTGGCATACAGTTGGTGATTAATAGGTATGATTAATAGGTATTTACTAATTGCTTAACTGACTGAAGATGTTTATATAAGATGGATGCAAGGGCAGGTTCTGGAGGAGAAATATAAAAGCACAGCACTGACCTATAAGAATGAAGACAGGAATGCTAAAACTCAGCATTGCCTGAGAATGGTAAGGAAAGTTAAGGAAAACAAACAGTTGTTTGTTTGCTTCTAAATTATGTTGGAAAAAGAATAAGATCAAAGAAAGATATAGCTGCTGCTTGACATCAACAGGATGATGATAACTGATAATAGGGTAGGGAAAGAAACAAGCATTTATTAAGCTCCTACTATATACCAGGTGATGTGTTAAGCTTTTCACAAATATTATCTTGTCTGGTCCTCAAAACAACCCTTGGAGGTAGGTGCTATTATGAGACTAATTTCACAATTGAGGAAACTGAGGCATGGAGTAGTCAAGTGACTTACCCAGGGTCACATAGCATCTGAGGTAAAATTTGAACTCAGGTCTTCCTGTCTCCCCACTCAATGCTCTATCCCCTGTGCCAACTAGGCTAACCTACTGAAATTTTGGTCTCCTTTTTTCTGGAAAGATAATCTTTAGATTAAAAACAAAACAAAAATGGCTAATAGAGAGCTGAAACCCCCAAATAGAATGATAGCAAGAGAGTATCTAGCTTCTCTTTGAGACATAGTCAGGTGAACCATATCCAGGGGATGAAAAGATCTAGCAGTGTGATTGCTGAATCTCTGTTAATGATAATTGAAAAATTATAGGAACCAGAAGAGATGCTATAGAAGGAAAATCTGTCCAGTTTTCAAAAAAGGTAAGAGTTAGAGTCTGTAGATGTTAGGGAGTTTGGTTTTGATTTTTGGCAAAATTCTAAAATGTATCATCAAAGACACAGTCATGGAACACCTAAAAAGGAATTATAAAAGTTTAATTTGTAAAGATTATGTTGTAAAGATTAAGCATAGCTTTGAGAAGAACATAGCAAACCAGTCTAATCTGGTCCTTTTTTGATAGTTATTAGCCTATTGAAAGAAACTGCCTAGGTTTCACCAGAGTTTAACAATCCCTATGTCATTCCTACGGATGAGATGGAAAGATGTGAACAATTGTGACATGGGTTAAAATGTTGTTGAATGTCTATATTCCAGGAGTTTCCAGCTGACTGGCTTCTTAGACTCAAGTCACTTGTGGAGATCCTCTTTCTTTGCTAAAAATCTCCTACAAATTGGGTCTTAACAAAATTTTAAATTACTTTGTCAATAACTAGGTCAAATAATAAAAGTTAACGCAATGTCTCTGTTACTATAAAAATCAAATTTGGAACCTTTCAGACAGGGAATTTACATTTTTTTTTTTTTGGAATTTACACTTTTAGGTTAATTGTGTTCAATTCTTGGCACTACATTTTAGGAAGGACTTTAATAGGCTTGACATCATCCACAGAAAGGTAAGAAAGATAGTGCCTTGACATCATTCCATAAGAAAATAGATGCAAGGAACTGAGAATATTTAACCTAGAGAATATCTAAAGGGCAAGCAGCTTTCTTTAAATACAAGGTGCCCCCAAAGTCTTAATTTGGTTTTAAGTTTCTAAAGCTATTAATTTTTAAGCTATTAGAGCTGAAAACCACACTAAAACTTTGGAGACACCCTGTATTTGAGGTGCTACAATGTGGGAGAGGAAGTTCCTTTGTTCTGACCGGCTCAGGAATTAGAAGCAATGCATAGAAGTGGAAGAGAAGCAAATTTTAGCTTGACCTAAGGACAAACCTATCAATAAATTAGTAATTCAAAAATGAATCAAACTGCTTTGAGTCTTGGACATTGTGAATCCTTAAGTACTTAAAAAGTACTTAAATACTTTCCCCTTGGCATTGCCTATTTCAAATGTCTATTTGGGCTGTATCAGGCAACCTTGCAAAATTACTGGAGTATTTAATTACCACTGATTTTCTGCTACCAACAACTTCCCAGGCCAGAGCCAAGATGGTGGAGTAAAAGCAGGGACTTGCTTCAGCATTCCCCTAAACCCCTTCAAATACCTTTAAAAATGACTCTTAACAAATTCTAGGGCAGGAGAACACACAAAAAGAGAGAGTAAAACAAATTTCCAGCCTAAGACAACCTCAATGGCTGATGGGAAAGGTCTGTTTCACTAGGCTGGGAGAGGGATGCTGCCCAGCACAGGCCACACCAGCACAGACCTGGCTCCAGTAAGCCTGGATCAAGCCTCGAGGGACTGAATCACTGGAAGCTGAGATGGTTTCCAGACTTCTCAGTCCACAAATGCCAAAGACAATTTAGAAGGTCAGTAGGAAAGTCTGTCAGACCTGGGTGAGAGGAGAGCACAGACAGCTCTGGCTGCAAGTGTAGCTCTGGACTGGTGGCAGCAGCAGTGACTGCTTCCAGAGATTTCAGCCCACAGATGGTAAGAGGATAGAACAACTGGTCAGAAGGAGATTACAGTGCCTTTGCTGGCACTGAGGCAGGATTCTGTTGTTTTGCCTATATCTGGATCTGGGTTGCAATCCTGGGGCAAGAAGGAGAGTTTATCACAGCAATGGAGAGGGAACTCTCCTCACAGTTCTAGAGCAGAAAAGAGTTCTTGTGGTCACTCACAGACCAGGGCATAGGCCAGGAGAGGAATAAATACCTCTGCTTAGATGACATTACCTTGAAAGGACTGAAAACTTACAGGTCTCTAGAAGTGTCTGTGAAAACAGCTTAACAAAGCCCCTGAATCTCGGGACAGTACAACCCCTGCCCCAGCCCCCACCACCTCCCTTAACAAAGAGTTAAAAAGTCAAATAATTGAGAAAATGAGCAAATAGTGGGGAAAAAACCCTCAGACTACAGAATCTTACTTTGGTAACAAGGAAGATCAAAACATACAATCAGAAGACAACAAAGTCAAAGCTCATACATTCAAAGTCTCCAAGAAAAATATGAATTGGTCTCAGGCCATGGAAGAGCTCAAAAAGGATTTTGAAAATCAAGTAAAAAAATAGAGGAAAGATTGGAAAGAAAAATGAGAGTGATGTATGAAAATCATGAAAAATGAGTCAACTGCTTGTTAAAGGAGACGCCCCCCAAATACTGCAGAAAATAAGACCCTAAAAATAGACTAGACTAAACCATAAAAGAGGTTCAAAACACCAGTGAGGAGGAGAATGCCTTAGAAAATAGAACTGGCCAAATGGAAAAAGAGTTCCAAAAATTCACTGAAGAAAACAATTCCTTAAAATGTAGAATGGAGCAAATGGAAGGTAATAACTTTATGAGAAATCAAGAAATTATAAAACAAAAACAAAAGAATGAAAACATAGAAGACAATATGAAATATCTCATTGGAAAAACAATTGACCTGGAAAAATAGATTCTGGAGAGATAATTTTAAAATTATTTGACTACCTAAAAGTCATGATAAAAAAGAGCCTAGACATCATCTTTCAAGAAATTATCAAGAAAAACTGCCCTGATATTCTAGAACCACAGGGGAAAATAGGAATTGAAGAATTACACTGATTATAAATATGGACAAAGGAAAATTCCCAGGAATATAAAAGCTAAATTCCAGAGTTCCCAGATCAAGGAGAAAATATTGCAAGCAGCCAGAAAGAAACAATTTAAGTATTATGGAAACACAATCAGGATAACACAAAATTTAGCAGCTTCTACATTAAGGGATCAGAAGGCTTGGAATATGATATTCTGGAGGTTAAAGAATCTAAATTAGAACCAAGAATAACCTACCCAGCAAAACCCAGTATAATTAATGAGGGGGAAAAATTGACATTCAATGACATAGAGGAATTTAATGTATTCTCAAGAAGCTAGAGCTAAATAGAAAAATTGACTTTCAAATACAAGACTCAAGGAAGTATGAAAAGGTAAAGGGGAAGGAGAAATCATAAGGGACTTATTAAAGTTGAACTGTTTACATTCCTACATGGAAATACAATATTTGTAACTCAAAAACTTTCTCATTATTAGGGTAGTTGGAGAGAATATATACATATATATATTGGCAGAGGGCACAGGGTGAGTTGAATATGAAGGGATGATATTCAAAAAATAAAATTAAGGGGTAAGAGAGAGGAATGTACCAGGGGAAGAAAAAAAGGAGAGGAAGAATGGGATAAATTTTCTTCCATAAAAGAGGCAAGAAAAAGCTTTTATAGCAGAGGAGAAGAGGTGTGGGGGGGAGGTGAGAGGGAATGAGTGAACATTACTCTCATCAGATTTAGTTTGTGGAGGGAATAACATACACACTCAATTGGATATGTAAATCTATCTTTCCCTATGGGAAAGTAGAGAGGAGGGGGATAAGAGAGGAAGGAATAATAGAAGGGAAGTTACATTGGGGGAGGGGGGTAATCAGAAGCAAACACTTTTGAGGATGGACAGGGTCAAAGAAGAGAATAGAAAAAATGGGGGCTGGGATAGGATGGATGGAAATATAGTTAGTCTTTCACAACATGACTGTTATGGAAGTGTTTTGCATGACTAATTACACATGCATAACCTATGTCAAATTGTTTGCCCTCTCAATGAGGGTGGGTGGGGAGGGAGGAAGGGAGAGAATTTGGAATTCAAAATTTTTAAAAATGAATGTTAAGAATCATTTACACATACAACTGGGAAATGAGATACATAGGCAATGGGGTTCAAAATCTAAGGGGAAGAGGATAAGAGAATGGGGCAGGGTGTTAGAAAGGAAGGCAAATTGGGGAAAGGGGTAATCAGAATGCACTATCATGGAGTGGGGGGAGGGAGAGATGAGGAGAAAATTTGAAATTCAAGTCTTATGGAAGTGAATATTGAAAACTAAAATATATAAATAAAGAAACTGAAATGTGAAAAAGAAAACAACTCCAGAAAGGAAGGCAAGAAAACAAACTGAAAATAGCGTGTTTATTGTTTTTTTCCACTATTCTTTATGACTATATTCTACTGGGAGAGTTTTTGCATAACAATTTCAGTCAAGAGCTCCCAGAATCATAACGGAAATAGAACTTAGACTATACTATATAAAAACAGAATAATATTTTCTGTGTAATAGAGTATAAATGAAGTGAACAAGATTCTGACCTATTTCATTTATCTGTCCTAAAAAAAGATCCTATTAGTAGACTAATGATAACCATCTTGATTTCATAACCCTAATTCTACTTACTCCCTCTTTGTTCAGTCTGTTGGGTATAAATTCATTCAACCAACATTTCTTAAGCCCTCACTCTATAAAGACTACTGGGTTTGGTGCTGAGGGTGACACATATTTTAAAGGGATGGATAATGAACATCTAGAAAAGGAAATGATGAGTATAAAATGAGAGCATGAACCTGTCCTCATGGAGCCTATAATCTAACTGAGGGAGAGACATATGTACAATATCAGAACCACAGAGTCCTAGGATTGGAAGGAATCACTCAGGCCATCTAACCAATAACACCTCAGGCCAGTAACAACTGAACAAGAATTCTCTACACAGTATGAATGAATGAAAACACATTTACCTAGTATCGACTATTATTAACAACAATATGGTCAGTCAGCGATTGTTCAGATTTTGTTTAATGAAGCCCAGGGTGAGAGGAAACCCTGTTACCTCCCTAGGAGTCCATTCTTCTTGCTGATGGTCCCATTCTTTAGGAAGTTTTTTTTTTATGTAAGGATGAAGCCAAAACAACTCTTACATTGAAATCAAGCCCCAAATTTCCCTTTTTTCAACATCACACATTTTTTCCAGGCTTGCCTTCTGGAATTGAGCAGCACAAATTTGTCCTTCAAGTACAAAACTTTCCAATAGTTATTTAAACTATGACTCTGATGACCACCATGTGACAACCCTTCAACATAGATAACCATAATACAAAATACATGCCAAAAACAAAAGCTTCTCCCTTAATTCACCATGCCTTTCAGCAGTGGAAGAGAGTAAAATCACATCATCTTTCATTCTTAACAATGCTAGATGACACATAAGGGATCTAGAACCTGGTAGTGAAATACACTTGTGATTCACTCACTCTACCCTTCGGAAATTATCAGTTGATCAATAAACATTAAGTATCTATTACGTGGAAGACTCTATGCTAAGTGTTAGGGATACAAAAGAGACAAAAAGATAGTTCCTGCCTGCAAGGAGGTTACAATCTAATAAGAGAGACCACATACAAACACACATACATATAAACAGAAGGTTATATACAGGATTACATTATTAATAGGATTAATAGGAAATAATCAACAGAGGGAAAGTATTAGAATTAAGGGGGTTAGGAAAGGCTTCCTGTAGGAGACAAAATTTTACTTGGCACTTAAAGGATGCCAGGGAAGACTAAAATCATGAAAGGAATGAAAATTGCCCTAAAGAAGCAATTTAAGATAACATAAGCATCATTCTCTTGATGTACTCATCCAGGAGTGCGGTAGTAGAATTCATTTAAAGTATTCATATACACAGTACAAAGCCTCTGATTCTTTAAGCAATCCAATCATTTTATTCTCTTTGTCCACATTAGTTTATATAATAACTTAAATCAACATTGTGCTTTTGCAATCAGTCTCTGCTTCTGAATCCCATGTTTCTTAGTATAATTCCATTTACTTTATAAGCTCTAAAGACATATTGATTTAATAAATGAATCAATGAGTTAAGGCCTGCTCTGTGGTGTTGCTGTTCAGTAACTGAGAGTTTACTCATCATGCTAATTATAGAACTAGGCAGTTTTCCGACTTATAGGTTGAATACGACATTCATAAAAACATTCACGGAGGCAGAGAACTGGCAATTTCTGCCTCAGGGGATTGAAGCAGCCCCATGTAGGACCATCTAGCTATTAACTTCCACAGGATGGGTGCAGATATCCCAGAGGTTGCGGACCACTGTCTTGGAAAGGAATTGTACTCTCTCATGATCTACCAGATAGATGGCATATTACATGGAGCACTGGGCCTGGAGTCAGGAAAACCTGGGTTCAAATTTGGCTTAGATGCTCATCAACTGTGTGACCTTGGGCAATTCAGTCTCTGTTTGCCTCAGTTTCCTCAACTGCAAAATGGGGATAATAATAGAACCTAACTCCCAAGGTTCTATTGAGAATCAAATGAGATAATATTTGTAAAGTGCTTAACATAGTGCCTATAACATATTGGTTGCTACATTAATACATGCTATTGTCATTACTGTTATTATTACTTCTCTACTTAGTTCTTGCAAAATGTACATGTAGTAACAGGAGCCGATATCCAGGCCAAGAAGATTGTCAGTTAATTAAGTAGTGTTCACTGTGTGCCCACTGTGTGCCAGGCAGTCAGACAGGACCAGAGTATTGGAGAGAGAGACCAAGGAATGGCTTCCCCTCAGACCATAAATTCATTCTGTTCATAGGAGGCAACGAGAGATAAATAGGAAAATTTCTTACAAAGCAAAACTTTGTAGTTAATAAATAGTCAAAGCCATCTTTTTGTTTTCAGTTGACTAATCTGAGTTAAGATTTGACCTACACTGTGACCCAGGGTTTTAAAAATGATAGATATTTGATAACAATTAGATATTAATTCAAAATGATAGAATCAGAGGGCAAGGAAGATAATACTGAGTTTATTTAACCCTTCAAATTCATTTTAACCATTAATTCACTTGTTAAACCTGCTAATTCATTTGTTTAGCCCTTCAA
Organism: Bettongia penicillata ogilbyi; assembly: GCA_023548195.1. Classification (NCBI taxonomy): domain Eukaryota; kingdom Metazoa; phylum Chordata; class Mammalia; order Diprotodontia; family Potoroidae; genus Bettongia; species Bettongia penicillata. Next base: position 1,695,857 of record JAJHZJ010000149.1, read on the forward strand.
TGCTTGTAAAACATTTGACATGTATTGTTTCCTCTGAATTTTACAACAACGCCATGAGGGAGGTGCTGTTATATACCCACTTTATAGGTGGGAAATTGGAGATGAGACAGGTTTCTTGACTTGCTCACTGTGAAACCGCTAGTTAAGTGTCTGAGGCAGGATCTGAATTCAGATCTTCTTGACTCCAGTTTTAGTGTTCTATCTACTGCCCCATATACCTATCCTAAAAGTACACAGTACAGACATAATCATGCTTATGTGGGACAAATGATCATAATAAGATCTGACATTAACATTATGCTGTGAGGTTTACAAAGTGCTTGTCTTAATAGAAGATAAACTTTCCAAGGAAAGGGGCTTTTTTGTTCATGTCATTGTGTTCTCATTGTTCAGCACAGCATCTGGCATACAGTGGGTGCTTAATAGGGGCAGTTAGATGGCACAGTGGATGGAGTGCCAGTCCTGGAGTCAGAAAGACTCATTTTTGTGAGTTCAAATCTGGCCTCAGACAATCATCAGTGTGACCCTGGGCAAGTTACTTAAACCCTATTTGCCTCAGTTTCCTCATCTATAAAATGAGCTGGAGAAGGAAATGGTAAACCGCTCCAGTATCTTTGCCAAGAAAAACCCAGATGGGGTCATGAAGTGTTGGACATGACTGAAATAACTGAGTAACAAGGTGCTTATTAAATGTTTATGAGTTGACTGAACAACACCAGGAGGAAAACAGCATAAGTATAGTTAGCCCTGTTTTACAGATGAGGAAGTAGGTAGAGTCATTGCTCAGTCAGAGTCACCCAGCCAGGAAGTAAGCAGTAAGTTTCTATAGTAATCAATCATATGGGCTGATGGGGCCAGGTCTTCAGAACTTTGTGAAAGAGCCCAGCAAGTATCAGAGATGGGAATCCTATTCAATTTTATTCTTTGTATACTAAGATGAGCTCAATTTTAAATAATACATGTACATTAAATTAGCAAGACAAAACTCAGAAAAGTGTCCTCTGGCACAGTTTGTTCCAGCTGAACGAATGAGGAAAGATGGCAAAGAATTGTGCATGCCTTCTCATGATGGTTTGAATATCACCTTTGACACTCATTATCTGAGGGTATGACTTTGGATTACTTAATTCACTTAACTTTTCAGTTGCCTTATGTGTCAAATAGGGCAGTTGGACCAGATGACATCTGAGATTTCTTCCAACTCTCAATGAGTTCCCATGATCCTATTATCTTCGTCACCTTCCTTTTCCTTCTAGGTACAGAAATAGGACTTTTCGGGTATATCAGAGGGTTGGCTGAGCTAAATAGATGAAAGGATATTTTCCCCATTTGCATAGTCTTGTTTCTGCTTGGGTTTGTTTTTGAGAGAAAGGAGCTGGTCTGAAAGACTGACTTTTTTTTTAGGGTCACAGAGATGAAAACAAGGATGTGGGGAGAGAGTTAAGTGTGTTAAACCTTGCATTTAGAGTTCAAGTACTACATACTTTGGTCAAACTAAGGAAGTGCATTTTGGCTTGCGATAAGCCAAACTGTGCCAACTGCAAAAGTGTAACACACAGAGTAGGTTTGAGGTTCAGGATACCACTGAGTACCTTTTGGATTTATCTGTCTATTAGGTTGATGGAAGAAGAAGCAAGAAGCTGGTGTCCAACACCCATTCTATTACTAACTAGCTTTGTGACCTTGGGGCAAGTCAATTTCTAGTTCTGGGCCTTACATTTTCTTACCAGTAAAATGATGGTGGAGGAGACTGGAACAGATGAGCCAAAGGACTCTTCCAAATGAAAATTATCTGTCAACTTATTTCATTTATTCTTTTCTATCCCACTTTACACATTAATCTTGAGTTTTTTCTTTTCTTTTTTTTTTAAGGGATTAGGAATATCCAAACCTGTGACCAAAGTCTTGTAGGGAACTCCTAGTATGCAAATTTCCTTGGAAGATTGATAATGTCACCTGAAATTTACAGTCTTAGGGAAATGTCTGGGAGTCCTGAGCAGCTTGTCCATGGCCACCCAATGAATAAATCTGAAATCTGAAAGTTGGGTCTCCTTGATTTCAAGGAGGGATCTTTATTCCCTAGACCTGGCTGCCTCCTCTAGTTAATCCAAAAAAATAATGAAAATGAGCGATATTTAATATTCAGATTTGAGCCAAATTCATGGGGAGACTCAAGAACTGAAGTAGTTCAGGCTGGTAGTCTGGTCAGTGGTCACAGTGGTTTGGACTAGCAGATCAAGGCATCAAGTGGGTGGGAATATCTCCATGATGCAATCACATTTGTTATTTGAGAAAAGGTTTCCAAGCAAAGTATAGGTTTCCACAGGACTTAATAGGATTCAGAGCTCAAAGGAAGTTTAGCAATTAACTTGTCTAACCACTTCATTTTACCCAGTGAAGAAATCGAGACCCAGAAAAAGTTAAGCAACTTATTCAAACGGAGAGGAGATAGAGCCCTGGTCCACTGATTCAAAATCCAGGACTCTTTTCCACTCTGTTCTAAATTAGCTGAGTCACCTGACTTGTACTGGGCAATATTTATAGTGGTAGCTTTGGAGTTAGAGGATTTGGGTTTGAACCCTGGCCTTGACAGTTGTGTGAAAAAGTCCAGTGTTTTGGGCTGCAGCATGCTTCACTCAGAGAAATGAAGGAATTAGGAAAAAGATCTCCAAGGCCTCTCATAGCTCAAAATCTATGATTCCAACATAATTCTCTATTTCCTATGCTTTTAGACTCTTTTAGGAAGAATCATAAAAAAAATGCTACTACAAACCTATACTTCAGTAGTCTTAGAAATAATTTGGAATATTCTTCATTCCCCCAAATCTGGATCATTTTCATCATCCTTATTTTAATATTGTGTCATATGCAGACTACTCATTTTTCTAACCAAATCCAACCACAAGTCTTTCTGATCAGGCACTGTGTCCAATACTATATTAAACATAACATTCTCAAACTCAGTCAGGATTTAAGTGCTTTGAAAACAAAAGGAATACTTACTGAGAAGTCATCATTGGGGAAGAAAATGAGATCTTTAAGAGGATCATTCCAATAAGTTTTCTCAAGCTCTTCAATGACGGTTTCATAATCCAAGGGCTCCAGAACTCTGGGTCTCTCATGCTATAGAAAAGGAAAACACACCATGGTAACCTCATCCATATATTTTCCCAGATCACACTGAGTCTCACGTTTTGGAGGTATTGAACTATTGCCATTCTACCTCTGGTTAAATCACAGGCTTCTGCAGACTATATTAGTTCATCAATGAGCAATATAGTCCAATTCATATTTCTCCAACCCACCCTCCACAAAAAAAAACACCATGGCAACAGACAAGTGTTGACTCAGACTCCACCTGAAGATCTCCAACGAGGTAGTCCCATGCGCACTACCACCAAGGCAGGAATTTGACTTTTGGACAGCACCAATTGTTAGAAGCTCACTGGTCAAGCCTAAATTGGACACTTGGCAACTCCCCCTTATTGTTCTTGGTTGAAGCAAAATAATTCCCCTTCTGTGTCTTCACCTTTCCAACACTTGAAGACAGTCATCACATCCCATCCAAGTCTTCCTTTCCTTAAGCTGACCATTTTTAGTCATATTACTACTTTATCCAAATTTAAAACAGCATGACAAGGTTTTTCGCACTATTTGAATCCATTGCCATGGACTCTGATTCCACAGAGGTTCCCAGTCATCATGGTGATCAAATCTATTGCAAACACAAAATACCATTTGGGTCCAATGCAGCAAACATTTTTAAAGCACCAATGTCTAGGCCATTTTTACTAAGAACTGGAGATATAAAGACAAAAAAGAAATTAGTCCTTATACTCAAATCATCAGTTTCCTCATTCTTATTCTACTGAGGGGAGAAGTATTCAATATATAAGATAGATACACAATAATTTCTGGGAAAGGGAGAGAACATAATTAATTAATAATTGAGGAACAATTAAGGAAATCTGGAAGGATTTCCTGTAGGAGGTGGCATCTGAACTGAGCCTTGGAAGAAGTTAAGTATACTAAGTGATGGAGGTGAAAAGTCAGGGCATTCTTGCTTTTGAACTACCATTAAAACATTTTCTGCATTTAGCTTTGCTTAGGCTATGGAGTGACCTGCTCAAAAATGTTGCTGCTCAATTAAATTTCTTGCTGGTTTAGACACTTCCTTGTGGCTTCTGTTGGTCAGTTTTTAAATGTTGGCATCCTACAAACAATAAAAGTAGCACAGGCTGTCTAAGTTGGCGCTGAAGCCTGGATCCAGTGTCAGAACTAATTGCTTGGCTCTCAGCATCCTTACTGCTGATGAGAGGAGCTGGGTTGGTCTCTAATAGAGCAATACAACAGACTCATTATGGACTCAGTGCACTGGAAACAGAAACGATTCTGGAGAGAAATCGCCTAATAGCCGTCATGCCTCCACAAAAAGAAAGAGGGGATTAGAGAGCGTAGAGATAAGGGGAAAGAAAATAGACAAGACAGGGAATGAAGCTCTAAGGATATTTTTTAAAAAGTCATCAGGCTTATGATTTCCTTAGTATAGGCAACTCTCAGGGCGCAAACTTCCTTCATTGATACAGATCAGCAAGTCATGTATAATTTATAATCTTGAGGAATTGTCTGGGTTAAATTACCTAGTGTCACAGTACCTGTCAGAGGCATGCCTTGAATCTAGGCCTTCTGACTGAAAGATCAACCCTCTACTACTGTTACTTCTCATAGACAGCTAGGTGGTACAGAGTTCCAGGCTTCAATTCAGGAAGATTCAGGTCATGAATTCAAACCCAGACTCAGACACTTACTAGCCCTGTGACTCTGAGAAAACCACTTAACCCCAGGCTGCTTCAGTTTTCCCATCTGTAAAATGGGATAATACCAGAACCTAACTTGAGATAATCTGAGATAATCTTTGTAAAACACTTAGCACCATGCCTGGAACACAGTAGGTGTTCTATAAATATTAGTTAATATTATTATATCCATTATTAGATAATATTCTGTAAACAGTACAAATTTTTTTTTGTACAGAGTAAATTCTGATCCTGAGCAATAAACTTGAAAGTTAAGTAAGTAATCACTGAGCTCTTGTTTAATTAAAAAAAAAAAGCGAACATCTTTCATTGCCCACAACTGAGCATTTTTAAAAGAAATTTCACACAATCTGTTAAATGTACAATGAAATTAGCAGTACAACAACAAAAAGGGGAAATTGTTTGTCTTTGATTTCTAGGCCTCCCTCCAAAGATCTCTGATGACTAATGCTGCAACAACACACTTCAATGTCTGAATAATTGCTAGTGGGTGACCTGAAGCAGCATTTAAATGACTATTTGGATGATTTTCCAAGAACACAAATAAAATAGATAAGAAGAATAGTGAGCCAGCTGTAGGGCTGTCTAAAAACTTCCATCATAAAACAACATCATATTTTGCTAAAAGCATAAATAATTAATGACTGTGAATAGTTAAGGGAACCAAAGAATGTTAGAAATGGATGGATTCTTAGAGGTCATCTAGTTCATCCCCTCATTTTTCATTCTGCAGATGATGACACTGGCACCATGTCATGACATGAAGAAGGATGTAGCACTGCATCTTTAAAAAAAGTTATTAAATTTGGAAAATAAGTGCAGGTTCTAATTTTTTTTTTCTAGGTTCTAATCTTGTCTCTGTTTTCACTGAGTGACCTTGGGCAGGTAGCTTACCTTTTCTGGATCAGTTTCTTCCTCTATAAAACGAGAAGTCTGAACTTTTTGGATAAAGACCCATTACAATTCTAAATCTTATAATCCGATGCTATAGGGCAAAGATTATTTGACTCTGAAGAAGTGGGTTTGAGTCCTTGTTCTACCTACCAGCTGTGTGATCTCAGAAAAATCACTTAACCACTCTGTTTCCTCATCCATGAAATGTAAGCAACAGTACTTACCCTAGCTATCTCACAGGGCTGTTTGTGGGGATCAAATGTAACCGTCTCATTTGTTTTGAAACCAAAAGTATGATATCAATATGAGCAGTTATTATATAGAGCAGGATTTCTGTACCATTTTGTGTGTTTTGGATCTTTCTGATAGTCTGATGAAGATCTAGGGACTCCTCAGAATAATGTTTTCAAAAATATAAAATAAAACCCATAAGAATGCAAAGGAAATCAATTATATTGAAATATAGTTATCTCATATGCAGAGAAATGAGCTGAACAATACAAGTATGTCTACAATAGTTTTACATAGATACACATATTTGTGTCTAATGATAACCATCTCTAGTTAGGGGGAAGGGAAGAAAAAAAAGGAAAAATGTTCCATGATAATTTTATTAAATATTTAAAAGAAACATAATAAATTTGCAGTTTCCTGTATAATCATCTCTTCCTTCTATTCTACTATGTTATGGAAATGCTTAATTTTTGAAGTTCAGAATAAAATAAATAAAATTAGAAAAAAGCTAAATGTTAAATGCATTATATACTTTTTTCAAAAAAAGCAAGATGAACCTAATAGGGATTAATTGTTTCATATAAAAAAGAAAAGAGTATCAAATGTATAGCCAATATGTCCTAGTCTTCATAAACTATAGGATTTATTCTCTTACTTATAAATCTTAATTTCTTCATAAAAACAGATAAGAATAATTAGACTGGAAAAAAGAAATACAGTTATCAAAATATTTTAAATGTTTATGAACCTCAGGTTAAGAGTTCCTACCCTAGGTGTGAAATTAAAGCCAATAGAAATGCTCCCTTTAAGAAAAACAGACAGAGATTCATCTCATCCTATTTCATGAGCTTTCCTAAACAGTCATATGTTTTGCCTGCCAGTTACAAAGGTTCTCCTTTTTGCCTGTCTCCACTGTAGGCAAAGCATTTCTTTATCTCTTTTTCCTATATTTACCTAATTTGCTACAGATGAGAACAAGCTGAGGGCACAGAGCAAGATGCAAAGCATCTCTTCTGCACTCAGGTTACCTGGGTATTCCTAGAAAAAAAAGCCCAACAATGGTGCATAACCTCAGCTGGGTCCTTCCAGTTAACAGCTTGAAAACACTACTTTTTTTTTTTTTTGTCAATTTCCTGTCTTAAAGTATATGTCAGACAAAAAAGTCAGGCGTGATTGATATCAGCTCCTTTCGTATTTGGATTGGAAGGGTGAAATATGGCTTGAGTAAGCAAGTTGCTATTGGGAGTCTGAAGTGTGTAGATGGGAGCAGATAGGTAGCCATGAAAGAGCCATAAAAATGAGTTTAGGGTCTACATAAAAAATAATGAAGACTTTCAACCTCTAATTTATCTACTTATTGTTGTTATTATTTTTTTAAAGCATGAAGTTGTGGCTTTCCAGGAAATTCCTTTTCCATGTTATCAATCAACATCATTAAACACCAACTATGTGTTAGGTATTGGATCAATTAATTCAAAACATTGATTTATAGCCCATGAGCATGAAGTTAAACAGGAAAATGGCAATTAGGTGTTCTATACTGTTATGAGCCTGGAATTTGGCAAAGCTTAGCTCAAATATATTTTGTGTGTGTGAAAGAGAAATCCTGGCTATTTGGTTAGAATTCATGTTTGGAGCAGAAGGATTGTCTGTTCAAGGTACTAGCAGAGCACATGTAAGCAAGGATGCTGGAATCAGTTAATTTCTCATGACTGCTCCTTACAGAGACATTGAGAGAAACCGGGTAACTGAGCTGACTTGATTTAAAACTTAACAACAGCAGGATTGTCTCTCCTGAATTTAATTTGTCTGTTTCTTTTGGAAATGGACCAGCTGGAATAAGCCAAGTGCCAAGATTATGTTGAATTGGATTGGATTTTTTTATAATGCCTTTTATATTCTCTATCTCAAATGAGTAATGAATTTCATTAGCTGTTCTGAAATAATTCTATGCACGTGAAAAGGCATTCACCAGTACCTTTTATTATGCACCAGGGCTGGTGTTGGGAAACAGTGGTGAGTTGCTGGCCATGCTCTTTTTCTAGTGTCAAGAGATGTTTGGAGTTCATTTGTTCCATTTAACTAAATCCAAAAATAATCTCCAATTTAATTTCATATGGGAAGAATGGGGCCCCAACACAAAGGAAACATTTTCTCATTATTGTTACCTATTTTGAAAGAGGCAAGGATCCAGCCCAGAACTTGAGACCTCACTCACCAAAATCAGTTTTCCAGGACACCAGATGCTTCTCAGAACCTCTCCAGGGCACCTGGCCTTCAGTCTCAGCACTCTTTCACTTTGGGCCCCTTTAATTAACTTTCTGGATCTCTTAGACCTTGCCTACCACCTGAGTCAAGATGGCTCTCTGTGCCAAGTTCAGAAGTAAGCTGCATATAAACTCTAAAAATTTGTCCTCTTTCTACCTCCCTGTCTCTTCTAAACTGTCTCCAGACTTTGCAGACTACAACACTGTATTTTCTATGGTTTGTCTGCAAGAGAAAAAAGAATATCAAATCTGTAGGGAAAATATAGGTGATTACAAGAAACAGTAAAGGAAATATTATCTAGTTCTGCAGGGGGTCCTAAAACTGGCAAATTATCCTGTTTTTTCCCTGTTCACTTCCTATCTATCCAGCTTTTCCTCAGTCTCCTACTGCTTGTTTTTCATATATCTTTCACCTGTGGGTTTTCCTGAAGGTTCTGTCCTGGGCCCTTTTGTATATTCATTCTGCATCATCTCAAGTCATCCTGATGAGTATCTGGTCGCTGGATCCAGATGGCTCAGGAGGAGAAGGTGAGACTGGCAATCCTGCATGGCCCTCCCTCACTCAGAACAAAGTCCAGTGCAAGTCATGTCATTTCTCTGGTGTCATGGTCTTCTTCAACAATGAAGGATGAACACAACAACAGCAATCTCACTTAGTAATCTCATCAGTTCTCATGGTTTCATTCGTCTCTGCACATGAATTCCAAATGTATATATTCAGTCTTGGTATCTTTCCTTCCCTCCGTTCACTCATCAACTGCCATTTGGATAATTCAAACTATAATATACTACGGGCCTTTCAAGGGAGAAGTCAGGTGGTTCAGAGTGCTGGACCTGGAGTCAGGAAGACATGACTCAGAAGCTTACGAGTTACGTCACTCTAGGTAAGTCACTCACATACTCTCTCTCTCTCTCTCTCTCTCTCTCTATCTATCTATCAATCCACTGGAGAAGGAAATGACAAACCACTCTCATTGTCTTTTCCAAGAAAAACCCATGGACAGTAATAGTCCACAAGGTCATGAAGAGTCAGACACGATTGAACAATAACAGGTTATTCAAACTCACAATGCCCAAAAGAGAAATCATCATTTTCCCACCCCAAACCTATCCCTATTCCAAACTCTCTTATTACTGTCAAGGGTAGTGTCATCTTCTCAGTCACCTAGACTCGTGACTGTAAGGTCATGCTTGACTTCTCTCATTTACCTCATATTTAACCAGTTGCCAAATCTTATCCATTTGATCTTGCGGCACTCCCCTTGTTCAGACTCATAGCATTTCACTTGTTCCACTGTAATTGCCTCCTAATGGTTCTTTCTATCACGAGAATCTCATCAATCTGATTCATTATCCACTGAACAGTCAAAGTGATTCTCTTTAAGCTCAGATTCCCCCATCCCAACACATACACACATTAAAAAATCTCCAGTAGATCCCAATTGCCTCTAAGGTCAAATTCTGTTGGGCATTTATAACTTTTCACAGTCTGACCCCATCCTACTTTTTTAACTTTCTTACATGCTCCCCCACTCCACTCTCTTAACCTTGCCCCTCCATATACTCAGTGGTCCAGCTCTTTTTGCTCTTGTTTTCATGACACTCTATCTTCCTTCTCTGTGCCATTATAATTGCTATCCCTCATATCTGGAATACTGTCCCCACTGACTTCCACTAATTAGAATCCCTGATTTACTTCAAGATTTAGGCCAAAGGCCACTTTCTGCCACTAGCCTTTCCCATTCTCTCATTTCCTATGCTGTATGAGCATGTTGTCTTCCACACTAGAATGACAATTCACTGACAATGATTTTTTTTATATTTTTAATCTGAGAACCTAGTACTGTGGCTGACAGTAGTGGCTTTATAAATATTATTAATTGATTGAGATCTTCATTGACAAAGAGTGTTTCTTCACCTGGAATGTTGTTCAGTCATGTCCATCTCTCTGTGACACCATCTGGAGGTTTCTTGGCAAAGTTACTGGAGTGGTTTGCCATTTCATTTTCCAGCTCATTTTACAGAAGAGGAACTGGGGCATAAAGGCTTAAGGGACTTGCCCACAGCTAATAAGTGTCTGAGGCTGGATCTGAACGTACAAAGATAAGTTTTCCTGACATCAAGTCCAGCATCCTATCCACTGTGTCACCTAACCTCCCACCTGGAATGTCTTACCTCAAAAAAAATTATTATAAATTCTATTGACAGGCATATGGAAGTAAGGATATGAGACCAAACAAGGGAATATAAACAGGTAAATAAAACAGTTTCTATCACCTCAAAATCAGAGCAATTTAACAAAAATCACCCCCAGAGTTGACAAGAGAAGTTTTACTAGTTCTTATGAGATCGAATCTACTATCTCAAAGTCTTTGAGCAGAACTCCACACATCAACACGATTGGTCTAGAACAAGGAGAAGGAGTTCAAGACCTCAATACCAAGAACCCCAAGTTTTATTTCTCATAACTTTTTGTTATGAATTATTTGCTGATTTTCAGGAGAAATATAGATGAGATTCATGACCTTCCAGACTCAAACTGTGGGTCTTGGGTCATGTCTAAGGATATTGCCAGTGTAATAGTATGGAATGGTAGCAGGGTACCCTGTCCTAACCTTGAAGTACAAGAAGGTAATGGATAGGGAACTCAGGTGGCTGGAATGGGACTTGAGCTTGTAGTACTCTATCCTTTTTCTTGCCCAGATTTTTAAATACAATTATATTGCCCCTACTTTCCTCTAGTTCTGGCTTTTATAAAGCATGAATATGTACTGTGGTCATGTTTTCAGTAAGAGCATGATAATGAAAATAATGAATGCAATGAAAGTAAGTGTTTAGAGGTCATCGTGGGGTTATGTAAAAAAAGGGAGAACCTGGGTCTGAATCCCAATTCTGCCACCAATGTCACTTTAACCTCACTTTTCTTATTTGTAAAAGAAGGGGTCTACATTAGATGGCCTCTAAAACTACAATTCTGTACATAAAACACATTTTTTGATCAAAAGAATCACTTTCTTCATAATAATTTTATGTAATTATTTTATTTTGCATAATAGATTTACCTACCTATCCTTTTTTTATCAAAGCAATCTAACTTTAGGGGATTAGCCTATGTAGGGGTGGCAGTATATTTAAGACAATATGACATTTATTTATTTTACTTTTTTACTAGCCTTTTCAGAATTATTTTAGGATGAAACAGAAGAAATCAGCATAACAAGTAGGAAGTACAAGATGAAGCATATACAACTTACAAATTCTACTTTTAATTTTTTAAAAGGTAGGGGAGAACAGAGATAATTAGCAATAAATAAGTAGTGATTTTTATAATTGAGAACAAAGGCTTAAGTCAGTAACAAGGGAAGCACTATTAGGAGTTCATCTATTAATATTCTATTTTTAGTTCTAAAGAGAATGGCAATCATTTATTAAGTCAGAAAGATACTTTGCATTGATCACAACTATGATTTGTCACTTTAAAGTGAACTATTCCTCACTGTGTGAAAAGACTGGCTGAGTTTGGGAGCCTTTGAGGAGGCTGACAACTGAAATTGACATCTGACTTTGTATCTAATTGTAAGCAGATTATCTTTGACTTATGGAACTAATGCTGTCAAAGACAGCAGGTATGGATAGTTCAAACATGCAAATAATTCAAGCAGAATATAAGCAGAATCTTAATTAATACATATGCAAATTGTTCTTCCCCATTGGTCCTTAAGTCTGTGAAGTATCCTACATTAAGAAAGGCCAAAAGCTCCAAACTGACAAATCAGGGAGTGGTTATTCATACTCCAAAAGGATTATTCATATCATATAACAAGCTACTGCACGGCCCTTTAAAGTAGTGAGCTCTAGGCAGTTCTCAAATGAAAAAAACAGAAATAGAAGTACAGGGCATAAACTCTCGCTCAAAATGGCAGGATGGATTCCCAGAGGGATGACCCCCAGGGGCTGAGTTTATAGCACTGTTGTACACAGCTCCCTACTCCTGTGCTTTCCACTAAAATTAGAGTTAATTTACTTTTTCTCCCACAAATGTACAGAAGATTTGGAAGGAGGATAGGCTCAAATTTAAAGCAAAAAGGTAGTAAACTGTACATACGTAGCCAACTCCTGTACAAAGGGGATACAAGACTCCTCAAGCCTGGAAGTCACTTTCTCACAACTCATGATATTCCATACAGGTGCAGCTATCTGCAGGGCCCAAAGATCAATGTCCTTTGTAGACTCCACAGACAGCATTTCTCTCTCCTACAAAATATTATATTCCCTGAAACTTACTCTTCTGGAGAGACTATTCCTCATGGCAAGGCTCTAATGGAATTTTATTGAACACAAGAAATGATGAGTATGATGGATGCAGAAAAATATGAAAAAGTCTTCTATATACTGATGCAGATTAAAATGAGCAGAACCAGAAAAGTAATTTACATAGTGAACATGATAATGTGAAGGGAAAAATTCTGAAGGACTCATAAACTCAAACCATAACTAGTCATGAGATTGGTCTTCTAAGAGCCTGATGAAGAAACATACCTTCCTACCTCCTGGTAGAGAGGTTGTGACTAGAGGGTAAAGGATAAGTAAAATGTGTGTTTTCAGATTAAATCTATTTGTTACAAGGATGGTTTCTATTCTGGGAATGGGTGGGAGGTGGATTAGTGAATAGGGCATATATAAAAAAGAGCATCAATGACGTTTAAATCTACAGAACTAAAAAAAGGCATGTGTAAGGACACAGAGACATGCCTGTTCATATATATCTATATATTGTTTTCTTAAAACTTCTACAAAAGTTCTTAGTGCATTTATATAGTCCTTACCTCTGTTTTATCTTTATCTGTGTTGATTTAACTGTGAAGTTCACAATTAAAACAAAAAAAAGCATTGTTTAAGCCATGAGTTCTAGTCTATTTAAAATGTGACTTTGATTACATAGAGCTTCTTTTTCTTTTCTTTCTTTTTTTTTTTTTTTTTTTTTTTTTATAATTTCTACTGTTGCCTTAGATCCACAGATATGTGAAGGATATGTAATTTTAACAAGATGAGGAAACTCCTGATGTATGAAGTCTTTTTTCTTCACAGATCACAATCCTTCTATGACTTGGAGGCAAATTCTAGGGAATTCTCTGAGGGACATAGAGGTTACTTTACTGACACAACAGGTAAGTTTCAAAGTTGGTATTTAAACCTAGATCTTCTCAAATCTAAGTCCAGAATTTCATCCATTACTCAAATAATCTTCTGACCATGCTCTAAGCCATTCAACGCAGGATATCTCACACCTCCCTTATAGATGAGGATGGTGATCACGTTGACTATTCTGATTAGTATAAGCTTTTGAATTTTATGAGTCTTGTATTTTATATTGAGACCAAACTCAGCAGTTATGTTAATCTACTTCTACATAGAGAAGAGGTATTAATTTGATCATAGATATTGGTTTTCAGAATAGAGTATGAACAGAAATATATTTTAGTTGCCAGTTTTTTCCTACTAAAGATATTAACCTATGCAATATGAAGCAAACTAACATTTAAGATGTGAAAAAAAATGAGAAAGTTCTGTTATTCCTTCCATGTCATGAGGGTTAGGAGCATGTCCCCCACCCCACCTCAGGAATCTGGAAAATCCAAGGAAATATTGTTGGCTCTCCCTTTGTACCAGAGAAAAAGTCTGAATTTTTTAATGGAGTGTTTACAATACCTTATTGTAAAATTTGGTGTATTGATCATAGGATAAATGACACAAGATATGAGAAACTCAAGATGCAAAGATCACTGTGAAATCACCATGAAATGTCATGTGAGAGACTGAAGTAAATACCCTTGACATCTCCAAACCAGTGTATAGAATCACAGTTCTTTTACTACTAATTTAATTCTAAGAAAAAAATTGTGTAGCTATTCATTTATGTCATTAAACAGTAAAATAATACTGTATTAGGCAATAATATCCATAACAATACATGCATTTTATGCATTCATGAGTTAATAAAGTTTTAAAGCTATCTCTACATTTCTAGCCTTTGTACTTCATCTGTTGACTTTCATGTTCTTTTTACAAACTTTAACTTTTTACTTATTTTTAACTTTAAAAAGTAAATTGTGTATATTTGTCATATCAAAAGATAAAATATGTTGATATTAAACAATACATATATTTTACGCATTTCTGAGTTTCAAAATTTTTTCTGTGTTGTCTGCTGGCCTTCCCATGTCCCATTTAATTTCTTATGTTGAAACTGAAATAGGGAAAGTTGCAATGTAGAAAGGATAATTATATGGGAGAAATGTAGGCACTCATGGAATAAGGGGGGAGACTACAATGCCTACAACTAAACTGTGCAATTGCTTAGTTGGGCCCCTTGCCTATAGGTCTGGGCACTGAGGTTTTTGTGAATTACTTGAGTATTTTGGCAACAAATTTATCAGTGAGCATTTAATTTATCAGTGAAAATTTGCAACATTTAATTATTTTTTAAAAAATTTTAATGCATTTAATTATAATGAAAATTTACAACAACGCCCTGATCATGCTTGGGGCCATTCAAATTTTGTGGCTCAAAAATCAGCTGTCTCTGGATTTGCCATTTCTTATTTTTAGGGAAGCAATAGCAACTTGTAGCCCAGCATAGGAAGATGGAGCTCATTTAGTCTTATATCAGAGTGGGCTGCATAGAAAACTACCCACATATCTTAACTATGGACACCAAGATAAGCCATGCCTATCGAGAAGGAAATCATTCAATAAGGACTAAAGTGTATTTTTACTGACTTTTTTTAACCATCTTTGAGGCTGTAAAAGCACAGTATCATGGAAATGGGGGAGAATTTGAAAAATACAAGATGTCCCAAAAGACTTAGTGCCATTTTAAAGTTTAATAATTTAAATCATCTTTAAGACTTTTAAGACCCTCTGTACCTTATATTACTCCACAAGCCTTTATTTAATGCATGCTTCAAGCCAGGCATTGGGAATACCAAGACAACATGAAAAATGGTCCCTGCCCTCAAGGAACTTACATTCCATTGGTACACAAAAAAATTATGGAGGGTAGAGGTTGTCAGCAAAGACTTCTCATAGGAGGTGACCTATGAGTTGAACTCTAGAGGAAGTTAGGGAATCTAAGAGGTAGAGGTCAGTATCTTCAGACAAAGGAGAAAGGAAGCAGGATAGTAGAATGGAAAACAAAACAAAACAAAATAACTCCCAGCAATCTTGAATCCAATAAAACCTGAATTCTAGTACCTGCTATATGAGGTTGGGCAAATAATTTCAGTACTCTGGGACCACAATTTACTTGTTGATTAAACTATGGGTTTAGGCAAAAAGATTTCCCAGGCCCTTCCCAGTTCTAACATTCTATCAACCTATGAATCTGAAATATATTTGCTTTTGTAGCAAAGATGAGAATATATCTTTTCAGATATAATTTATTTCATAGAACAAAGAGAGTTAATAGTATTTAAATTGCCTAATCCTCACAGATCTATCAAGCTCAGCAAATTTTCTTATCTGAGCTACTACTGAATTGGTAAGGGTTTTAACTTGGGGACTGTGAACTTGTTTTTAATATGTTGATAGATTTTGATAAAGATGATTTCCTAGGTATTTGGTTTTATGCATTTAAAACCACAAGACCATAGTCTTCACCACACTGCCAATGACACAAAAAAGGATAAGAAACTCCAACACAGAAGATAAAATTAA
Organism: Bettongia penicillata ogilbyi; assembly: GCA_023548195.1. Taxonomy (NCBI): domain Eukaryota; kingdom Metazoa; phylum Chordata; class Mammalia; order Diprotodontia; family Potoroidae; genus Bettongia; species Bettongia penicillata. The sequence goes on from JAJHZJ010000149.1 coordinate 1,711,785, forward strand.
ATTGTAATTAGATCAGAAATACTGTCTTTGAGAACAGAAGTATAAAAAAGAATTTTTTCTTAAATTTCAACCTTGATATGTTATTTTTAAGACACTGCAGGTGTGAATTTTCAGAAATACCATTTGAAAGAAATCACATACACCATATAGCAAGACAAGGTCAAAATGAGTATGTGATTTAGATGTAAAGCGTCATACCATAAGAAAATCAGGAGAGAAAGGAATAGTTTACCTGTCAGATCAACGAAGAAGGGAAGAATTTACGACCAAGTAAGAGTTAGAGAACATTACAAATTGCAAAACGGATAATTCTGATTACATCAAATTTAAAGTTTTGCACGAACAAAACAGATGCACCCAAGATTAAAAGGAAAGCAGAAAGATAGGAAATTTTTTTTATAGCAAGCATTTCTGATAAAGGTCTCATTTCTCAAACATAAAGAGAACTGAGTCAAATTTATAAGAATATATGTAATTCCCCAGTTGATACATGGTCAAAGGATAGGAAGAGAGAGTTTTCAGATGACGAAATTGAAGCTATTTACAGTCATCAGAAAAAATGCTCTAAATCACTACTGATTAGAGAAATACAAATTAAAACAACTCTGAGGTACAACCTCACACCTATAAAATTAACTAATATCACAGAAAAGGAAAATGATAAATGTTAGAGATGTGAGAAAATTGGGGCACTAATGCATTTTTAGTGGAATTATGAATTGTCCTACCCTTCTGGAGAACATTTTGGAACTATGCTGAAAGGGCAAACAAACTGTGCATACCTTTTGATCCAGCAATACCATCATTATATCTACATCACAATGAGATCATAAGGGAAAAGGAACTATATGCACAAAATTTTTTATAGTAGGTATTTTTATGGTGACAAAAAAAATCAGAAATTGAAGGAAAAGCCATCAATTGGGGAATGGCTGAACAAATTGTGATATATGAATGTAATGAAGTACTGTAAGAAATGATGAGCAGGTGGATTTCAGAAAATCCTGGAAAGATTTACATAAACTAATGGTGAGTGAAGTGAGCAGAACCAGGAAAATATTGTACACAGTAATAGTAACATTGTGCGATTATCAACTACTGACTTAGCTCTTCTCAGCAATATAACGATCCATGACAATTCCAAAGGACTCACGGTGAAAAATGCTATCCATATCCAGAGGAAGAACTTTGGAGTCTGAATGCAGGTCAAAGCATGCTATTTTCCCTCAGTTTTTGGTGGCTTTTCCCTTTTGTTCTGTTTCTTCTTTCACAACATGACTAATATGTCATGGGAGGGAAAACAAATCTGAAACTCAAAATCTTATAAAAAATGAATGTGGAAAACTATCTTTACATGTAATTGGAAAAATAGTAATTACAAAAAAAGAAAGAAATCGCATACACTTGTCAAATGATATGATCAGGTGGGTTTCAGACAAAGGAATCAAATATAGTCATAAGAAAAAATGCTCTAAATCACTACTGATTGAAAAACAAAACAACTCTCAGGTAACACCTCACACCTATGAGACTGGCTAATATGACAGAAAAGAAAGATGACTAATGTTGGAAAAGATGTATAAAAATTGAGACACCAATGAATGCTTTATTGGTAGAGTTGTGAACTGATCCAGCCATTCTGGAGATCAACTTGGAACTATGCCCCAAGGGTTATACAACCATGCATACCTTTTGACCAAGCACATTATTACCAGGTCGGTATCTCCAAATGACTAAGAAACAAAACAGAAAAGGACTTATATGTATAAAAATATTTATAACAGCACTTTTAGTGGTAGCAATCACTACAGAAATACAGGACATATTTATCAATTGGGGAATGGCTGAACAAGTTGTTATATATGACTTTGATGGAATATAATTGTAGTATAAGAAATTATGAACAGGGTCCTGTCAGAAAAGCCTGAAAAGACTTACAAGATCTGATATAATGAGAAATAAGCTGAACCAGAAGAAAGTTGTACACAGTAACAGCAATATACCACAATGATTAACTGTGAATGACTTGGTCATTTTCAGCAATACAATGATACAAGACAATTTCAAATTACTTCTGATAAAAAATGCTATCCACCTCCAGAGAAAGAAGTGATGGAATATGAATGCAAGTCAAAGCATACTTTTAAAAAACTTTCTTTTTCTTTTTGTCTATTTTCTTTCACATGACTAATATGAAAATAAAAAAGGAAAGAAATCACAGCATTTCAAATCCTTAGCCTTTTTATTTAACTAAAAAAGCTTGGGGGATTATAATAGCACTTTGGGAATTACCCTAAAGTAGGATTTCCAGTCAGCTTGCATTCAGATCCCTTCCCTTTGAGGGAAATGAAAAATCAGAGACATAAATCTCTCATCTGCACCTCACAATTTAGATTCCCCCCCTTCTTAGATGTGGAAAGTAGTTGAAAAGATTTTTAACTGCAAGGCTAATATAATGGCATTTATAAAGAAGTGGGAATCATGCTCAAGTAGAGGCAAATCAAATTGTTCTATGTCCCATTTAGTTCCCTACAAACACTTTGGGAAAATGATAAATAAATATCATTAAAAATAAATCAAAACTAAATTACTAGTGCCCCTCTTACAGCACAAGGATACTAATGCTTTAGGGTGAATTCCTAGGAGTTTTAATTGAATCCATTTAAATTCTGCAGTTGAAAAGTTGCAACTAACTTATGAAATGCTAAAAATTAAGTGCTTTCCCAGGTCCTAAACCAACTTTTGTTTGGAAGCCATCTTAATGAATGAAAGTCTTATCAACATTTACTTTTACTTAAAAAATTATTTCCTGTAATTACAGGCAGTCATTCTCCCCCTTCATCCATTCTCTTTTTTAATCTGAGATTTCTTAGGGGAGAATACAAAAAAACCCCAAAAAACAAAAATGAAAATCCAGCTATACCTATTAGTAAAAATGACAACAAAAACACTTTATTTTCTTTAATTATATATGAAAATATTTTTAGAAATCTTAATATGTGACCACTGACTGATATATTTCAAGGTCAGGTTTTTAGCTTTAGCAAACTTGTCAACATCAAGAGATGATGCCCAGCTCCCATAATTCTAATTGATGCAACACTATTTCATCTCAGTTATCCTTTCAAAGAACATCATTATGTTTTTATAGAATATTTATTGGATTTAATAGAGCTTAAGAATACTGAATTCATAGAATTCATCCTGGGGTGCATTCCCACTCCGCATGGAAAACATCCTTTTTATTCAGCTGATCCTTGTTTTCACTCAATTTAGTTCTTCAGAGTTGAAAGAGACCTCGGTGACCTTTTGGTCCAACTTGTAACTGAATAAGGATCTACTCTACAACAGAGGGAGCATGTGGGCATCAGCCTTTGCTTGAAATCCTCTAGTTATATCCCCAAGCGCTGAAGATAAGTGGAAGTGCTATTTGAGCCCTTCAAATTTAATGTCCTAGATCAAAGTCCATTCCACCCCATCCTAACTGTGAATCAGGTTAGAGAGAAAATATGCTACTCCCATCTTCATCCCATGTTGAATAGCTTGTTTCTTTCTTGTCGCAAATGAGGTGAAAGGACCTACAAGGAAATGCATCAACACTGAGTGTTTCCTTTCCCATGATAGAAGGGTTAGATATGGAACTGGTTATTACATTACTGTCTGAGCAATTCTGGTGTCTTGCCTCCTAAGTACTTTTTATAGACTCAATCTGCATTTGTTAGATTTTATTCATTTTTTTCTGTCCTTTTTATGTGTCCTTATTGCCTCCCCTGATAAAGTGTAAGTTCCTTGAGAGTATGGATTATTTCTTTGTATTTGTATGCTTAGCACCTAGCAGAGTACCTGGAACATAGTAGGCACTTAATACTTACTGAACGATTAATCCCCTAATCCTGCATTCTAATTTACCATTTCAATTGGTAGGATTAAGATATAGAAAGAGGTAATATAGAAAAAATTGGAATATCCAAAAGAAAGAAGAATGTTAGATGAATTTGAAAACTGCAAGTGAAGTATCTCTGGGTTTCTTAATTGGCCTTGTCCACAGTCCCCAAGGAGGGATAAAGAATTCTTCTTGGTCTTACAGCCCATGCTTATTTGATTTCTGCAATTTCCCTCCTCCATAATGAGTCATCCAAAGAATCTCATTCAAGGCCAGCCTTTCATAATGCATGAACTACACTGCTTAGAGCATATAATATACATAGGTAAGCAAATTTTACACATATTGCATATTCACAAAGGTTATTTTTGCCAAGAAAAACAGATATCCCTTCTCCTTTGAGTTTAACCCCCAAGCCAACCATTCTTTTTCTCTTAGCCTAGGTCTTTGAGGAAAACAGTCCTTTGTGTCAGGGTTTCAGTAACAATGGGACTCTATATTCAATTTCCTAAATTCTATTTTCTTTCAAATTGTCAATTCACTGAACCTGCTGCTCCTCCAGCCCTTCTGTTTTTATAAAACCTATTTTCCTCATTTTCCTTTGCTTCTTTGAGTCCAGTCTTCTCATCACTTATATCCCTCATGAATTCATGACTTATGACTAATCTTGTTTAATATTTCTAGTTTTATCATCTCAGTCCCAACATATGTCATAATTTTTATTTCCTGTCAATCAGTAACTCATAAACTTATATTTAAGTGTCAAGACTCACTTTAGGACACTTTTCTTTCTTATACTATGAAGGAATGTGATTAGAATATATAGGCAGCAATCTTCTAAGTTTTATTTCAATTTTAATATTGGATTGGGCTGGAGAGGGGAAGTGAAAGAAAAGTAAAATGATTTTATAGGCAGAAATATAACTAGGCATTTTGTGCCTAGACAAGATACATGAAGAATGCCCTTACAAGGGAGAGAGGAGAGAGATACCAGCATGCCAGGATCAGACAGTTCTGAGAAGGGTATGTCATGATGGTCTGGAAGAGGAAAAAAAAGGAGGAATTCGCAATCTGATAATTTATTTTTAACTAATTATGCTTATGAACTAGGAATATGCTTTGTTATTTCTATACTCTCTGAAGGAGACTAGAAATGCTATCAATGTCCTCTAAATGTGATGGCTTAGTACAAAGCCCTTATCACTTCTCCCTAGTTATAGGTCTGGTGGGAGAAAAAATGGTGGCACAACACAAGATGAATATATGCATATCTATACGTAAATATTTAGTGGCTACACACAAAATTTATAATTTCATTTCTCCTTTGAACTGTTAGCAAGGTATACTATACACCAGAAAGGAATAGTAGAAATTTGAGTACCTCCAAATTTCAGAATGCTCTAAAATCCTTAAAGTTAATGACTTCTAGGTATAACATAATTTATAGGACATTGTATTCATATTTTACATAAATTTATTTTTTATTATTGATTAACAATTTATAGATTTCAGAATTTAGCAACCTATATGATTATATTTTGAAAAATAAAATGAAGGCCAGGAATGACATGCTTTATTTACTTATTTTCAATATATTTACTTATTTTCAACCATTTTCAGTGGTTACTTAAAGAGAGATCAACAACCAAAAAAAATCAGTTATTATAAAAAATACTAATATTAATTAACATTGACAATATTACCAAGAGGCTTTATTTTCCACCGTTCTCTTTTAAGTGACTTTTAACTTAATTGACTTTCACTTGACTTGGCAAACTAGTTGCCAAGGTAGATGGGTGTACATATGATTTTCCACATCACCCATGTGAAAGTTGGATTACTGTAATAATAAACCCCCAAAGCAATTTTAACATAAGCCAACAGGGTAAGATTTCTAAATGTAAAATGCTTATGAAGAAAGTAAAATAGGCCAGATTGTCTGTCGAGGACATTTTATGAGGCATACAGGTATAATTGTTCAGTTTTATAGCTCCCTTTAGGGGGAGGGGCACAATGGATGGAGATCCTTGACAACCGTAACTTGGCAGCAAAGCTCTTATGAAATGAAGGTTGTTTTTGGGGAGTGACTGATATTTACAGCAAGCATGGAAAATTCCAATTAAACCTAAGGCCTTACAAATAACTGGCTTGGAACAAGGCCAACTATGTTTAGTTAAAAAATCAATATGGTTGTTTTTTTAAAAAGTATGTATATTAAGTTACATCTAAATAATGAATACTTTTATTACTAAAGTATACCATTCAACAAGCAACCTGAAAGAATTTTTTTTATGTTCACTTCTAGGTTGAGCAATCAAATGCTAAAAATTCTGTCAATCAAATAATCTCCATTTTTGGCATTTTCTAGGCCTGGCTCTTAAATCATTTTAGTTGCATGAGTTCAAATTTATGGGCTCAGGGAAGCCCATTCAGATATTAATGTCATGCAAAAAGAACCAGTATAGGATTGGGCTGTCCCAAAGAGCCCCAACTGAGAGGTTGGCCTTTATTTTAGCTTCCTTCTAGCACCAGAAATTCAAATGAGCTCATGTGCATGAAGAAGAAAGCTAGGTGGCTTCTCTTCCCCTAAACTGAACCAGTCTCATTCCCCAATTCTGCTTCTTGAGTCAAATCTAGACTATAAGATACAGCACAACACCAAAGCCCTATTCAAAACTGTACCTTACAGGTACAGAATGACTAAAATTTGGATTTGGGTGGGGAGGGGTTAGTGCTTCATGGCCCAGTGAATTTAATTATATGATTCACATGAATGAAAACTGCAGTAAATTTTGCCCTATGCTCCTACTTCCCATGTAGCGGTATGGACATTCTAATAATATTTACATAATCCTTTATAAATTACCATGCTCTTACAATGCTATCTTATTTAATGCTCATAAAAGTCTGGTGAGGTAAGTGGGGCAGGCATTATTATTATTGATGTTAATAACAATATTATTATCATCCCCATCATGCCTCAATACTTCAAGGATTTATGATTATTAAGGCAGACACAATATATCTATTGCTTAGAAGTTAAGTCTTAGAGAAGAGGCAGGCATACCCATGGCCATACAGCTGGTCAATGTCATAGACAGAATTTTCCTGATTGCAAGGTTAACACACAAGCCATTATATCACAAACTCCAAAGGGTTAAATGTATAAACTAGTCACTGACTTATAAATATGAAAAGCTAACATTTTTATTAGGGATAATAAGAACTGATATTTATTTAGCACCCTATATTGCACAGAACCCTTTATACAGACAATCTCATCTGATCCTGAAAACAATCCTGAGAAGCAAGGCATATATTTTATCTTCATTTTACCAAGAAGGGGAATTTTCTTTCTGGTACAGGTGAGAATAGTTGACCTCTAAGTTTGCTTCCAGTTGAGATTATTTTATTTTGGACAAATGAAATGATCAATTTTCTCGTTGCCATTACCTACTTTAGATTTATGTAAAATAGTATAGCTCATTTGCACTTTTTTCCTTCTAGTGACCATGGTAATAAAGACATCTAAATAATCATGTATTTCAGAAACTCCAAACTCAACGCTGCAGAAAAAGCCAATGCAGTGAATGCAAGTATTTGGACTGATGCAAAGAGTAACTTAATTTTTATTTGCATATGTTAAAATGACCCAACCCATAACAATGCTGACAGCAAAACAAAATGAAACAAAAGCTCAAGACATTGGACTTCCAATGGACAGGAAAAAAGACTGGATCATGATTACTGCACATCTCAATTATAAAGTATTGAGGAGAGAAAAATCTACAAAATATCACAAAAAAGGTTGAGGAATCCAGAATTTTGGTTTTCTTCTGGGAAATAACCAGCTACCAAGGGACTACCATGATAGCTACCGTACCCTTCTTTGATTTGCCAAGAACATGAATGTGATTCAGAAATGCTGTTATGCTTACGTCACCGGAAAACACCCCAGAAATGAGAAGGAAAGAGAGAAGGGGGAAGACAGGGCGCTTTAGAGCTGGTCCTCCTGTGCTGTGGTACAAAAATGGTCATCAGTCTCTTTTTTTAACCTGATAGGTCTGTAATGTTAAGAGATGAGGCCATATAATTAAGAAATTGCCTTATCCTTTAATAATAAACTTTCTAGGCTTTTAACAATCCTGGATATAAAATGCTACCTTTGCCACTGTAAAACCAAAAACCAAGTTTTTTATTCTTTAGTTAGAAAGAACAACAACAAAAAAAATCACTACCGGATTAAGCTACTGAATTTTCTTCTACAAATGATCTTTCTTCTAACCAATGAACCTTAAAGAAGTTCTGGCAGAGAGATGTAACTGATAAACATTTGTAAGTTACAAATCCTAGAAGACTATTAAAAAAGTAAAAAATTTATTGTTGTCTTTTTACCTTGTCAATGGATGTTTAAGAAAGCAAAAGTTAGTTACCATTTACAAAGCTTTTCAGAAGTTAATTCTAAAAAGATTTCATTGAAAATTTAATAGAAATATGGCCTCATTTGCCACAATGCAAAACATGTAGTCTTTTAAACTTTTCAAAGGGAATATAATCTTTATTCTCCATCACTTTTCAGAAGACAGCTTAAACTAAAAACTGAATCCTTCTTTAGATTTTCTTTCTGGAGTAAGTTTTCTAGGCATTCATAAACTAAATAATTCAATGGAATAAAAAGGTGAATTAACAGGTAAATATTTAAATAGCACAAGAAGTTATCCTCTGAAACCAGACAATTATCTTTTATAAAATACACACGAAAAGTAAAATGATACTTTAATTTTAAAGTAAGCAGACATAAATTTCAAGTGTACTCATATTCTAAGAAAACAAAAGTTATCATTATGTCTAAAGGATTTCTCTCTGTGTATGAACAAAATGTAAGAATAAATTTTGGAAAGAATATACCCCTTCAAAAGAACACAAAAATAAAGTATATCTGATTTTTCCATGTATCTTTCTCTGATCTAAGGGGAGTTTTTGCCAATTTCTTAAGTCACAACACCTGTTCTAAAGCCATCATTCACTGTATAAACTTGACTCCCCACAACAACTTTTCAACAACAAAAAATAGTGATCTCATAGATCACTCCAGAGAAGCTTCCTCAGCCCCCTCCCCATCATTGAAGAAAATATATAAAGTAAAATATAAAATGCAGATACCTACAGAACTAAATCTTTGAATTTCCCCTTGATTTATTCTCCTCACGGTTCGCCTCTTTTTCCACAAGTCACCAGGATCCTTTTTAAAAACTCTTCCCCGAAAGCTCATTGTACCAATGGAAATTTGAGCAGCCAAGCACCTAAAAATTCGGTTCTTTTAAAGGTTCCCTTTCAGAAGCTTCAACAAGCTGAACAAATTTTTCTTCACTGGTAGAAAGGGAAATGCACATGCTACATGAAGAGTAACTGAACAGAAAGCAAAAGAACCCATCAAAAGTCAGTTTCCTGTGAGTAACAGCCAGCTGGAAAGAATCTGTCTCTCTGTCTCTGTCTCTGTCTTTATCTCTCTTCGTCTTCTCTCCCTCTCTCTGTCTCCTCTCTCTCTCTCTCTCTCTCTGTCTCTGTCTCTCTCTCTTTGTCTCTCTGTCTCTCTGTCTCTCTCTCTCTCTCTCTCTGTCTGTCTCTCTGTCTCTCTCTCTCCCTCCCCATCTCCCCTCCAGTCTCTCTCTCTCTCTCTCTCTCTCTCTCTCTCTCTCCCCCAGTCTCTCTCTTTTTCTCTCTCTCTCCCCCTCTCTGTTTCTCTCTCTGCTTCTCTGTCTCTCCACCCCATCTCTCTCTCTCTCTCTCTCTCTCTCTCTCTCTCTCTCTCTCTCTCTCTCTCTCTCTCTCTCTCCTCTCCTCTTCCCTCCTTCCTCTCTCTTTTTTCTCTCTCTCCTTAAATAACCAACAGCAATAACATACACATCCTATATATCCTTGCTGATCATAATTAAGTAAAAGAGGACTTCAAATAGACACAAAGCCTGATCAAGAAGACTTGATGGGAGAGCTAATTATTGCCAAATTAATCCCCTGCCTGCCATCAACTCAAACAGGTAGCTAACTGGCATAGTGGATAGATCTCTGGGTGTGGAGTTATGAAAACATGAGTTCAAATCCGGCCACAGGATTGCTATGCTTGTGACCCTAGGCAAATCGTTTAGTCTCTCTTTACTTCAGCTTTTTCATTTGTAAAATGGAGATAATAATAGTTCCTCTTCCCAGGGTTGTTATGAAGATAAAATGAGATCATATTTTAAAGCGATAAGCACAGTGTATGTCATATAAGTACGACATAAATGTTAGCAATTATTATTATTATACATAACTTTTATTATATTAAAAATCACAAGTCTGATGAAATCTGGCCATAGAATCAAAGATCTAAAGCTGGAAAGGATAGATAGATGGTTGGATAGATAGATGAACGGACAGAGGTAGATGTAGTTGTCTTCTGGTATGACACCTCTTTTCATATGGTTTCAGAGTTTTTTTTAAAGAAACATTTGCTTATCCAATTAGTGGACTAACAGCGTGTCTACTTTCCTCTCATTCTCTCCTTAACCTTTTATGACTTGGCTTCTGTCTTATCATTCCACCAAAACTGCTCTATTCAAAATTACTGCTGATCTCTTAGTTACCAAATCCAGTGCTCTTTGCTCTGAGCTCATTCTCCTCAGTTTCTCTGCAGCCTTTGACACAGTTGGTCACTCTCTCCTCTTTGATACTTTCTTTTCTCCAGGTTTTCAGGGTACCCCTCTCTCCTAGTCCTCTTCCTACCTATCTGATAGCTCTTTCTCTGTCCCCTTTGAAGGGTCTTCCTCCAAATCACACCCTCTAATCATAGATGTCCCTCAGGATTGGGTCCTGGGTTCTCTTCTCCTTCTATACTATTTCCCTTGATGATCTTATCAGCTTCCAGGGATTTAATTGCCAAATCTATGTTGATGATTCTCAGATCTACCTATTCTACTCCAAAGTCTCTGCTGGCTTTCAATCTTGCATCTCCAACTGCCTTTCAGACATCTCAAACTGGATGTTCAACAGTCAGTAAATTCAGTATGTCCAAAATGGAGCTCAATATATTTCCTCTTACGTTCCCCATTGCTTTAGAGGGAAATATCATACTCCTGACCCTTAGGCTCATAACCTAGGAGTCATCCTGGATTCTTCACTATGTCTCACTCTTCATATCCAAATTGTTGCCAATGCCTATTGATTTCACCTTTGTGGCATCTCTCAAACACTCTTCCTTCTTCCTGCTGATATTACCTCTGTTGTAGATCCTTATCACCACACACTTAGACTATTGTCATAGCCGGCTCTGCTTGCCTCAGATCTCTCCCCACTCCAATCCATCCTCCATTCATCCACTTTCCTATAATACAGGTCTGATTATATCAACATCCACCCCCCTATAATGAACAATGGTTTTATACTGACTGCACTATCATACAAAATTCTACATTTGGCATTCAAAGTCCTTCATAACTTAGCCACCTTTCCACTCTTTTTACACCTTGCTCTTTATCACGTATTTGATCCAGTGACACTGACCTCCTGGATGTTCCATGAACAAGGTATCTTTGGTCTCTGAGCATTCTCTTTGGTATGCCCCATACCTGAAATATTTCCCTTCTTCAGCTCTGTTTACAGACCTCCCTGTGTTTCTTTAAATTCCAATTAAAATATTGTCATTAGTGGAAATCTCCCCCTACCTCCACTAATTTCAGTGCCCTCCCTCTGTTAATTCTTTCTTATTTGTCTTGTATGTAGTTTGCTTTGTGTATATTTCTTTGAATGTTGTCTCCCATATTAAATGGTGAGCTCCTCGAGAGCAGGCATTGTCTTTTGACTCTTTTTATATCTTTAGCACTTATCACAGTACCCAGCATTGTCCTCAATCTCAAATTACTTGGACAAATGACTGAGCTATATGACATCACTGTAAGAATACTTAGTTTAAAAAAGAGGGGCAGTTGTTTCAGGGAAAAGTGTAATTAAATACATTTTGTAATTTTTTCAAATACTATTCAGTCTCTTCTCCAGTTCAGCTTGTGGTGTAACTCATCATCCATTTTCAGTGTCCATCCAAACAGAAAAGCTCTATAGTTTGTCCATTCTTCATTAAGTTTTTTCTCTATTAATAGCTATGACTTTGAGTGGTTAGGATTTTATTTGAGACTCAACACAATAGCATCTGAAACTAGCTAGATTATCTGGAGTATCTGGCAGAATTAATCATATAAAGAGATTTCCTTTTCAGGAACAAACCTCTTTGGTAAACATCTATCTCCCTGTTTTATGCTTCAGTTTTGATAATAATAATAACCAGAGTTTTACTGAACAAGGACATTTCTGTTATCGTGTCTTTCCAGGAATCTTGCGTAATTTTGAGACGTTCTATATATTAGAGGACAGCCTTTCAAAGCTATGTTTTGTGCTCCTGACACAAACCTTTTCTGTAGTCATAAAGAGAACAAAAGAGCCTAAAACCTGCTTCATTTGATTAATTAAGCAATCATTAATTAAGCAAACATTTAATCTCTTTGCCAAATGGAGAAATGAAGCAGCCAATGGAAATACCAGTTTAGAGCATAAACTTGATTACAAAATTATATTGAAAAGGATGGCAAAATATATAGAGAAATATTGTTTCATAGAATAGCAAGAAACAATGGAAGAAGAAAAAAATTAAAGAGAACTTGGTAAGAGATCTGACTGAGATAAACCATTCTAAGGATATGTAGGGCTGAAACTGGGATAAGGGCAGCAAAGAGATGAAAAGTGGAAAAGATCTATAAAGTTTTATAAAGAGTATGAATTGTGGGTGGGGACAGTGTTTTTGTCTGTCTTTGTTTTTCCAGCACATAACATAATGTCAGGCACATAATAAGGGCATAATAAATGCTTGTTCACTGATTGAACTTTTTTGCTCAGATCTCACAGAGTAGTTTGTTCTTCAGTTCTCTACTTTGTACCTCTTTGTAATACTGAATATTATATATTGAATATATATATATTTATATGTGAACAATATAGTTGTTTGTGCTTATGGATAGATATGTGCTTAGGGTACTAGTATCATCTAAACTGTAGGCACTTGATAAAAACCCATCTCAAATTCCAACTTCTACTTTCAGTCATCCCTGAAGGCTTAGGCACATATATCTCTTCTGTCTCTGAATATTTATACTTGATATGACTGTTTCTCATTTGGCACTTAGAGTCGAAGAATGTCAGAGCTAGAAAAGTTCCAACTCTCTCATTTTACATATGTGAAAACTGAGATCTATAAAAGGTAAGCCATTTATCTAAGTTTTCATGGGTTTTAGGTAACAAAGTCAGAATCTAAATCAAATTCATAGGTATAAGATCATAGATACACACTTATAAGGGACCTCAGAGGTCACTTGTTCAATTCTGTTTTACAGATGAGGAAATTGAGGCCTGATGGTTAAATGATTTGCTCAAGGTCACACAAGTAGTAAAAAGTCAGAGGGAAGTTTTGAACCCAGGTCCTCTGACTGAAAGAGGACGTGCACTTTCCATGATAATATGATGCCTTCCCTTGGGCCACAAAGTAGCTGTATTATAAGTAATTTTTAAAAAAAGTATATGATATCCCCAACTAAAACTATTAAAAGACAATCTAGCATCATCTTTATACTATAGTATTTGATATGTTTAACATCTTCCATAATTATGTACTCTCTTCCTTTAGCTAATACACTTAGACTTATGTCTACCTTTTCTCCTACACATGAAGACACTCCTCTGTTTAAGAAAAACAATTGTCAGCAAAACAAATCACTGAGAATCTATTCCCTTAAAGCTTTAGATCAATAATTTTATTAAGAGGAGGCAATACGTTGTAGTGGAGAAACTGCTTAAGGTGGAGTCCAAAGAGCTGGGTTTTGAGACCTGGACTTGACTTTGACTCTTACTAATTGTGATTTCAGGAAAGCCACCCACCTCCCTGACTGTTTCTCAATTGTAAAACACGGTAATTATGATATTACTTACCCCACAGAGCTGCCGTGGGGATTTAATGAGATAATGTCTATAAGAACATGTTGTAACTCTAAGGAAGTGTGACTTTTGTGCCTCTCCTTCCCTACTGGTCTCTCAATTCTTTTCTCCACCACAATTGGTTTCCCCCGAAGTTTTTTTTTCACATCACTCAACTTCTTCTTTATGTGGATGACTCACTTCTCCCCTTGCTTAGCCACAGATCGCCGCTTCCTTAAGAGCAGTCAGGGGATGCAGTTTGTGGCCAGGGATCCTGTTGCTAAGAAGCAGAACCACAGACTTGTACAATGGCTCCCTCCAAACAGTAACCTGCACATTCTCTATAAAGATAACCTTCAGGAGTAGCTCATCGGAGATGTTTCTTGGCTGTCTCTCATCCTTTTTTGTCTATAAACAGCACAGAATTCCACAAGGAATGGAACAGTTCATGAATCTTTGCACATGTCTATTTTTGAGCTCCCCAATGAGGAAGACAACTGGGATGGAAAGGAGGGAAAGTTCAGAAGAATTCTTGAGAGGGAAGGGATGTGGGAATGTGTAGAATGCTGGCATGCTGGATTAAATGGGCTTTCCAGGACTGATGATATACTTTAAAAATCTTATTATATGTATATATGTGTATGCATGTGGTATTGTAAGAGATATTCAAGAAAAAGAAGTATTTTTGGGAAATAGGAATAAGAGAAGATGAAGGATGGTCTGCGTTGATTCTGATACCTATGAATAATAGGACAGCTAGATGGTGCTGTGGATAGAGCACCAGTGCAGGAGTCAAGAGGATCTGAGTTCAAATGTCACCTCAGACACTTGACAGTCACTAGCTGTGTGACCTTGTGCAAGTCACTCAACCCCAATTGCCTCATCCTGGGTCATCTACAGTCATCCTGATGAATATGGATTCAGATGGCTCTGGAGGAGAAGTGAGACTGGTGACCTGCACAGCCCTCCCTCACTCAAAGGGCAAGTCATATCATTATTTCTCTGATGGCATGGTCTTCTTAGGCAACGAAGGACGAACACACACCTATGGAATGGTTTTCAGTATTTGAGGATACAGACTTGATAATAACCATTTGTACTATTACAACTTTATGGTGTGCAAAGCACTTGAAATATATTACCTAGATTGATCCTTCAAATAACCCTGTTTAGTAGGTACGTGTAGAGGGCTTTGCCTTGGCTGGACAGTTAATCCTCCTCTCTGTGACTTTGGACAGGTCTCATACTGCTGAATGAAACTGGGGAAAATCACAAAACTCTTCCGATTGATTCCACTCCAAATTTATATAATATCACCTGGGCCTTCATTGCAGCAAGGACATCCCTTTACTCTTTAATCAGTTCACTGGCTCATTCACTACCTCCCATGGCTCACCTCACTCCACTCTCCCAGCCGAGAACCTTGCCTAATATTTTGGAGACTATTTAATGAGAGCTCCCTCTTCTCCCCCTTCATCTCAAATCATTCTGATGAGTTCCATTCCCCTCCTTTATTGCTATCTCATATGAAGAGGTGGTTCTTCTCTTTGCCAAGGCAAACCCTCCTCCATGATTATGTGATCCCAATCCATCCCATCTTCTCAAGCAGATTACCCCCTCTATCCTTCCTACTTTCTCACTAATCTTCAAAATCTCATTTTCTATTGGCTATTTCTATTGCCTACAAACATTCCCATATTTCCTCAATCTTCAAAACACTCTCACTTACTATATCCCTCCCCACTAGCTAGCTACTACCTTTCCTTCCTTTGGTGTCTAAACTTGAGAAAGTCATCTACAATAGGTTCCACCACTTTTCTTCTCATCTCCTCTTACCTCTGCAGTATAGTTTCCATCCTTAGCATTTAACTGAAACAACTCTCCCTAAAGTTACCAATTATCTTTTAATTGGCCAATTTAATGGTCTTTCACTAATTCTCACTCTTCACTTCTCCCTCTACACAATGTCACCGGGTGATTTCATCAGCTGCCATGGATTCAATTATCATCTCTATGCTGATGATTTTCAAATCTACTTATCCAACACTAACCATAACTAACTGCCTGTTAAACTAGATGTCCAATAGACATCTTAAACTCAACATGTCCAAAACTGAATTCATTACCTTTTCCAACAAACCCTCCCATCTTCCCAATTTCCATATACTATTCAGGGTCCCATCATTTGCCAAGTCTTCCAGGCTCACAACCTCAGTGTAATCCATGGCTCCTCACTTCAAACACATTAAATATGTAATCCCAGGCAAATCACTTAATCTCTGATTATCTCAGTTTTTTCATCTCTAAAATGGGGATAAAAATAATACCTACCTCACAGAATTGTCAAATTAGTGTGTGTGTACATATGTGTGTATATAAATGTACATATATCCATACACATGTATCAAAGGCTTTGAAAATCTTAAAGTGCTATATATGCTATCTATTATCATTACTATTATTATTATATATAGTATTGGAATTTGAATTTATGAAGGAACGAGAGGAAATAGTCAAAGCTCATCCATATTTGGGAAGGAAGAAAAATAAGCAAAACAGACAGATAAGGATTTAATCAGAGTGGAAGGAAAAAAGACAGGGGAGAGAAGTGCCACAGAACTCAAGGGAGGAGAAAGTTTTGTTTTTTTTTTTTATCAGTAATGGAGTGTGTATAGGCACCAGCAGTAGGGGTTTAGGAGACAGATAGAAGCGTTGAGGATCTTGACGTCAGGAGTCTGGGCTCCCCAGAATCCAGATAATGGCCAGGAGTTTTGCATTTGTTAATAGCTAGAGTTCTGGAAGCTTGGAAGTCAGTCAAGAATGGTGAGTGATGAGATCTCCGATATCAAAGCAAGCAGGATCCTAGAATCTAGAAAGTCAAGGAGTTCCAAATAAAGGTTCAAGCTCTCAGAGTACAGTTGTCAACCTAATCCTGTGGTTGTGTATGGTTTCTCTTACTCTCTGTCAAAGCAAGAACTAGTGGCTGGGGTTGGGTGAGTTCAGGTTCCCAGTCAGGGGTAAGGAATTGAATACACTCTGATCCTGACTCTAGAAGGCCTAGGAAAGCTACTATTACAGGGAAAAGAAGAGAGAAGTTTTGGACCTAGGCAATTTGAGGTCATTTTGACTGTTTCAGTGGAGTGGGCACTATCAGTATCTGATAGCAGTATCAGTGGGTTAAAGACTGAGTGGGAGCAGAGAAAATGAAGGGAGCAGGCCTAATTTCAGCAAATGTGGCAATGAAAGAAAGAGGAATATAGGATAACTAGGAGACAGAAAGGGCTGATGAAGGATCCTACCTCCCTTCCCCCACTCCACTACCAAGTCTACAAAAATAGATGGAAAAAAAATTGAAAACATAAAAACAAATTCTAAAAGTAGAATCCTAAAAATGTTCAATCCATCCCTGTTCAGGCTTTAGTTATTATATGATACAAACTGACTTGAGCTTCCCCAACTACAAGATGGAATCCATGTGGTCTCTTTTTTTCCTGATGGAGACTTCATGGATATTAATTAGTTTCAGAAGTTAATAGTTTTAAAGAAAAAACTCCATGCAAAATCAGGTGCCTGAGGTTTGCCACATCACTTGCATACATTCTTTCTCTCCACTCACACAGATACAATTAGTTTAAATACTCATCACCACTCATCAGAACTATTACAATATCCTCCTGATTGGTCTTTCCTGCCTTAAGTCTATCTTCACTCCAATTCATCTGCCGAAGTAGCAAATTGAGTGGGATTGGGTACAGCTCTGACCCTATTAGACCAAAGAACAAACTCTGGGGCCTCTCTCTTATCTTCAGGAATAAGCATGAACTCTTTTGTTTGGCATTTGAAATTTGTCAAGACCTGGTCCTATCCTATTTTTCTAGTTTTCTTACACTGTATTCCTCTCACCACACTCGATGGTGTAGTTAAACTGGCCTTCTTCCTGCTCCCGTATAAGACATTTCATTTCCTGTTTCCTTGACTTTGTACTAACTTTCTGCCAAAGCTGAATATTCTGCTTTCCGTTTTTATGTCTTGGCACCCTTTGTTTTCTTAAAGACTTAACTCAAGCAGCCATTTCTGCAGGAGACCTTTCCTGGCCCCCAGGTGCTCCTGCCCTCCCCTACAGTCGCCTTGTATCTGCTTTGTATTTATCAATATGCACGTATCTTGTTGAGCTCTTTTCAAGCGTGTCCAACCTTTCATGACCCCATTTGGGGTTTCCTTGGCAAAATTACTGGAGAAGTTTGTCATTTCCTTCTCAAGCTCATTTTACAGATGAAGAAACTGAGGCAAACAAGGCTAAGTGATTTGCCCAGGATAACAAGGCCAGATTTGAATTTAGAAAGGTGAGTCTTCCTGCCTCCAGGCCTGGCACTTTGACAATTTATCCACTGTGCTCTTAGCTGCTCCCTACATATATGTTATCTCCCCCATTAGAATATGAATTTTGCGGGGGCAGGGACTGCTTTAGTCTCTGGAATCTCTAATGCCCAGCACTGTGATTGTTATACAGTAAGTTCTTAATAAATGCTTATTGATTGGTGCATTTATTGGCAAAGCTTACATAACTTTGGATATAGATCATCTCTGCATTCTTTCCCTGAAGGAGTCTAACTGGGAGGAGGAATTGGGAGAGTGGGTGGGAATGTGCATTTCTTGAAGAATGTACAGAAAGTCCCCTCCTAGCTTCAGTTCAAGTAACAACATGTCACCTGAGGATGGTGTCAGCTCAAGGGACCACGAACACCTTGTGATAGAGAGAAGTTTGACTCTACAAAGACAGTTCCTTGGAGACTAGCAAAGAAGTGCACTTCAAGGGGAGTCTCAGTAGGCCTCCATGAAGGGGGTTAGGACACTAAGGGCCAGAAGTTGGAAGGTATCCATTGATCTAATGTGTTTTCTGCCCATGGACCTCACTAAAATGGTGCTTCCAATTTGAATTCACTTTCCCCACAGATGCTTTCTTAGTGTGAAACAGTTCTTGTCCTCAAGAAACTTACATTCTATAAAAACCTACTAGAAAAGCCAAAGTCATCATATGCCGTAGATCAGCCATAATAAAACTCTCTCAGTGACTTCTGAGCTAAGCGGGAACTCCTTCAGTTGTGCCTACATTGATATAGTGTTGACTGACATTGAGTGTTCTTTGGAAGACAAATGGCCCAAATAGCATTGCTGTTTATACCAGATCCAAAATAGCATATTAATGAAATCAGCCAGGACTTGGATTCTGGAGACCAAAGGTTGATACTAACTACTAAGTACACTTGGATTCTTAATACTAAGATACATAGTATTAATACTAAGATTCCTAATGGCTAAGAAGAAATCACCTACTTTTTCTGAGACTCCTCATAGGTAAATTAGGGATGCCAATGTGGGTGGGTGAGAGGATAAAATAAGCAGTTAGGCAACATTAAATGCCTACTAAGCACGCAGCACAGTGCTAAGCACTTTACAAATGACTTGCACTTGACTTTGTTTTGAGTGAGGGAGGGCTGTGCAAGTCACCAGTCTCACTTCTCCTCCAGAGCCATCTGAATCCAGTGACCAGATATTCATCAGGATGACTGGAGATGACCCAGGATGAGGCAGTTGGGGTTAAGTGACTTGTCCAAGGTCACACAGCTAGTGAGTGTCAAGTGTCTGAGATGAGATTTGAACTCAGGTCCTCCTGACTCCTGCGCTGGTGCTCTATCCATTGCACCAACTAGCTGTCCACAAATACTATTTCATTTAATCCTCATTTGAAAACTAGGGTAATAATAGCACCTGCCTGAGGCATACAGAAATCAAGTGACTTGTCCAGAGTCACACAGGTAGTAAGTGCCTAAAGATGGATTTGAAATAAGATCTTCCTGACTCTAGGTCCAGCACTCTATCCCCCATGCGACCTAGATAATACATCAACTCCTACTATCTGCCTAATGACGTTTTCTTGGGGAAAACAATACTGAAATATCTCAACCCCATTCAATGGCTTCCAATTTATTGCCAGCCTACCTTCTGCAACTTAATTTATGTGGCTCTGCTCCATGTTCTCTATACTCCAGATTATTTGGATTATTTTGTGACCCCCAACTATGTTCTATACTCTCCTACCTTTATGTCTTTCCTCATGCTGTTCCCTACACTTGGAATACTCTTATTATTCCTCTTTGCCTATTAAATTTCTTGCCATCCTTTAAAACCTAACCCAAGTGCCACATCCTTCATAAGCCTTGCCTGAATCCTCCTCCCTCCTTAGACTTCATATGTCACATTGTCTTTAGCTTTCTAGTACTCTTACCATGGGATATTGTCAGATATAACTATCTGTGGCTATGTTTTCACTTACTAACAATAGATTGAATCAGTCAGTCAACAGGCATTTATGATACCACTGCCAGTCACTGAGGTAAGTGCAGAGAATACAAATACAAGCACAAAGGCAGTCTTTGCCCTCAAGGTTTTTACCTTCTAGAGGGGAAGACAGTTCATAAAATGAACCCAGGATGGCAGAGGAGGCTGAAGGGAGAAGGTACCCAGTGTGGGAATGAAGGGGAGGTCCAGAGGACAGCAGACTGGTGAGAGCAGACAAATGGCTGGCCTGGATGCCCTTGTTAAATGGAGGTTTGGGGAGGATCCCTTCAATTAGAAGGATGGGGTCCAGCAACAGAGGGTACTTCCAAGGTCTGACTTCCAGGGTGGAAGTGGTCTTCCAGCTCCATGATGACATAGACCAGGTCTTAGTATTAAAGTAAGCTATACTGTAAGGGGCCCAAGGGTAATAGGAGATTATTTATCTGACAATCATTCAAGCTGTAGCTAGGGCTCAGGAAGTGAGACTTTCTATTTATGTTAGCTATGCAGGTAAATAAGGAACTGCAGTTTATATTCAACTTGGCAAATCTCCATTAAACACCTACTGGGTAGAGACCACTGTCCTAGTCTTGGGAGGATGGAAGATACAAAGTTTCAAGTTTAAACATTTTCTTTGCACTCTGGAACTTACAGTTTGTTATAAAGGTTTGTGGCCCTGTAAAACAATATTGCCCTATGGAGGGGGGAGAGTGAAGATGAAAAGGCTTAGCTCAGAGGATAGGGAAGTAGTACGCAGGGGAACACCTGATGGATTTGGTGGCAGAAGGCATGAGTCCAAATCCTATCTCTTGTACTCTCTACTTGCTTGACTTTGGGTAGATCATTTAACTTCTCTGTGCCTCAGTTTCCCCTACTGTAAAAAAGGAGTAGGTGGTTGAGAGGAACTATAAGTTTCCATCCATCTCCAAGTCTATGATTCGTTGATCCTAAGATTGGCTTTAATACCAGCCACAGGTTGCTATCAGAAAAATACCTTCAGATCCTCTGATTTTTTTCTTAAAGGATTTCAATGTGCTTAGCCATTCAGTTTCTTATTATAGCCCCTCAGAAAAGGGGAAATGCTGTTTTGGGGCTTGGTTCTTTTCTTAAGTTCTTGTTTTCATACTTAGAATACATCATCTTTTCTTTCTATATTGCTTTCAAATCAGACTATTTCAGGACAACCCTCCATAGCCTCAGGGTTGCACAAATTTTGTTTTCCTTCCTAGTCAAAGACTCCAAGTGGCACAGCAGCTAAATAGTATCCCTTACAATACATCCCTCCTTCCTCCAAGGTTGTGTTTATATTTGGGGGGGGTTATCTTAGTCTGTTACAAAATGCCTAATCCCAAGATATTACTCTATTTTCAAAGAAGCATCTCTCTCTCTCTCTCTCTCTCTCTCTCTCTCTCTCTCTCTCTCTCTCTCTCTCTCTCTCTCTCTCTCTATGTCTCTCTCTCTTTGTCTCTCCCTGTCTCTCTCTGTCCCTCTCTGTCTCTCTCTCTTTCTCTCTGTCTCTACCCCCTTCCCCTCCTCCATCTCTCTATCTTTCTTTCTCTCCCCTCTGTCCCCAAGGAGTATAAAACAAGTTTCATAGTGCTAGAGGATGTTCCATTTTTTTGCCTTTGGATACTCATTGCCTAGCAAAGTTCACCTGACGTAGCAGATGTTTATTTAATCGATTGCTTGTTGAATTGAATTGAAGACCAGGTAAGAACCCGACATGACACAAGCTATATTTTTATGGCTTATCACCCTCTCTCCCCAGTATCCACCCCCTAAGAAATCCAGATAGACTACTTATACTCTCCCTTCTTCCAGAAAATTGAACGTAGCTAATTCCTAACATGCTATAGCATTTCTGCCCACAAAAACACAATTTACCCAGTAACAACAGACTGAATTCTCCACAGATTCCTGAGCCATCCAGTGGAAACTGTTGAGAAAAAAAATCCTGAAAGGCTCTTTGGCTCAGGGGCAGATGGTTCAACAGCACCAATTAAACTGAAAGGAGAGTAGCATAAATACAGATACCCTGGGGGGGGGGAGTCTTGGGGGGCAGGGGGAGGGAAGACAGTAAGAATTAGTGCCATTAGAATCTACACTCCAGCAGCCAATGCCAGGACAGTGATTTTCTCCTCCAGGCTGCTAGCTGGCCTTGCTCCTGCTCCACACTCCAAACTTTGGCAAGGGTTAGAGTTACTTCTGTCTAAAACAAGGAACTGCTATTGCCCTCCTGTGGTCATCCCAACTGCTAATTACCTGGCTTTCAACATGGCTGTCACTCATGGTAGGCAACTGAAGGCATGAATACCCTGAAAATGCCATTATGTTCCTTGGCGCATGCTAGGTGGAAATAAATTTCCAAAGCCAGGACATTTTCTTAGCAATTTTGGTTCATTCAGGTACTGTGAGCCCACGCCACATTTTACTTACAAAGCATTCCCTATATACATGAAGTCTGCTTCTTTGTCCACAAAAAAGAATATGGACTTAATTGGACTCTACATGAAGCATCAATGAGGAAACCTGTTTGAGTGTTTGGCCAGGGAACCTGTCCTTTAAATGCCACATCCCAATACCCCAGTCAATTGTCCTTTGCTAAACGATTATCCTGCTATTTTATGGGCATCCTCTGGAAGGCAGATCTGCAACTAACCCTTCCTCTAATGGCATCCTAAGGCACTGGTGTGCTTCTGCTGCTTTGAAGAGACTCTACTGGAGACAGGCAAGGCAAACGTGACACTTTAATTTGGGCATATGTCTAATGTCCTTAGCTCTGAAATGGGATCATAAGGCAGGAATGCTTTTGTCTGAACATTTCCTTATGTTTTGTAGATGAAGAATGATTAGATTGTCTTTATTTAACAGTGTACATGGTAATGATATCTCATGGCTTTGTGGAAACAAGGGGTAACGAAATTAAAACAAAACAAATGAGATGCTTGCTTTTTGCTCTTCATGCTCACCTTTATCAAGAGGCAGAATAACACATGGTGATAATAATAATAGCTGTTATTGTTAAGTCATTTGGTTGTGTCTGACTCCTGGTAACCCTGTGGACCACAGAATGAAAATACCATCCATGGAATCTTCTTGTCAAAGATACTAGAGTGATTTGACAGGTACTACATTAAGCACTTTACAAATATTATCTCATTTGATCCTTGCAACAACTCTGTGAGGTGGGTGGTAATATTATCTCCATTTTACAGTTAAGGAAACTGAGGCAAAGTCACACAGTAAGAGTCTGAAGCAGGATCCGAACTTAGCTCTTCTGCCTTCAGGTCTAGCATGTTGTCCACTGAGCCACCTGACTGCCAGCTTCCCAGAATCTATGAGTTCTTAGAGGGGAGGAGAAGGAATGCAATCACAGGATCATGGGTCTCTGAAGCCATCTAGTCCAACTTTTTATTTTACAATTGATAAAAATGAGGCTGAAAGACATTAAGTAATAAAAAAGGACTTTCTATTAGAAGAAGCATGTTTCATGAACTGGAATGTCATCTATCTGGCACTGTCCACTTGAACACTTGACTTGGAAACAGTAGATATGACAAGATCTGGTCCTGCTTCTTCTGAGGTCATGGCATGTTGTGGTTCACAGTCTTATAGAACCCCAAGGAGGTTACTGGTATGAATGCAATGAGTTTATGCTCACAGAAAACACAGGAATTCCCATGGTGAAATCCAATTTCTTGTCCTCAATCAATTAATCAAACACCAAACAGTTATTAAGATCCTGCTGTTTGTACTTTGTCCTCAAAGAGGACCATGACCTCAAGAAGGAAATGCCATGACATGCAAGTGAACTGGATTTAAGTGAGGCAGGGCTATGCAAAGTCACCAGCCTCACTTTCTCCTCCGGAGCCATCTGTGTCCAGTGGCCAGATGTGGATCAGGACAACTGCAGATGGCACATGATGCAGTGGGGGACCTTGGTCTTTTCAAGCTAAGGTCTTTAATCACCATGTTTCAGGAACTCTGCTAGGTACAGAAGACAGAAAAGAAATAATGCCTGACTTCAAGAAATTTACATTCCAATGGGAGGAGACAGAATGAACATATCTGAGTATATACAGAATTCAGTATAAACAAAATAGATTTTAAGGAATATACTGGCAGTTAGGAAGAACCAGGAAAGGTTTCATGTAGAAGCTAGTGCTAGAGATGAGTTCTGAATGATAACAAGGATTCTACTAGGGTTACCAAGTACGGATAGAGTATATTGCAGGCTTAGGAAACACTCTGAGCCTCCTTATTATCCACAGTAATCTCCTCTGTCTGACTCTATCTTTCTCTGTCTGTCTCTCTATAGATGCGCACACACACACACACACACACACACACACATATAAAATGATCACATAATGATCAGTGATACATACACATACAATAATTGACAAACTACAAGGCTGTCACTCTGGTTTTGGGGAAATGTATTTTTTTCTGTCCATTTATTTTTTTCATGTGGATAGCTGGTCAAACTTTTTCACACTACCACAGATATAACTAAGAAAGCTTTGTAAAATTTGGGGGTCTTGATGCTATTACCACCTATCATCTGTGAATAGAAGAGCATTGTCATTAATAGGTATTTCCTACTGAATGACTTTTACAAAGGGCTTTGAAATCCAGAATCTAATACACTCAACCCTTAGGAACACTTGTAAACTCCTTTGTTGCCCTATGAATCAAAATGGCAACCACTGACCATTTGGGCACTTGTCTCAGTTCCATATGGAACTAAGGTATCATCTGTGATGTCAAAAATTCTCATTTCTTCATATACTGATGCTCCCTGGCTTAATCCCATTTGGCATACTAACCCTTCTCTATAGCCAGTTATATTTCAGTTACATGAAAAGCAGGAAAACCCAGCATGGACAGCTATTGCAAGTTGCTATCCAGTCCTTCCTCCATGCTCTTAGCTTCCCTATTTCGCCATCAATAAGTTTTCTCAAGTTTCACATTATTTTTTATGCATTAGCTGTTTCTCTCCCTGACCTCTAACTACTCTTCTCCTCTCTGCTCGGCTAAATCCTATACTCTGCAGCAAATGACTTTTTTTTATTGTGATACTGAGCCAAAATTCTAATAAGGTTCTAAATTGTCTTAGTAGGTTTTCTGCATCAGGCACCACGTTTTGTAATTGTTTTCATATTAGATTATTTCAGGGTAACCCTCCACAGCCTCAAGGTTGAATCAGTTAATTTAGATCAGAGCTAGCCCTTTGTGTAATAACTTACGTGGTATTCTATAGGGCACCAAAAATTTGGCCAGTCCCCAAATCATGTCACATACTGAACTAAAAGAATGTCAAAGATGAAAGTAAAATAGTGACATCTAATACAACCCCTTCAAGGTACAGATGTTGAAATTGAGGCCCAGAAGGGTGAAATATTATCACACTTAAAGTTATATAGTTAATCTCTCATGTGTATTGAAATGCCTTGACTCAACAAGCCCTAGACAGAAATCAAATATATTACTGGGAGAAAAAACACCCCCAAAGAAACCATCATCAAGCGTTAGAACCTTTAATATAATTCACTTTATCAGATTACAGCCTACAGATTAGAGGTAACTAAGAAGGTTCTAAAAACGTGAGAACCAGAACCCTAAAGTTTTGATGGGGAGGAGAGACAGGTCTGGTACATCAGCTAATACGAAGTAGTAATGTTAGTGTAATGTTAGAGTTAAAGATCTTCCCCACCCATTAATAGGCCTCAGGTATCTTTGGTTAATTTCTAATGATGCACTAGGTCAGGAGGGTTGAGCCCTCTGGCTCTGAAAAGTGTATATATACTCTGAGGTGAGGTTTTGCATTGGGACTTACTTATTGGAAGAAGGTTATTTGGCCAGATGAGACTCTGGGTAGCTGTTAAGGAGTCCTCTGGCTTTGAAAACCCAGAGGTTGGCGCTGCTCTCCCTGAGAGCTTATGTATGCATGTAGTGGTCAGGCATGTCTGTCTGTTGATCTGTGATGTATGTATTGCATATGATCAGACAGTTGGAAGCCCTTTCTGTTGGTCTTTATTTCTCTGCTTGTATTTTCTTGATTGGCATATGTGATTAAAGAAGACTGTTGACTCCTTAAAAGTTGCTTTCCTTTTAGAAAAGCAGATCTATGAACCTGTGCAGCAGGTCCTCCTGTGTATGCCAGGGTCCTTGCTGCTACAATGAGCTCTGTTCTGAGTCAGAAAACCTGGTTGTGAGCCCTACTTCTGCCACTTGTTAGGTGTATAGCTTTGGAAATATCACCAAATCTCCCTAATTTTATTTCTTACTTTATAAAATGGGATGGGGAATAATATAGGATGGTGGATAGAAAGCCAGCCTCTAAATAAAGAAATCTAGGTTGAATCTTATCTTTGCAACATACTGGCAAGGGAACCCTGAGCAAACCACTCAACTCCTTGATGCTCTAAAAAACTCTCCAAAACTATAAATATACAAACTATAAATGTAGAAAATGTTGCTTTCTTTTGGTAGAAACAATTTCCTAACCTAGCAGTTGCCTGTATCAGTGAAATCACAGATCCATCTCCTTTCCTTAAACTGGGAATAACAATACTTCTTCATAGAGTTGATTTGAGGGAAGTCCCTTAAATAAGGTGCCTTAAAGCACTCTGTTCATATGAGTTGTTTTCTTCTTTTTCTTACCTTATATAATAATATATCATCATGAGATTTGGTTGAGCAAGTATAATATAATTAAGTGGAGAACATGTTAAATACATTGATTCAATAAACATTTCCCCACAGTTCTCTCCAATCCCCTAAAGTATATTTGTTATAGATCTCACTTAATATTTCACCAAATAATT
The DNA here is from genome assembly GCA_023548195.1 of Bettongia penicillata ogilbyi. Lineage (NCBI taxonomy): Eukaryota > Metazoa > Chordata > Mammalia > Diprotodontia > Potoroidae > Bettongia > Bettongia penicillata. Next base: position 1,738,830 of record JAJHZJ010000149.1, read on the forward strand.
TCTTCCTGCTTGTGTGAAATATGCATTATTAATGAATATGCCAGCAAATTCTTTAATTGTTTTCCCCTAAGACATCATTTTAGGAAATTAAATATGGTAAGAAATGTAGTTTCTGAGTTTTGAATGCTTTTCAAATAAATACATTTGGCATCAATTCAACTTAAATTTCCCATTAGGATAATTTGTTATTGCTATCATTATCCCCTTTCCAAAGAAGGGAGCTGAGTGAGATAAAGAAGAAAATCAGGGTGGTACAAATGAGCATCAAGGGAAATAGATAACTGTACTATCTATCTCTGCCTGAGTGAGGGTTCAGGATCAAGAGTTCATGGCTACAGAGACTAAGAGTAGTTTCTGGTAAGTTCCCATGCCATTAGCCAGAATTGGTTATTAGGATAGGGAATGGTGAGTTACAGAGGTCAACAGCTGGAATAGAAATAATCATGAAAGGACTCATGAGTATACAAAGGGTTGAATGATAAGATGTGGCCCAGTTTTTGGTGGGAGGGCCTTGTAACAAGGATGAGTAAGAGTGGTATGAGTTTGTCAAAGAGATTCTTCAATTTACCACACTCATATTTCTTCAGGTGAGTGACTCTGTGTGTGTATGTGTGTGTGTGTACGTGTGTGTGTATGTATTTCCCCTAATCCCATTCTCTTGTTGCCTCTAAATTTGCACCAGCTGGACAGCTCCTGACACTGATTACTTTCCATGGTAACAGCTATCTCTGGCAGTGGACATTAAGTGAAGCAAAAAGTCTTGGTATTTGAATGTAGAAGAAAAGTTTATAGGGGTAATAAAGATTTATCCTGAGACAGAAAGCATCAGCTGCTCAGTCCCCTGCCTGCATGACAGCAAAATTTCACACAAAGGAAAAGGAAAAACAAAACAGTTGAATGCTATGCCTAGGAACAGAAGCAACGCAAGAGTTAACCAACAGCTTAAAACTTCCAGTCTTTTTGTGTGTGTGTGTGTGTGTGTGTGTGTGTGTGTGTGTGTGTGGTTACTTTCCTGCCCACATTTCCAGAGCAATAACAGCATTATATTTATGTCCAAACTATGCCACATCTCCTAAAGTCTTGTGACAAATACCAACATTATAATTACTTAATTTGCCGCTTGGTACAATATAAAAGAACTCTGATTTTTCTTGCTTCTCATCTTCTTGTCTTTCTTCCCATAACCCTCAAAGGCAAGAGAAGGGATTAGACTAGTCCAATGACAAGGAGATATTTAATATGTCTAGTGGGTGTCAGAGTCTGGAACTGAGAAGGCCAGGGTGAAAGAACTTCGGCAGCAATATGTAACTAGAACTCTGCCCTTCATTAGGGTCATATTTTCAGGAACTTGTTTCTAAGCCATGTGTATTTTGTTATGAACTCACATATACTCCAATTCTGCAGTGGACACTGCCATTGATAAGTTGAAATAGCATAGCATTTTAAAGCTTCAGAATGCATTATCTATTTCATGGTACTACAGAAAGGGTAAAGGGCTCACTGACTAGCCTGGGGTGTTAGCATGAGAAATAGGAAGGCCATGGCACAGCATCTTGAACTCTTAACTCCCAGCCTTGGGTCTTACCCACATGACATGCTGCCTCTTTCCTGATAACTGCTGAATTCTATTTGCATAATAAACCAGCCACTCACTCCACTAGATGGCAATCTCTTGAGCTTGGATTGTAAACAAAGCATGGAAAAGAATGCCAGCCCAGTGTTGACCAACCACGTAGTGTTCTTGCATTATTTTTGTTGCAGCTTTAAAAAAATGCGTATTCTGCAATACAATTATTCATATAATTTTAGCATTTCATCAGAAGAAGCTGTAGAGGTCACAGTGCAATTCACAATCCACCTCTACCACATTTAAACTTCTCTAAATAGGCTCTGTTTTGCATGTAAGCAAGGCTCAATTTTTCAGCACCAGCTATTTTAAAAAATTCCAAGATCATACTGAAAATCTACTTTTGGAATTTTATGTTTTTGATCTAGCTTTGTGATATCATCAATCTAGGTTCAGGGGTGGGGAACCTGCAGCCTCAAGGCCTCTCGGGCCTTATGTGTGGCCCTTTGACTGAATCCAAACTTCACAGAACACTGGATTCAGTTAAAGGGCCCCACTTGAGACCACATGTGGCCTCAAGGCTGCAGGTTCATTACCCCTGAGGGATTCCTGAGGTGGAGACTTACTTTACCTATAACTCATCCATGAATTACAGTCTTAGAGATTTGCTTTGGATACTAATAGGTTTCACAATTCAATGTGGTGACACAGATAGTATGTGTCAGAGGAACGAGTACCCGAGTCCAGGTTTTCCTGGCCTCTGTGATAGCACTCTATGCTCTGTGCCAAGCTCCTTCTCAACTCTGCAATTTAAACTTAGGAGACGAGTCCATTGCTTGAGCTGTGGCTTCTTGTTGGAAAACCAAAAGTCCCCTCTCTTCTAGACCAAAAGAATTCATTAGTGTATGGGGAACTAAATGTAGATAAGCCTGTATCACACTTAGACTATCAGGTCTTGTGACCAAAAACCCCTATGACCTCTCAGATCTGTTCAAAATAGGACTTATGTATAAGAGATAACCTCTCGGAGGCCCTGTTTCATTTTTTAACCTAAACATGGCAGTAGATCGTAACACCTAGCCTACCCTCTTGATTTCACAGGGTTTTTGGTGTATATGTATGTATATGCATATACAGGTACACACATACATATATACATAATAGATATATGTATATACATATAAGTATATATTAATAATATACAACAAACAGTATATATGTATGTATATATATTATGTATGTATATATTATGTACATATATACATATATATATTTGGTCTTTTTCTATACACAGGGCATTATTATAATCATTTTCCTTGTTTTGAGTATTAAGATCACTTATTATTCCTTGTTAGACCTTTAGCTAGTCACTTCAACCCTCTCTGCCTCAGTCTCCTTATCTGCAAAATAAGGGGTTGGACAAGGTCTGTACCTCTAGCTATAAATACTATGAAATTATAACCTTAGAGCCAGTCACCTAACCTTCTCTAGTAGTTTACAGATGATCACCCTTCCTACCTCCATTTTGTTAGAATGATAAACAAAAAAGATTTGTTCTAAAGCAATAATGTGATAATTGGAAAGGAAGATGCTACTTTCTAAGGGGCATAACCTTTGGGTTGGATCTTTGAACTCACAGCAATCTCAGTGTAATAGGTAGGAGGGTTGATAACTTTTCACGGCTGTGTATATGTGTGTTGGTGTTTGTGTGTCTTTGAAATCTTCACTGAAAATAATTCATAACTCAATCAAGTTGAGAATATGAAACAGCTGTGCACCCCACTTGATGGCAATTTCTAGAGCCTGGCTTGAAAACAGATTTCAAAAAGGATTTGTTGTTTGCAATATACTAACGTCCACATCTTTTACTTGCATGATGCTGTCTAGAATGAAATTAAGTGGCAGATTTTTATTATCACATTCCCTTTTTATTGTTTTACAGCCACAAAAAAAAGAGGACACTTTGAAAACAATGGTACAAATTAGACCTTTGAAAACTATTTCTGAATTAGGAACCTGATTACATTTCCTAGTGATACTATAATTGTCAACTATATTGGCACATGGCAGAAGATCATAGACTTAGAACTACAAAGGATGTTATAGGCTAGGATAAAGTGGATGGAACACTAGAACTTGAGTCAGGAATACCTGAGTTCAAATCTAGACTAAGGCATTTACTAATTGTGTAATCCTGGGGTAGACACAACTTCTTTCTATCTTAGTTTCTTCAATTATAAAATTATTATAAAATAATAATAGCATTTCTTTCATAGAGATGTTGTAAGAATCAGGGAAAGAGAATAAGCATTTATTGAGCACCTACTATATGCCAGGTACTGAATTTTATAGATATTATTTCTTATCTCTAAAGTGATATTACTTCATATCTGCAAAATGCTTAGCACAATGCCTGGTACACAATCACACTCAATAAATGCTTGTTCCATTCTCTTTCCCTTCCCAATTTTATTTAACCCTCCCATTCTACAAGTGAGGAAACTGAGGCTTCAGGAGGTTAAATGATTTGCCTATGGTCACATAGGTAGCAGGAGTCAGAAGCTGGATTTGAACATGGATATCTGATTCCCAGGCCAGCAGTACTCTTTTCACGATTACATACAACTTCCTACATATTTCGGTCAAAAATCAAAATCACTTTGTCCTCAGGTGAGCAGATTATACAAGAGCACACAGCTGGGCAGCCCCTGAAGATTTTGTTACCTAGTTTGCTTTGTAACTCAAGTAAAATTCTTTCAGCTGTCTGTACCCTCACAGTTCAGACTATGTTTCTCAACAACCCTTCAGGGGATTGTGGCTGGACATCTGGCCTACACCCTGCAGGAGATAACTCAACTAGATTCTTTATTTCAAATCCTAGCTTAGAAAGTCCCACCAAGTACATCCTGTGAAGAAAGGGAAGTCAATATGAGGTTTAAAACCTACTTTCACACCACTGCCAAAGTGAATTATTTTTTAATATATAGCAAGGGGCAATGATGTTTTTGGAGATTGATCATGAATGTATAGAATGTTGTAGTTAATACAGAGTTAACATGACTGCTCTATTACCAAAATACCTAATTTCCTGATCATTCCTTGTATTTTTCCTGTATCTGATTTGGCAGCGAGAGAAAAACGTTATACCAAATTTTCCACCTTACTTTTTGAGAAGACTATTTGTAGCCAAGAATACACTGTTGTATGACTGTTATTTATATAAGACTTTAAAGTTTCCAGAGCACCTGACCTTCATTATCTTATCTAAAATTCATAGCAACTCTGGGAAATAGACATTACAGGAAATAACAGTCACTCTTTTATAGATGTGTAAACTGAGCCTCAGAGAGGATAAGTGGGTTGTTGATGGCCCAATATCAACAGGCAGAATTTGAATCCAGCTACTCTAATCACTGAACTACCCCCTCTAACTTTCTATGATATGTAATGATGGCATCGGCACCTCTCTATGGAAGTAGATCTTGTGATGTTAGAAAAAGTCGTGCCTCAGACTTGGAAAAGTAAAAGGATGTTAGTTTCGTAAAGGAAGTAAGGGTGTGATCTAGTGAAAGAACACTGAGCCTGGAATCACAGGACCTCAATTTGAATTCTAGGTCTGTAATTTATTATCTGTAGGATCCTGGGTGAGTCTGAGATCCACTGTCCTCATCTGCCACATGAAGCAGTTGGATTATATGATAAAGTAACCTATAATCCTTTAATTTTACATTAAAGATGATACAGAATTCAACACTGCTGCACTCCAGTAGCTTTTTGTCATCTTGACCGTATCAAAACCTCTCTGGTGACCCTTCTTGACTTAGTGATGCAGTACGTTTGACCTTTGGCCAGGGGGAATCTCTCAAACATGCCTGGATTTGTGCTCAGCTACCTCCGCCTTTCTCAAATTTCAGGTTCCTAGAAAGCATCTCTAAGGTCTCCTATTCCTCAAGATTCATCAGACTATGTGCTCCCTGAGGACAAGATGTGGCTCTATTAAGCCTTTTCTTTCTCAGAGAGGAACTTTGTTAGGGAGGAGCTATTGATAACAAGCTATGAAAAATGATGCAAAGCCACAAGAAATTGTTGAATAATTTAATCACCTCAGGGTCCCATTTTCTGACGCGCCCTTGTTGCTTTTTTCTTCGCATTTGTAAGTAGGGGCAAGAGGACCTCACGTGAAGGTGCTGGCAAGTGTGTTGGCATGTTTCCAATGAATGTCAGAAGGGATTATTTTAGAATGCGCTGACCGAAGAAAACCTTCTGAAGATGATGCAAGGTAAATCTAGTCTTCTTTGAGCAATCTTCATTTTTCATCTTGGGTAAATACGGCAGAAAGAGTCTTAAACTATTCAAAGTTTGCCTTCCTGCCCAGGGAGCTTATCCAGAGTCTCAGTCCAGCATATCTGACTCATCATTCTGATCAGTAAACCACACAGCCCTAAATTTTCCTAGAGTCTAATCCAAATAATGTTCCAGAATTCTCCTTCCTCTCCCTCTTCTCTCTCCCTTTCCTTTCTCCCTTTCCCTCCCCCTTATTTTCTCTCTGTCTCTGTGTCTCTTTCTATCTCTTTCTGTCTCTGTCTCTCTCTTGCTGACATCTCTATTAAATACCAAATGCTTATAACTTACCTCCCTGTTTCAATACTCTCCTCAAGATAGTCTAACCACTGGAGATGCAAATTAGACAAAAATTCTTGATTTATGATTGAATAAAATTATTTCACAACTTTGGAACTGAAAGGAACCTCAAAAGCCATTTAGTCCAAACCCTTCAACTGACAGTTGAAGGTATGTAGGTCAAGAGAAGTTCCATAACAGATCCAGGGTCACACGAGAAGTAAATAACATAGAGGGCATGTGATGCTAACTCTCTCAATTCTGAATCCAGTGGTCTATTTCATATGCTGCCCATCCATGAGTTCCAAGGAAGGATAATGGAAAGGAATTGGAGAAACTGAACAGTGGAATTCAGGAAACTGCTTAGTGTTTTCAGTGCTACGAAATTATGTGATGCCACAAAAGCTCATTTCTATAATCCCAATATCCTTGTAGTGATGTGTGTGGACCCCAGTGAAACATGTACATATTATCTGGATTTCATCAAGTCCTATGAGATAGATGGAATTTCAAGGAGAAATCCTGGAACAGGTAGAATGAGAAGCCATTTGAGAATCAGGAGATGCTATAACCTACAGACAGCTAAAGCATATCTTTGTTTCATGAATGATGGAACCTTCTGCATTTGTGATGTGATCCCTGGCATCTCTATGAGTATATACAAAGCACCCAGAGAGGCAATTCCTTTCACCTTCTCAGGCCAAGCCTCCACTTAAGAAACTTGCTTGAGATGTTGTTTGAGAATATTCCCATGGGAAGCATGGGAAGAAGGGGGGGACAAGGGCAGGTTAGCCTTGAAAAGACCTTGAACTCAAAATGAATCTAACAACATGTATCTTTGCCTTGTGTTTGTACTTTAGGTTAGTGACTGAAACCATACCAATACTTGAAGTTAGGATGGCTGTCAGCAGTGCTTCCATTGATGATACTATATAACCATGAATCTCCAAACACCATGATCTCTAAGAATCCAAGTAATAAGTAAGCCCAAGGGCAATGGAAAGATGAACTTACAGAGGTCTTCACATACAACACTCCATCACTGGAAAATAAGGTAAATACTCATAGTGTAAAAATGACGGATACAGATAGACAACTGAGGTGTTACACTGGTATGCTCAAGAAATGAAAGGGGCAGCTAGGTGGTGCAGTGGATAGAGCACCAGTGCAGGAGTCAGGAGGACCTGAATTCAAATCTCACCTCAGACACTTGACACTCACTAGCTGTGTTACCTTGGGCAAGTCACTTAACCCAACAGCCTCATCCTGGGTCATCTCCACTCATCCTGATGAATATCTGATCACTGGATTCAGATGGCTCTGGAGGAGAAGTGAGGCTGGTGACCTGCACAGCCCTCCCTCACTCAAAACAAAGTCAAGTGCAAGTCATGTCATTATTTCTCTGATGGCATGGTGTTTTTCAGCAATGAAGGATGAATACACATAAGAAATGGAAACAATGAGAAGATATTTGGCATATTGGGAAGATCCACTGCAAGGGATTCTTAGAATGATATGCAAAAATTGTCTTAGATGGGAAGGCATTCCCATCTAATTCGCACTGATACAGAGAATACTCATATGAACAAAGACATGAATCTGTCAATGTGTCAAAATCTTCATAGGATAATGGCTGACTTTTCCTCAATTCATATCCTAAGCCTGACATTTGGAAGGCTGATGAGAAGAATAAAAGAACTGCAAAGACTTATACCATTTTCAATCTTCATGAGTTTTCTTCCATGAAATAATCAACTCATCAACCACCAAGTATCATTAATTATTTACTATTTACCACATACCATGATAAGTACTGGTGATCCAAAGATAAAAGTAACAGTCTTGAGGAGTTTACATTCTGAGGGAGATAACATATAGACATGGAGGCATACACAAGGCTTATACAAAACATCCAGAAGATAGCTTCAAATGGGAAGGCATTAGGAATGTAGGTACTCCTCAATAAAGAGAATATTTCCTTCTGATGAAAAACACTCCAGAATTTGGAGAGAAGAGCAAAGACTTCTCTTTCCTACGTATCAGAAGATGCTCAAACAAGTGTTATGTGCTATCCTATAGAATCGGAATAAAGGGCCTAGTACAATAGAAAAAACCTTCAGCATGCAATCAGGAGACCAATCCTCCTAATTTCAGCTCTCAAGTTGATCAAGTGGTCAAGTTACGTATCTTCTCTGAGCTTCAGTTTCCTCATCTATAATTTTTTATTGGTTTGCTTAATTTGCACTACTGTAGAGGGTTATCAGGAGAGGACATCTATGAAAATGTAAAAATACTATAAAAATATGAATTTTAGTCCAGTTTGATACCTTTTGGAGCAATATATTGCCATGAACTTTATTTGCATGGAAAAATATGCTTAAATGGAACATGTTGCCAACTTACATTGCTTGAGGGAATTTTCTCAACTGGAAATTCCCTATGCTAATAAAATGAGAGACAAAAGCTAGAAACCAGAAACCAGAAAAAGCATTCTCTCTTCTCCTAAGTTCTTATCAACCCCATCCCTCACTTAGAGTTGGAGAACAGTCATCACTGTTTCAACTAATGAGGAAAATTTTGTGCAGATGTTCAGATTTGAACCCTGGGTTAGATGTAGAAGGGTTAATCATAACACATAATGCATTAGCAGAGGAATTATACAAATTGGACAGTACAGATCCTCAAAATATTGATGTACATTTTGTCATCAGTCAAGAAGCCCTCCTAAGGTCAGAGGTGACAAGAATCTCTGTTACCTCCCTACATACTTTACTTCCATCCATATTTCTCCTGCAGAAACAATTCACACAGTAGAGTAGGAGACTGTGACATTCTAGCTTCCATAATTAACACATCTACAATAGGGTCTCTAACAGGATATAGGTCAATCTTTTCTTCTTTCCTTTCTGTAGTTATATGCACTATAGAAATACTTTCTTTTGCTTATAATGCCTTCATGGTGATTTGGAACAGGACCATTCTTCCATTAAACATGGAAGAAACATTCTTGGTTTGGGGTAAACAGACTAAGACATTATGGTTTTAATTGCCAAAAAAAATGTAGGTAGGTGGTACAGTGGATAGAACGTTTGACTTGCAGACAGGAAGATCCAAGCTCAAATTGTGCCTCAGGTACAAGTTATATGACCCTGAGCAAGTCACTTAACTTCTTTCAGTCTCAGCTTCCTCATCCATGAAATGGGAATAAATATGGTACCTCTTTCCCAGGGCTGTTGTTAAAAGGAGATGTTTGTAAATGACTGCAAACTTAAAATTCTATATAGTATATTCCAAAAAATCTTAGTAGGGTTTTAACAACACCTTAAGAGTTTTGGGAGAATCTGTATAAATCCTGGCTAACTAATTAATTGAAAATAACACTACTATCAAATATATACCAAAACTTATCAAGTTATGTCACACAAATCATTTCTTATGACACAATAGCATGGTCTACTACATTGCTCAGACAAAGAGAACACAATCTACCTCTTCAATGAGGTATAACCTCACTGTTTAGGAAAATGCCATTATTGATTCACCACCATCATTAAGAAAGCAAAAGATGTGTGTCTATGTTTACATATATGTATACATACACACATATATGTGTAAACACATACATATAATACATGTGTATATGAAACTGTGTTTATATGTGTGTATATATGTGTGTGTGTGTGTGTGTGTATTACATAGGCCAAGGAGAAATTCAGGGGCTTAATAGACAGAGAAATCCACTTAATCCCAGAATCTCAGGGCTGACAGGGAGGTTACAGGTCATCTAGTATATAATGCATGCCTAAACAAATCCTTTCTACACTGCATCCAACCTATCCAATGTCAAGAACCATCCAGAATTTGCTTGAAGGTCTCTAGTGATGCTGAACATGACATCCTACTCCACTTTTCAACAGTTTGAATTATTAGGAAGGTGTTCCAGCTTAATTTGACTCTTGATAGCTTCTACCCATTTCTCTGTTCATCCTTCCAAACACAGGCAATCCAAATTGAACCCCTCTTCCAAGTGACAGTCCTTTAAATACTTTACCACAGTTATCATATTTCCCCTCTGTTTTTCCTTTGGTAAGGGTAAATGTTCCAAATTTCTGCAAGTTAGCTTTGTATGACAGGAATTCAAGGTCCTTTACCATCCTCACTGCCTTCCTCTGGATGTTTTCCAACTTATCAATGTCCTTTCCAAAATGGAGCAGCATCCAGTCTTCCAAAACTGAACACATTATGCCAGATATGATCTGACCAGGGAAGATTATCTGCAAAATGCTACCTCCTTATTTCTGCACATTAAGTGTCTCATAATGCAGCTAATATCACATTTATGTTGGCTACTGTATTACTCTGTTGCTTCATATTGAGCCTGCAGTCCACTAAAATCCCCATATCTTCTTTCACACAAACCATTATCTAACCATTGTCAAACAAGTAACAAAAAAAATTGTTTTCCTAGCAAATCCCAGAGGAGCTGGCCAACCCTGAAGTCACTCAAATTCTGACTTACCAAGCAGGATTCATTTTCACCATTCCGAAACTGTTCTGCAAATTTTGATTCAATCAAAAGGTCACACTTAAGGATCTAGAAGACCACATGTGGCCTTGAGGCTGTAGGTTCCCCACCCCTGCTAGCCTCTGTATTGAAAAAAGAGCTTAGAAAAAAGTTTCTTGCGTGTTATTCTTCTTTTTGATAGTAGATCATTATCATTAACAACTCAAACTTCTGACTCAAACATGTGACTTTTCTATTTACAAAGAGTGTATATTTGTGTACAGGGTGAGATGCTACTTTTGGAAATTGCTTTTATTTATTAATTATACCAATATAACTTGAACTTAACATAATTACTTGCTTTCTACAGCAATTGATTAACAGGTAAAAAACACAAACTCCAAAAGACAAGGTGGTACAACAGACATTCTGACTCCTTCTTGATACTTGGGAAATATTTATGAACTTCTCTGTCAAGATACTTTACTCAACTCCACTTTTCTGTTTTCTTGAACACTAATTATTCAAATTCTCTTGAAGAAGGATATTTTTGAAAATCATGTTTGTTCTTGAACTTCAATAATTCAGAGAATTTAAGGCTAGGAGGGAAAAGAGCTGTGTCAGGGTAGAAGATACATAGATGGAGGGCCGAATTTGGTACCAGCTCTCTTCTACTCTTAAGATTCAAAAATTGTAACCATAAACCTGACTTGTAAAACAATTGCTTTTGATACATGGAAATCATACATCAAAAGCTACCATGCACTTAAAATATATACATTAAAACATATTTGGGAATTTTTTCACATTTCAGCTAAGGCAACAATGCATGCTATGGCTCAAATCCCACTTTCCCCCTTTTCTGTCACTCTCCATCGCAAAGTGACTTCACTTTGCCATGACCTTCCATTTACACTGTATGTTGTCTCCTTATTTAGAATGTAAGCGCCTTGAAGAAAGAGAACGTTTGTGAATTTCCTTTGTATCCCCTGTTCTTGCACATGTTGGCCCTTATTAAATATTTATCAACTGCCTGAAAGAAGGATGTGCACAAAATTATAACTCTTCACTTCTTGTCCATTTCTGGAGGAACTAAATGATGATTTCTAAGGTTGTTTTCAGCTCTAGGATCCTAGGAATCTAAATTTAATATGGGCTCCCCCTCCTCTCCTTTATAAAACTCTGACCTTTAACCTGGAAATCAGTTGACCAGGTTGGTATTATCTTTTAATCTGTTTAACATGAGAGGGGTCAGTACCAATATCACAGCCCATATTTTACAGTGAAACAAAGATATTAAATACTTAACAAGGCCATACAGAGGGTCAGGAGGACAGAATACAGGTCCATTATTCTATAACCTTCATTCTATACCCAATACTATGCCCTGCTCAGCTTTTAATAATTTCTAGTTGATCTGTGGTGTAAAAATCCCTCTTTTTAAATGAAAATATTCTCCCAGAATGTGGTGTGTTTGCAACTCAGTGAGCACAAGTTTCTGAAGAAACAAAAGTCATGGCTTAGTGTATAGAAGACCTGAGCTCAAATCTGGACTCGTACTTATTAGCAACGTCACCCTGGGCAAGTAACTTAACCCCTGTCTGCTTCAGGTTCCTCATCTATAAAATAGGGATGAAGATTGTATTCACATCTCAGAGTTGTTCTGGGAATAAAATGAGATTATCTTTGTAAAGCACTTTGAAAATCTACAGTGCTATTTAAAGGCTAATTGTTATTAATATAAATCATCATTATTTGCTATAAGAGACATAAAAGTTAGGATAAGAAATAGATCTATGATTTAATTGGTGTGCAAATTATTGGTGCCACTAAACCATAAGTAAGGATCCCTGTGGGCTGCATATTGACTTCATTTTAAAATGTAATGCTACCTATGTTTTATTGTATTTTTGTTTTGTTAAATATCTCCCAATTATATTTTACTCTAGTTTCTGGGAACTTGAGAGTGTTGAAGCAATTTACTTGATACCTCTGGCTTTAGAGCACTGAAAGTTTAATAATCTGACTCAGGGAGCATGGGGAGGAGCAGACAGAGGGTCACACAGACATTATGTGTCAGAGATGGGGCTTGAACCCAAATCTTCCTTTACTCTGTCCACTATATTAGACTACTTCTGTTTGGCATAAAAGATATCATTGAGAAAATGACTGATCAGAAAATGAAGTGGGTTGACCATATGGTGAGATGGAGAAATAACAGATGGCCAACCCAGCTGCTTCACTGGTCGCTTGAAAATGGAAAAAGACTTAGAGAATAGCCTTCAGCATGTTGGACAGATCCTTTATGGTGGGTCTTCGGAAAGACATGGACAGGAATCACTTGAGATGAGGAGACATGAATAAGTTGTGATTCTCACCAAAGAAGAGAATATGAAAAATGACAAGACCACATCCATTGCAGGGTGGTTGTTATTAGTAGGAGCAGCAGCAATAATAGTAGGTTAGTAGTAGTAGTAGTAGTAGTAGTAGTAGTAGAAATGGTAGTGGTAGTAGCGGTAGTAGCAGCAGCAGTAGTAGTAGAAATAGCAGAAACAATAGTAGTGGTAGTAGTAGTAATAGCTGCAGTCAGTTCACACCGAGTGAAAGAATCTGCTTGACACCAAACATCAGTCTTCAACACGTAAACATCAGTCCGCTATCAAGTGCATAGGATTTAGATTTGTTAGGGATCCTAACACTTATCCAGTAAAACACTTTCTCATTACATATGAGGGAACTGAGATTCAGAAGATTATTCCTAAACATCTGGATGTTTGACTTTATGGAGAGCAAACAATGCCTGGCACATACTACATACTAAAGGTGTATATGTATGTATATGTATATATTGTATGTACACATATACATGCATACATACATGTATACATACATACATTTCTTCCCCCCTTTCCTATTCCCTAATGGTAGTTTGATTTTTTTTAACCTTTAATTGAATTACTTGACACTGAGTTCACACTGCCCAGCATCTCCTTTTTATCAGCACATGCACAGTCTGTATTCTAAAATTGCTGCTCTTTTAAAGAATCCCATGAGAAAATTCTGCCTCCCCAACTGAATCTCAAGGGGAAACCAGAACTGGAAATTGTTTCAGCATCTCAATACTCTCCCATGGATCACATGCTTGTCACCTCTATGTTTCCAACAACCTTTCATTTTGATTCTTCTGTGGGCTAAAGTTTCAAAAAAAGCTGAGGTTTGGAAACTCGTGTAGTTCTGTGCTAATACCTAGTGAACATATATGTTTAGAGGATATTTAAATAAAGAGTAGGGACTGAATGTTGAGTTGGCCAACTGACACCTAAAGCATCTGATGCGAAGCCAGACAACCTGAGGGCAATTCAAACAATGCCAACTTGCAACAGGGATGATAAACCTCTAAAATGTCCACATGTCTGGAAATTTCTTGGAAAAGGTTTGGGGAGGCACAGATGGCAGAACAGGGATGGCAACTCTAAGGTTTTCTTTCAGAGAAATCACTCCCTGGAAGCTTTTCCATGAGAATGCCAGAAAATACCTCATGGCATCAGGAACATTATAAGCTTTGGGCACATAATAATGCAAGATGTGAAATTGTTTATGGGCCAATCTAAGCCACCATGCACAAGGGAATGTTTCACAGGTTCCAAAGTTCTCTGGGGTGTGTTGAAGCATTAGTCCAATAGGAGAATCAAGAGGAAGAAAGCAGTATGGATTTGCTACTGGCACCTCCTGCCTTCTTATAAGACACTCTCTTTATGTGATGGTCATAGGGCAGAGGATCTTACCCTGGGATCCATGAACCCCTTGTGAATCCATGGATAGGTTTCCAGGGTTCTATGAATTTGAAAGGTGAAAAATAATCTTTATTTTCACTAACCTTCAAAAGAATTTTAGAATTTCCTCCAATTATTTAAAATTTTTTTCCTAAGAAATAGATTTAACTGGACTACTGAAAGGATCCATGATACAAAATAAAATGTCAAGAACTGCTGATATAAAATACAGTTCTCATTTCCTGGATTCCAAACTTTATAAACCTCTACTCTTATTAGCCATCATTAAGCTATTGGGCCAAAGCAGGCTGTGGGTGGGGGGAGAGATACGGGAGCTGCTGTTTATGCAGGGAGAGTGCATTTATATTGTTCCAGGGAATCAGGACATTGGAAATAGCCTCCTAATTGGGCTCCTTGCATCCTGCCTCCCCCCCTTCAAACCATCTTCCATATAACTACCAAATAGATATTCCTAAAACAAGTCCCCATACCTCTTCACCTCTGCCTCTTACAATTATTCAAAGCTCAGTTTAAGCATCATGTCTTATAAGAAGCTTTTTCCAATTTCTTCAGTTGTGGATGCTTCTTTCGTATCTCAAAATAAATTTTATTTTTTTGTACATAATTTATATCTGTATGTGTGTGCTGTACACCCAGCAGACTATACATTCTTTTAAGGGAAGAGATAACTTCATTCTTTTCTTTCTATTCTGAGTATCTAGGATAGCACTAGACATGGTAGGTGTTTTAATAAATGTTTATTGAATTGAAATAATTAGTGTGCCAGTGTATATGACAAGAGGTAATTCAAAGTTGGCCTGGTTTTGAATAGTGTGTGTGTGTATATATATATATATTTTTGAAGCAAGGAAAGTGGGTGAAGTAGGTGGACATGTGGACCCTGAAAGGCTTCATTACATTGCATTTGCCTTCAATCTCCTTCTCCTGTAGGGTTATGGGCATGTGGGATTGTGGGCGGTAGTGGAGGTACTATGCTTGGTTGCTAGTATATCACCCCAGAGAATTTTCCAGGATACTTCCAGAAAAATTAAGAGTTGTACTAGAGATACTACCTAGAACAGTTTTCCTGAATCATGAACACAGCTTGCACAGCTGAGTCAAGTGACATGGTAGGGAATGGAGAGAAAGGGGACCAGGAGATCTAACAATCATACTCTTAAACAATACAGCCTTATTCCCTTGCTGGCCTCTTTGTGAGGACAGGCTGTTCTATTAAGCAACACAGAGGATGTTTGCTATTCTTACTGTCTTTTGCTCAAGAGGCATAGCTGGGCCTTTTGTAACATTATTTTTGAACATAGAAAAGGATAAGGCTCCAGGTAAACACTCCCACTCACAGATGTAGGAAACTGCAGACTTGGAAAAATATAACCTCAAAGGTGAAGTACTATTCCCAGTATAACCTAGGATCCAGTGTCTAGAAAGCAGATAGCCTGATGTAGGGGAAACAGCATTGGACCAAATGCAAATTTTCCCCTCTCAAAATTTACTACCAGGATGACTTAGACCAGGTCAGGTAGCTTCTCTGTGTACCATCTCATTTGTCTCATCTACAAAATGGACCTTCTACAATATTACCACTCTAAAACTTGGTGACTTTGTTGGATAATACTCGTTTCAATTCTAAATTTTCACTGTATGTCAAAAAAGCAGAAATCTTTTCATTTTGTGCTTACTAGTCTCACCTCTGAGTTCTATAATGAAAAGGCTTAAGTCTTAGAAGATAAAATCAATAAAAGTATTGTTTATCTTTCTCCATTTTACTGTAGGACTTGAAGTCAATAGAGCTTGAACTCAAAACTTGCTTACTTGTTGTGTGAGCTTGGGCAAAACACCAAACCTCTGTGTACCTCACTTTTCTTATCTACAACACAGGGGGGTGCATTAGATGAACCCTAAGGTCCTCTCTAGCTTGAAATCTAGAATTTTATTAGTTTCCTTGAGATTCAGTTTCATCATTTATAAAAAGGGGATAATGCTATTCATGCTATCTTAGAGAAACACTGTAATATTCAAATGAGATAATATATCTCAAAATACCATATGAAAGTCTCTATTAACAACAAAAAGAGAAATAATAATTTCTTCAAAGATGCACTGGAGTCTCTTATTTCCATAACCATGAACAACTGACAGTGACTATGAGGTGATGACCAATCAGTTAACCCTTAATGAAACAAACACACCAAAGAACTGTTTAAACTTAGCACTTGATTTTAGTTATGCTCTTTTTCGTTTTTTACTCATTGTCTTATTTGCTTTTCACAACACTGTTGCTGCTTGAGGAGAGGGACTATCTTTGCCTCTTTTTGGATTCCCAGTGGCATTTACTGAATGAATGGGAAGTCAACACTACAGGTATTATTATCCCTGTTTTACAGATAAGAATCTAGAATCTCAGGAAGCTTCAATACAGTGCCCAGGTTTATTTGGGATAATGATCAGTCATGCTTTGATTGGAAAACATGTCTCCTGCCTCTCAGTCACATGCATTTCCCTCTACAGCATGTTGCTCAGTGTCTGCCAATTCTACTTAATCATACCGGACAGGCAAATGCAGCAACTTCTAGGGAACTGCAGACAAAAGCTAGTTAGCTAAAACTTTTTTTGCTGCTGCATTAATTCCAAGAAATTAAAGTTGTATCTAAAGGACAATGGAGAACTGTCCATGAGGGACAAGAAGGACCAACATTTTCAATGATGACCTAACCTCAGTAAGTACAATAAGGTGTGTGTGTGTGTGTGTGTGTGTGTGTGTGTGTGTGTGTGTGTGTGTGTGTGTGTAATTAAGGAAGTAAATGATTGGAAAAGGAAGCAGACCAGTCAAATGGCAAGATTAAGTGATAACTTGGCGGACAGCCAGTGAGTCCTATTGAATCCATTAAAAGTATAAGGACCTAGAACAACATTTCCTGAACAGTGGGCGAATCCTTAGTGGGGTATACTTTGAAACATGGACCAAATCATATAGCATCAGAAGGCATGAAAGTGTCACAATCTTCATTGTTGGAGGGAAGAATGACATCATTAAGGTCAAGGAGCCAACAAAGAGTTGAAATAATGAACGAAAAATTATGGAAGAATCCAATAGAGGGGAACTGTCAGGCTTTTATGTTATTATGGATTTGAAGTATCATGGTCACCAGGCCTCCTCTACCATGTGCTCACCTACAATATGAATAGCTAGAAACATAATATAGCCTAGTATGGTTATCCAGGGTCTCCCCAAAGTCTTAGTGCCATTTTAAATCAAAGAGTTTAAAACATCCCTAAGACTACTGCCTCTTGCTACCTATGAGATGTTGAGGGAATCACTTAACCAGTCATTTAGCCTTGCTGAGCTGCCTCAGTATTCCTGTCTGTAAAACAAAATATTTGGACTAGCTATCTTCTAAAGTCATTCATGTCCAGCTCTAGATTTGTGATCCAATAATCCTGAGATCCCATGAATATTTCAGGATTTCAGTTTCCTCATCTATAAAATTAGGTAGAGAGGACTGGATACCTTTGAGGTCCCTCTTAACTCTTGATCTCTGATCCTAATCCAAAAAATGAGGATAATTTTAGACCAAAATACAGACCCTTTAGAATAGCTTCAAAGTAAATTATCAGGATCACCACCACCACCACCACCACCATCACCATCACCACTATCATCATCATCATCATCATCATCATCATCATCATCACCATCAATTACAATAAATGCTTTCTATCTGAATTGAACTCCATTTAAAAGAAGAGACATATTGGCAATTTGTTTCTACTGTTTTTCAAATTGAGGATGCCTATGGTGGTGCTATTTGCCAAAATGAAATTTCTAGCTTTTCATTCAAATTGGCCATGAGGAAAGGGTAAAGACAGGAAAAACAAGGAAGATGACATGTTCCCATACCTGTCATTCCAAATCAACAGCTGAAGTTTTCCTTGCCTGCCCAGCATTGCAGCCCCCAGAGATTTGTTAAGCACCCAGAGACTACTTGCTCCAGAAACACCAGGGACAGATTTGTCAGGTTCCATTCTATTTTCTGAGTTAATCAGGGAAGTGCCAGCGATTTTTATTTATTTACTTACTTTGGAAAGATCCTTAAATCGAGGATGATTGTTTTCTTTTAAATAACATTGGCTTAAAATGGTGGGGTGGGGGTAAAGGGAGGTAACAGAGCACCTCTTTTGAAAGGACCTGACATTTGTAAGCATAGAAGAAAAATAAGCATAGAAAAGTAATAACACAGATTGAAATTGAAATGTCACATGGTGTTTGCTGAATGCAAAGGGAGGCTGGTTAAAAACATTATTACAGAAGGATCTTTGAAGAGCAACATGCCTGATCTGATTTGAAACAAATGGTAAAAGTATTTCACAGTCTACTTCCCTTTCCTCTCCAACAGCTTCTTTGCTTATAACTGTCTCTCTGCCTTTTGATTCCTGTTTCAGACTTTCTCTTTCTCTGTTTATCTCTCCCCACAGCCTCCATTTTTGCAATATCTTTTGGTTCGATGCCTTTCTCATTTAGATCCATTTCTTTAATGACTCTTATTCACCCCATGTACCATGGACTTAATAGTCTTTTTCTGTTGTACCTTAGCTATAGGAGGCTAGAATAGCCAACTCTATCCAAAATCCACTTTTAAAAAGTGTTAAAAACAAATTCCATACAAACTATGTTGCCACTTATTGAAGTTACCACCTTACCAGTATAAAACAGTAATTATCTCCATGCCCTGAATGGGAAAGGATAACTTTTTTGCAAAATGGAAATGAACGAACTATCATTATGAAGGACTGAGGAATAGGCCTTGGATATCAAGAAAAACTCAGGAAATTCTTTTATCTGAAAAAAAAATCGAATATTCCCTAGATGTTAAAGTCACAATGTCCCAGAATGTCAGAGTTGGAAGGGACTTTAGTGGCTATCTAGTCCAAACCTTATTCTCTACAATATACCATACCAAAGGAAATCTAATCATGGTACAAAGACCTCCAGTGAACAGTGAACAGTGAACTACCCTGGGGACCTAGGAGATCTATTTGCAATCATTATTTTTTCAAACAATTTTGGGAAATCCATCTTGCTTAGATCTGAGGCTTGCTTACTAGTGTCTTTGTCTTGAGGCAGGATATCCTTATTTATTCATTCTTTATTCTTATTTACATGAGGCCTAACTTTAATTCTAATTCAAAAAAAGATTGATTAAGCACATACTGTGTGGTAGGTAGTATGTTTGGTGCTGAAGATATAAAGAAAAAAGTCCCTGCCTTCAGGAAGCTTGCATGATAATGGAGAGTGGAAGCTACCACATATATTATAATCCTCATAGATTATAAATGAGACATTCTAAGGGAGGCTGCATGATATATTAAATAGAGGGCCAACCTTAGTGTCAGGAAGACTCAGGTTCAAGTTATATTTCTGATGCCGACTGCCTGGGTGACCTTGAAGAAGTCACCCAATTTTATTGAGTTATAAACATCTTTCTATGTTTATAAATTAAAGGCAAGTGCTTGCCACATTGCATTGGATATAGGAAGCACACAAAAATATCTTAGAAATAATATAAAAATAAGCAATCAGAGAGCATACATTTCACGATGAACATAGGTTTAGTAGTCATAGCCTATAATGAATTCTGCTCTTGAATGGTCTGCAAACTTGGGGATCTATATCTATCTTTCTGATTCTCCATCTCATAATACGGGATTGCTGTACTTAGATACTTTGTGGTTTGCTGACACAGAATAAGTAGAAAAAAAGATATGACAAATGATTCTCAAAAGAAGAACTACAAACACTTAACAGTCATAGGAAGCACTGCTCCAAGTTACTGATGAGAGAAATACAGATCAAAACATCTGAGATTTGACTGCATAATCACCAAATTGGCAATGGGGCTAAAAATAGGAAGTCAATATTAGAGGGGTTATGGAAAGACAGGGGCACTAATGCACTATTGGTGGAGTTGGGAGATTATGCAGCATCTCTGGAAAAAATTTTGAAATTCTGTCAATAAGAATTTATTAAGTGATTATTACTGTGTGCCATATACTCTCATTTAGCACCCACTACATTGGTTGGAGACATCTTTGATCCTCTCCTTTATGCCCCTCTATCCCAAGGTAGATACTTTCCTTCTCTCCTTCTTCCACCTTGCTCCTCTTTCTACATGTTCTGTTCCTTCATTAGATTGTAAACTGCTTGAGGACAGGGCCAGTCTTTGTTTTTATTTATATTTCCATCCCCAGCACTTCGCATGGTGCCTGGCACATAGTACATGCTTAATAAATGTTTACTGACTGACTGCCAAGCATTACAAACAGTGGAGACATGAAAAAAGGCAAAAATGTCATGATCCCTGCCCTCAAGAAACCCACATTTTTTTCATTATTTAATATTTTATTTTTTCCAATTATATGTAAAAACAATTTTAACATTTTTTTTCAAATTTTGAGTTCTAAATTCTCTCCCTCCATGCCATGCAAAACATCTTTCCATGCAAGTAATTCTGTGAAAGAAAATACAGACAAAACAATCCAAGAAAAAAAAGGAAAGAAAAATTACTTTGATTTGCATTCAGGCTGTATGAGTTCTTTCTCTGGAGATGCACAGCACCTTTCATCATACGTCCTACAGAATTGTCTTGGATCATTATTTTGCTGAGAATAGCTAAGTTATTCATAGTAGATCACCATACAATACTGCTGTTACTGTGTACAATGTTCTCCTGGTTCTACTCAATTCATTTTGCATCAGTTCATGTAAGTCTTTTTCATGTTTTTTTTGAGAGCATCCTGCTCATCATAAGAAACTGATATTTTAATGAGGGAGATAACATGCAAATAATTATTTCTATGTAAGATATATATGGAGTTAATGGAAGGTAATATCAGAAGGAAGGCAGGAGGAATTGAGGGTGAAGAGGATGGAGAACAAAGAAAGGATTCTTAAAGAAGTTGGGATTTGAGCTGAGTCCTGAAGGAAGCCAGGGGATTTAGGAACAGAGGAGTGAGGACAGAAAATATGCAAGGCCTGAGAGATAGCCAGTGCAAAGGCACAGAGGTGGGAGGTGAATCATGAGGAACAGCATATAAGTCTGTGTAAGTGGATTATATAGTACGTGTAGGGGAGTAAAGCACATAAAGAGTGTAAGGTAAGAAGCGGCCAAGCTGTGATAGACATGTCTTTGTATTTAATTCTGGAGATAATAGAGATCCACTGGAATTTATTGAAGGACATTGTCAGATGCGTGATTTAGAAAAATCACTTTGGCAGCTGTAGTGTAGTTGAAGGATGTATTAGAGTGAGGAGAGACTCCAAAATATTTATAGCTGCATTTCTTACAGTAGCAAAGGAATGGAAACAAAGTAGATGCCAATGAACTGAGGAATGAGTAAAATGGTCGTTGTTACAGTGATGCAAGAAACCAAGAATCTGATGAATACAGAAGCATGGGAAAATATCTATGAACTAACAGAATGTGAAGAGAGAATGGCCAGGAAAACAATATCATAATGGAAGCTAGAATTGATATAGGAATTTAAGGTTTGCCAATTACTTCACATATATTCTATAATCCTTACAACAACTCTGTCAGGTAGGTGCTTTAGCTATCTCCATTTTACAGAGGAACAAACTGAGGACAAGAGAGATAAAGTAGCTTGTACAATGAACGATGACTTGGTTTCCTACTTGCCAGTGGGCATATGAAAGGAAAGACTGAAAATGAATCCTGTAAAAATATAAAGACCAAGCTTGGCCCCAGAAAAGAGTCATGAGAGGTTATTTCCCCACATTCTTTGCAGATGTGGAGGATTAAAGGGTATAGATTACTGTATATGATATCAGAACTTTCAATACATTTGTTTTGCTGAACTGTTTAAAAAAATTGTCATAGGTGATGGATCTCTGGCATAAAATATTCGGAAATGCAGTCACTGTAAAACAAAAATATCAATAAAATCTACGTTAAAACCCTACAAAGTGGAACATATTGAGTGAATTTACACAAAATAATAACAGCAGCTTACATTTACATAGCACCTTTTCATTTGTAAAATGCTATTTTTCTAATGTAAACTGGTTTCTATTTTTCATCACTGAATTTCTAATTCTAAAGTCATGAATGAATTAAAGGTACTTCCCTATAAAAGAGAAAGGAAAACAGAAAGAAGCTAAGATACTAAATTTTCAAAGAGTGGCAATTAGGATCTATGAAGGCAGAATAAATTCATAATTGACTCAATAAAATCCAATCTGGGAGTATTTGCTTGAATAAAGATATTTTTGATAAGTATTTTAGTACCATGTTGAATCTGATGACTTTAATTTCCATCTCCCATCTCTAATATCAACAAGTGGGCACAAATTAAGCTGGGTTGGAAAAGGTCAATTCATTGGCCTGAGTATATCCAAGAAGAGTGAGGTAGATTTTTGCTTTCTCCATAGTAATACAAGATAAAATTTGGAATTGTAACTTGAATCAATAAGAACATTTTGTACAGATGGAGGTCCAGGTTTTTATTATTTTTCTGGCCCTTTGATTTTATGATTATGAGGAGGCCCCCATGTAGATACTTTCCTCTGATGGAGATCAGCATCTGCCTGCAGCTTAGAGATGTTAATTGCCATCCTGAGAGGCTGTCACTTGCCCATGGTCACAGAGTCACCATATTCCAGAGTTAAAATTTGAACCGATCTTTCTGACCCAAAGTCTGGCCAAACAGACACTCTCTGCCAGGCTGTCTCTCAGTACAAAATCATCTATGACTAATATACTAAAGTTAGGGGACTTGACAATCAAAATATTTAAAGGAAAAGGATTCTCGTTTGAGACTTATTTGGTCTCAAAAAACTTGTCTAAACTCACTAGATTGGCATGTCTGATTGAATGTCTGTTTCCCTTTTACTTTATAAGACTGGTTTTACAGAATAGAGAATAAAACATTTTTCCCCAAATTAAACATATTATGCAAAATGATTTCAGTAGGGAGGAATTTTTCATGTTTATCTCAGCTCTCAATTAAACAACTTCATTAAAAACAGTGTGTAGGTGGCAGAAATAACCATGTAGCTCATTCAGATGATCCTCTTAAAGTGGTAGAAAAATAACAGTAATTCTTATTCATTTCTCCCCTGAAAACACTCACGGTAAACTCAATGGATATTAAATTCATTTATTTCCCATAAAAATATCACTCCATTGGAGCATCAAAATGCTAGGGGGTAAGATTAAAACCCATCTTATAAGCTAATGTGTGATACCACTTTTCTCTAAATGATTATCTTTGGGAGGGGGATACAGAGGATTTGGCCTGTGCCATACTGGAATCTGTACAATGAGCAACCATGCAGTAATGGATTGCTTGCATGTTTACAACCAGATTGGTTATTCCAATTTCACAATTGCTTTCTAGCTATGAACACAAAAAGTTACTGATTGACTTGGTGTATAACCTCCCTACTCTACTTCCTGCCAGTCCCTCTAATCATATTCTGGAAACCAAGTGATTACACCAGTATTACTGGATGAAAGAAATAATCTTTTCAACTTCTCTGTCTCTATTTCCTTTTTCAGTGTTTTCATGAAGTTATAAACTTTTTCTTCTTCTTCCCTTTACATTTATCTTATTCCTCTAATCTTATATTATATTATAGTCTTATATCTTATTCCTCTGCTCTAATTTTTGTAAAAACTTGGTAAATTTCAG
Source organism: Bettongia penicillata ogilbyi (assembly GCA_023548195.1). NCBI lineage: Eukaryota > Metazoa > Chordata > Mammalia > Diprotodontia > Potoroidae > Bettongia > Bettongia penicillata. Next base: position 1,763,020 of record JAJHZJ010000149.1, read on the forward strand.
AAAGTGAAAGATTATTATTGCAGAAATTAAGTAGTACATACTCTGAGCTTCCCAAGCACCAGAAAATGAAGAGTTGTATTGTTAAATCCCATACCTCTATTGAGTAGAATGTAAGTTCCTTGAAACTTACAGGAAATATTTCATTTTTGTCACTGTATCCCCAGCACTCAGTATGCACCTCACAAATAGAAGTCACTTGATAGATGAATTATAGCAAATTAGTCTTGTCAGCAATGGGGAGGGGAGTAGTCAAAGTCATTATAATTTTTATGTAAACCTGGGATTCTGCTCAAATCTCCAAAATGGGATGGGGGGACGAATTATATCATTTTTCTTAGTCTTCACTCACTAACCTGACCCATCTATGTGGTAAATAATTTAGAAAAGAAAAAGACCACGGCAGGAATATTTTATTAAACAGTTTCTTTTAAGTGAAAAATCATGTCTATTCAAAACATGAAAATGAAAATAGGAAAGTTAAATCAATATCTGAGCTGTGTTGGCTAGACACAATATGAAAATATTGAGGACACAGCAAACCATGTTCATTTCCCTTGTTAATAAAGCTTTGTTAACTTAGTATAATTAATTATTAAATCAGGACATAGAAAAGAGAGGGTGATTTTACTTCCCTGCATCACTATTATCCTCCTATTACATTATTTTATAAACTCCTCTTAATTCCTGTCCTTATTGAATGTGACATATTTGAAAACCAACCTCTGCCAACGTAACTATATAACCTTCGAAGATGGAGATACATTTCTGTTTCCATAAACAATGCATGAGCCTCACTCACTTCTTTGCATTATCCAATACTCTCAAAGCACTTTGCCAAGAAGAGGTTATCAGTGCTCATGTTTTACATGAGGGTAACAATTAGTGAGGGATTAAGGTGCTCTGGGTATCCTGACTCCTAGATCAGTTTTCTTTCCATTATACTCCTGGCAAGTTGTCATATTTGGACCCAACAATTCCTCTGAGCCACAGAGGGAATGGAGTAAGCTAGCTAACAGATGGTTACCTGGAGGAAATCTAGCTTATGAGAATACATCCCAGGGGCCAGATTCCCTACTCTCAGGGTTGGCTGTTTACTTTGTGCATTAGAGAATCTGATCCAAGACCTTTTAAGGACAATGAGGGAATGAAATTCTTCTGGAAGGCAACAAATAATACATTCTGGAGCCCTGGGGCCACCAAAGAATTCCTAAATAAGAGACTGCTTCCTTGGAGGCGGCCATTAGCACCAGTATCTCTGAAAAGTTAAGAAGGCAAATGCTTTGCTCGAAGAGATTTTAATCTCACAATGAATAACCAATAACTTAAAGGTTTCCAAAGTGCTTTACATATATCTCATTTGTTCCTCAAAATAACCCTCTAGGTAGGTATTAATATTATACAAATTTAACATAGGAAGAATCTGAGACTGAGAGAGAAAGATTAAGTGATTTGCCTTGGGTCACACAGCTGGTAAGTGATTAAGGCAAGATTAAATCAGATCTTACTGACTTCCATGTCCACTACTCTATACTTCGCATCGTCTATTTCACTTCCTCCGATGGTCCAGTGGGTTAGGCACACCTTCAAAATTTTCAATAGGAAAGTTTTAAATAGTTGTGCGTTCCATTGCAGTGTCCTTATTTGTAGGATGATAGGGCTAGACAGAAGAACATTAAAGATCCAGTCCCCCTCCAGCTGGGGTTGTGACATTCTATGATTTTCAGCAAAGCAGTTTTCTCTGTTTTAATTTAAACAGCTCAAAGGGAATAGACTGCAAAGATCCCTTCATTTAGGAATCTCCCTAGACAATTAGCCAGCAGCTCTCTCTGGGGGCTAGAATTCTCTCATCCCACTGTCCATCTTGCATCTGGGGACCTTGGTTTGTCTCCCAGATTGTGTATGGAGACATGAATGTCGCAGCTTCTTGAATTGATCAGAAGGGCTTTCTGTTTTCCCAGTTTGCCTCAGTACATTGATGGGCTCAAAATGCGTTGTTTGTATCTTGTCATGTCAATGCCATTGACTTAAGTCAATCCAGATCAAGACATTTAGTGAGGACCTATTATGCACAGGATATCATGTGAAGGACATCCTGTGAAGGATAGAAAGAATTTTGATTTGATCAAGTCTTTAATAAGCAGTTACCATGATCAACATGGCAAGAAGTGGATGCAAAACTTTTCAGCCCTCCAGAAGCCAAAAATCTGCATGAGGAGCCAAGGTTTAATCATAAATTGTTAAACATCATTTTAAGAGTCAGATAACAAAGATAGCAATAGATGTTGGCAGGAAAATAAATGGAACAAGCAAGTTATTAACAGTTGACACCTAGTCAAGTTCAGGGCACATTGTGTATGCTTAATAAATATTTGCTGGATGGATGGATGGATAAATTAATGAGTGAGTGAGTAAAAATTTGGTTGGAATAAGAGTAAACTATTTCTTAGTTTGCTCATTTATAAAATGAGGAGTTTGGGCTAAATTCTCTACAAGGTCACCTACAGCTCAAAATCCTAGGATCTTAAGTGTTCTAGGATTGAGAGGAGAGAGATAGTCCAGGAAGACTTATACTGAGAAAGCTGGACTTGAGCTGGATGTTGAAGGATGAATATGATTTGGACAAGTGGTAAAGCATGAAACAGTGCGTTCCAGACTGAAGTAAACAGTAAGATAAAGAGCATGAAAGTAAGAAAATGAAAGATGAATTCAGTGAGCAAAGCAGGTGACTGGTGCTAAGGTCACATGTACTATGGTTAGTAAGCTTAGAGAAGCCTGATCTGTAGCCTGAATACTAAACTTGGCATTCAAACTTATAACTTCTGACTTTGTCCTGAAGGCATTAGGGAGCCATTTAAAATTGTGTTTTGTTGTTTTTTTTTTAAATCAGGGAAGTGATATAATTGGAGTAGGGTTTTAAGAATATTTCACAGGAGGCAGTGTTCAGGATGGGTTGGAGAAAGAAGAGATTGGTCATAAAGAGACCAGTCACAGCTAGACTACAGATGATAAGGTCTTGAACTTGGGTGAGCCAAGTCAGAGTGAGTATAGATTCTAAATGTGTGGTCAAAGAAAAATCCACAAAACTTAGTAACTGGTTGAATATTATGGGGGATAGAGGATGAGAGAAGGGAATCAAAGATGCTTCAAGTGTGGTCATTAGGAGAAGGCTGGTTCCATTACCTGAAATAAGGAAGTTAGGGTGGGGGGCTGTTTTTTTGGGGAATGATGAAGACTTCAGTTATAGATTGTCAGTTTCTAGAGGGTAGAGACTATATACCCTCAATTCATTTTATCTAGCACCCAGCAAAGTTCTAATGCATTTTCCTGATAATAGTAGCAAATATTTAACCCCTCCATCAGACACAGTAATTTTAATAAAGCAGCTAAGGATTTTTGCTGCATAGATGAAAAGTATCACAAGCCAAATAGGATTTTCATTTGAGATAACTAGGGATCCATTAGTTCATTTTCTTGGCACACTTTATTTTTGAAAATGCTTTGTTGAGTTTTTTTCTTTTAAATAACACACTCACTTCCCAGGAACTGTCCCATCATTGAACTTTCCCTTATAACAAAGTAAAACAGGCTAAATCTTATAGCAGCTTCTGACTATACGGTCAGCTTTCTACACCTGAAATCTACAACTACTTAACAGAGAGGAAGGAAGGGTGTTTCATTATGGTATCCTTAGCTTCTTTCAAAGATCATGTATTATCTCCTAAGGAATTCTTTTCCTGATTCCCCTAGTTGTTAATATCCTCTCCCTTTTCCTCATATTATCATAAACATACTTAATATTGTGGGTTTCCTTAAGTGAAAATCTGACCAAGTCTCTTCCCTATTCAACAAATTCCAGTGGCACATTATTTCATTCAGGATAACATTTACACTTCCCTGTCTATATTTTAGGTGTTAAAGCCTTTCACAAATCGTCTCCAACCTCTCCTTTCAGTCATGTTATATATTACTCTTCTCTCATTCTATTATACCGTCTAACTGGACTTCTCTCTATTCCTTACATATAATGTATTTTCCCACCTCGGCGCCTTTGTACTAGCCATCCTTCATGCATGGAATGCACTACTTAGCTATGTCTGCCTCATGGAATTCTTCACTTTTTTTTTTTTAACACAGCTCAAAACCTACTTTTACTTGATGTTTTACCTAATTTCCCCTATTCCTTGACTGCCAGTGCCCACCTTTCTCAACATCCTTGCAACAAATCACACAGTATTTTATATTTAGTCTATTTATTTTATGTCATGTCCTCTCTAATAGAATCTAAGCTCTTTGAGGTTAAGAATTTTTTCTTTTTCTTTTTTTCCTTTGCATAGCCAGCTAGCACATAGTAGGTATTTAATAAATACTACCTGATGGATTGATTGTTCCTCTTCTGCTCCAATTTTTGTATAGTATTATTTAACTGTTTCATTAAGGATCCCTGCCCCTGGGCAGTAGACTATAAGCTTCTTGAAGGAAGGCCCGTGTAGTTTTTTATCTTTTATTTCCAGTCCCTAGAAAAGTGGCTTGAACACAGCAGGCACTGATAAATATTTGCTGAATGGAATTTAGAGTAGATTTACAAAGTTTCTTTCTTCTCTTTAAAATTCTGACATGCAAAGTATTTTCTTTAGGAGAGCCGCCAATTTTCCTAATGCATTTCCTTGTTATGTTTGAATTGCTTTCTTATTTTAGCAAGGGCACAGGGCTTTGATGGTTTTTTTACATTGTATGTTGATTGATTTTTTAAATCACTTTATCGTTGATTTTTTTAAAGCTTGATTTAATTATTGCAACAATAATAATGTTCCCAACAGCTAAAAAGGGAGAACAAAGGGCTAGTTATTCAGGTGACAGACATAACAAGTTGAAGCTCCAAAGCCTATAGGAACGGACAAAGTTCATCCTATTATTATCAGCTTTAAAGCAGGAATGACTGAACAAATGTATGCATACCTCTGAGTGACCGAACCTGCCATATATTCCTTATCAACCTTCAAAGGACTTCACTGATAGGAGCTGCCACAAGTTTGAAGTTATCCATGTGAAGTCAATTCTTATTAGCAGAGTTGTCTTAGCCACTTGAGAAGTAGGAGTGAGTACAGAATAGGCTTACGTCTTTTTTAAAAATCATATAAGTGCTGGAAATCAGACTGATTTGAAGAAATCTATGGGGAATGTTATTGAATAATCTGTCATTCAGAGGCATAAACCAAGTGAAAACACTTTTAACTGTAGAATTCTGGGCAGGGATTTTTCATTCATTATTAGACACAGATTTGATATATGAGAGGGAAAAATGTCTACAATGCAAAACCACCCAGACTTCAATATTTTCCCCAAATTTTGGAAACTTGAACACAGCCTCTACATCCTGGTGTGGAATTTCAGTGACTAAGCAGATTGCAAATTGTGTCTCCTTCATCAGAAAGAAACTTAGAAACAAGAAAAGACTCCTTGTCCTTTAATTCACACCGAAGAGAATCTAAAGGAATTTGAAGCAGAAAGGACATAATATTTAACAGGTGACAAGGAACAACTGTCCAGTAGCATATCTGAAAGCAAGTCTATTCTAAAGACAATTTCTCCTAGAGTGGATCAAGGATCAAAAAGCCACTTGATCACAATTTTATGAAAAGATCCACCCCTTATTCTGAAAAGGCTCCTATGATTAAGAAGAAAAAGATGCGTATGCTTTCTTTCGTTTTTTTGCCACCAAATCAGAATTAAAAACTGATTTGAAACTATGCTGCAAAGACCTAATGATAAAAATGACCACATTCAGGCTTTTTCATTGTGAAACACAAATCACAGTCTCTATTCATTCCTTAAAACTTGAAGCATAAAATAAAAAAGCATTCAATTAATCCTCAATCTGAAATACCTTTTCTGAATGACAGTTAAACTCAGGTTTTAGAAAACTACAGAGAGGAGGGTTTCCAAGAGTCCATAGGTATATTATAATTGGGTAACAGACAAATCTCAGCTGTGTTGAATAAGAGTTTCTGGAGACTACTCAAACACTCATTCAGTTGAACCAATCCTCCAGCCCATATTTCTGCATCTATACAAAACCAAATCAAACCCAAACAATACACGAGCAACTCCAACCATGTATCCCCTTAGACAAGAACAAATTCAGTGACCTGAAGCTAAAGAGTGAAGTATATACTCTACCATGATGATAAGGGTCCTGGGTCTGCTCATTTCGTCCTCACTATCCAGAGGCACAATTTCATGTGATGGCTCTTCCTGGCGTCGCCGGCAACTGTGTGGACAGTTCCTCTGTACCACAGAACGAAAGGCTTGTAACAGGACAATACTGGCAGCGCAGCCCATTGCTGCATCCTGGAGCCTACAAAATAACTTCTATGTTTATGCTATGTTTGAAAAAAAACAAAACAGTGGCTCCTTGTCCTTGCAAACAGCCTACATTGCAGCTGCAGCCAGCCAGCTCTCCAATCGCTTCCTTGGTTCTTGATCATCTGATCACAACTGAGTAGCTTGGATGCAGACATAGGAAAGATTTGATCCACTAAAATGAGACACACTCAGAAATATGAGTGCGTTTTGCTGGGAGAGTGTTTCCTCAACTCACCAGAGAGAGTGGGCTTCCTGTGCATTATGGAGAAGGGCTGTAAGTCTCGGGTTCATAGATGTCAACATATTACAATCTCCCCTGCCTCCTCCACTCAGATATAGTGTAAATAAAACAACGTAAGAATCTGGCTCCAAGCTAACACATGTGTACAGAACAGTGAGAAGTACTGACACCAAAATCAGATTAGCATCGAGGACAAGAGCAGAATACTGAACTGAAAAAAAATCCATTTCCAAAAGGAACCTTTGCTGTACCTCCACTTACTAAGTGATTAAAAGGATGCACTTTGCACATGACTTAAGTTTGGGTAATTCAGTGGTGTCACCTGAGGCACAGAGCCTTCCAAATCAGGACCACTGCAGAAAGTATGTACCCAGTCCCCAGAAGAAATCCTCACTAACATTGCCTCGCAATGACATGGTGGCTCTGTTCCCACACATGCAGCTTTGCAGTCTAATACATTTTTATATCAACGCTGAGTAGGGGAGAGGGCGGAGAGATCAAAAATGTTCTCTGCTAATGAGATCAGAGCTCAAGCTAAATGAAGTGACCCCTCAGGAAAGGTAACCCTAAAAGCACCTTCACATCCCAACTCTAAGTATCCAGGCAGAGAAACAGAGACTCCCAGCCCTTGGTAGTTAACAGCTTTGTACTCTGACTCCAGTCAGACTAGTCACTTAGAAGGCAGTTAAAGAGATGCTTAGAAATCACATGACCTTCTTGGAATGGTCTCAAGACCTAATGGTACACTGTAAGATAATAGGGCATCAGAGGAAGTTTGCACTAAAAATATCTCACAGAAAATGGATTTTGCTTACATGCAAGGAAAGGTAAGAATTCCCCAATAGGATTTTCAATATTAGGCACTTTCTTTTAGCTCGACTTTCCAATGTGACTATCTGAGCACCAAGGAAAGTGGAAGGAGAAAGATGATTTTGTTTTTGTTTTTGATATAGGTAGTTCAATTCAATTCTTCAAGCATGTATTAAGAATCCACTATATTCCAGGCACTGTGAAATAAAAAGACAATAAAAATGAGAACAGCCTTTGACCTACACAAACTTCTCCTCTTCAAAGTAGGTACTGCTCTATGAACTTTGGGAACAGGTCCGTTCTACCTCAAGGTACAGAAAACGAGCCCTAAAATGTGCTACTTCTTCTACAGGACCATCTTGTGCTGTACTTGATTAGGCATTAATTGCTTGCTAATTTGTCACAACACGGTATAATGCTCAGGGGTATGTTTGCCAGAGAAGGAAAACATATTCTCTGAGACATTAAGCACTTGCTGCCAGTATTTTTTTTTTGTCTCAGTCTGTTTTGAGCAAACTTATTCTGTGTGCCTGGAAAAAGTAGAAAAAAAAAACAACCCAAAACCTTACACTGCTGGCAAATGCTAGTCTAGCTCCCTTAGAGAGTTGTCAGGGAATGTTGGTGTTCATTTAAACTACTTGTATTTCAGAGCACTGAGGACACCCCAAAGCAAGCCTGTGGTTGGTAGGTATATTATACAAATGAACTTACACACACACACACACATGTACACATACATAGATATACATGTAGACATACACATATACATATACATACACTCAGAAGGGCACCATGGATAGAGAGAGCTGGCCTTAGAGTTAGACAGACCTAAACAGTCAGTCCTGTCTCTGACACATACTGATTGCATGACCTTCCTTAAATCAGTTACCCCTCAATGCCCCAGAGGGCTCTCTAAGAATGTGGCAAAACGTTTGTTGATCTGCATTAGACCCATTGGTGGTAGAATGGATATAGTCCTAGGCCTGGAGAAAGGAAGAACTTATCTTTGTGAGTTCAAATTTTGCCTCATACACTTAGTAGCTCTGTGATTCTGGACAAGTCACTTAACCCTCTTTGCCTCAGTTCCTCATCCGTAAAATGGGCTGGAGAAGGAAATGGAAAATCATTCCAGGATCTCTGCCAAGAAAACCCCATACTGGGTCACAAAGAGTAAGACACCACTGAAAAAGACTGAACAACACTGGGAGAGAAAGTTTACTCACCGGAAGTTCAAATCACATTCCCATGTCTATCTCTATTTCTCATTTCTCTTTCTATTTATCTCTATCTGTCAAATTCATACATTGGTCTACACCTTGATATCACAATTATTAGCATATATGTAAATCTATATCCTTTTGCTTTCTACATTTTACATACATACATACATATTCACAAGAGAGGTGGCCTGGCATAATACATAGAAGGTCAGCCTTAGAGTCGGAAGATTTAGATTCAAGTTTTGCCTCTGACACTAGTATCTGTGTGACTCTAAGCAAATTACTTATCCTATCAGTGTTTCAGAAAATTAAGTCTATAAATTATTTAGATACTTTGTGGAAAGAATTCCTTTTCTAGAAATTCCCTATAAAATCACAGATCTAGCCTGAAACAAAACAAAAAAACTTGCTTACACATCTGAACCACCAGAGACATTTTCCTCTACGTATAATTTTAAAATATACTTGTTGCCCCTCCACAAGTATGACTCCTGGTTCTCCTTCTCTTCCCAGGTGTACACCTGGGAAACAACCATACCAAATAAGTGATCTCCTGTGCTGCTGTTAAGATTGCTTATCTATTTCACCAGTCCTGACGGCTGCAAAGCCGAAGGAAACCCGTTGGCCACACATACCATATGCTTGGCAGCTTTGGGACAGACTCACATTCCAAACTCTGTTCCCAGCCCACTTCCTTCTGCATTTGGCTAACCTCTTGCTCTGGCTTTGCAGTTAGTTATTTTGGTAGTTACCAAAGTCTTTTGGGGAGGTGACTAAGATGTCCCAGCCTACATGGATACTATTTTCATAAAACTCTCCCTTGGTCTGTAAGGAACTCACACTTAGTCTTGATGGGAGACAGAGGGGCTTTGTATGTTGATGTTTCTTGTATAATTGTTTTCCTAAAGATTTCATTTCTTGAAAATTATATCGTTATTATGGCTACTGCTTTTCAGAAGAGTTCAATGAATAGAAGAGACACCAAAAGGAAAATAATTAGAATCAGAGGGCTAGACTATTCATACCCATCTTCTGCATATAAAAAAAATGTCACCCCCTCCAAAAAGAAAAAAAAGAGTTCAAATTGTTGGCCATCCCTAGCACAAGTGATTTTGTAAAACTCACATGGGGGAAAATGTACATGAAGTATTGAAAAGCAGGTTTACTATCCATGGTCATAATTGTATTTTAAGCTATAATAAAAAGTATTTAATATTATTGCCAAACAGAAATTTTTCTGACCTTCTTAATGACTTTAGGAAACTATCTTTTGCTTTTCCTTAGACTTTTTTTTTTTGGAAACATATAACTACTCAGAACCAGATCATTGTACACATTAACAGCAATACTGTTAATGACCAATGGTGATAGACTTAGTTAATTTAAACTATACAATGATGCAAGACAATTCCAAAGGAGCCATCATGAAAAATGTGATCCACCTCCTGAGAGAGAACTGACGAATTCTGAGTGCAAATGAAAGTAGAATTTTTTTTCACTTTTTTCACTTTCTTTACTTTTCTTGCTTTTTCGGCAACATGGCTAATAAGGAAATATATTTTGCATGATATCACATATTTAATTGATATCATACTTCTTGCCTTCTCCATGGGTGGGGAAGGGGAGGGAGGGAGGAAGAGAATTTGAAACTGGAATTTAAAAAAAAAAGAATATAAAAATAAATAACAAATTTAAAAATATTTTTAAGGGCTATAAAAATGTATTAATTGTAGTCTCAGAAGAACAGAAAAACAGAGTTTTTGAGCCTTCAAGATCATCTAAAGGTGTCTTTTCTCAAGCTAAGGAAGCTCAAACTCAGACTTGTGAAAAGTCTTTTGCCCAAGGCCACAAATGTTATGGTGAATGGCAAAGCCAGGACTGAAAGCCAAGTCTTCAGTCTCCAAGTCTGAGGCTCTTTTTACCATGCCACACTGACATCTTAGTCTACAAGGCTCTGATATACTAAAAAGACTATTTTCTCTCTTTTTTTAGAGAGGAGGAAATGATGGCACAGATAACTAAGTTAGAGTAACTGTCAGCAACTCAAACACATCCCAGCTGACAGCAGGAAACACCCTTTAGCTCCAGCATAAAAAATCATCACAGGAAGTAGATGCTAAGTGAGAGCTATACAAAGCAGGGGGTCATAATCAGCTGATCTGACTGTCATACACAAGAGGAAACCCTGAGGGCGCTAGCCTGTTTCTATGGGCTGATGTCCCAATGAAAGGAAGTTAGCATTAACTTAAAGAACTATTAGCAAAGACAATTCTTAAATTATTTGACAATCTCCACCAAGAGAGATTGACTATCAGGAAGAGCAGAGAGTAAAAACAGTTCCTCTTCTCAATAAGCCTGCATCCTAATTAGAGAAACAATGTGCACATGTATACACATGCACATAGAATGGACAGATCTCCAGAATTGTCAGTGTATCCATGGGGCAGGAAACTGTCACACACTTCACAGTAGCAAAGATCATATTGATTTCAATATCAGTCCCTGAAAAAGAGGGAGGGACACCTCTTTCACTAGCCCAGGAAAAAAAGGTGCTCCTGAATTTCTTCTTTCCATAGGCTGGGGATAATCTTTTCCTGAGAGTCCTGGGGAGAAACTGATCTGGCTAACGATGAGCACGTTTGCCTCTCTCTATAACCAGCCTAACCCACAGACTCTTGCCTTTTTCACCAGCCAGGATAATGGATGGATATCTGCTATCATGTGCATTTTCTTTACACCCCTTTCTTTTTTTAAGTTCCCTTCTATCTCTTTTTCCTTTTTTATTACATTAATACATATTTATGGAATAGAATAGGCATTTTTATGACATATATGATTGTACATAAACCTGCAAATCTACTATGTACAACTTGCCATTCCTTTCAAATGTACAACAAAATTTTCATATAAGTTTCTTTTTTTTCTCCTTTTTTTCCTACCCTCCTCCTACCTCTTTTGAAGAGACTCAGTAAAATCAGTACCATCTTTGCTACTATGAAGTATGTAACAATCTACTGCCTCACTGGCTCCTCTGAGAATCCCTGATGTCCATTGTGAGTGTGGGCATGTGTGTGTTTGTGTTTACTTACATGTATACATTACTTCCCTAACTAGGATGCCAGCTTCTTGAGATTCCCCACATCTTCTTTGTACTACAACCTAGCAGAGTGAGAGACACATGATAGGAACTTAATAAATACTCTTTGACCTGACCTGAACTGAATCTCAGTTTTATTGAGACCAGTTATTGTAGAGTGGTACCTCAGTGGGAATTCACATCTGGATGTTTCCACAGGACTATGTGAACAAAGGAATTCCTCTAATACAGTGATCGGCATCTCTTTCCCCACTAGTCTATTATGTGACAGCATTTGAGTCTGTTCACTTGTACTGGCACAAAAGAAATAGGTCTTGCCTTTTCTTGTTTTGTTTTATTTGGAAGAGCAAGGACCTCTGGACAAGGCCCTTGTTAGTGAATGTCTTGCTAAGGATTGTAGAAAGAAACTGGAAATTGACTTGAGAAGGTAAGATCACTAGCGATTGAAGACTACTGATGAAACATGACCCAAGATGGAGTCCATTATAGATGTATCTGAACATTCTGGCTCAAAAGTTTCCCTTATCTCTGTTCTCTTGGAATGATTACTGAGGATGACAACAGTAGGTTAACAATATTTTTTAAAATAAAATTTTAGTGATTATCTTTTGCTTTTACATTGCCTAAATTTCTCTGTCTTTCCTCCATCTCTCCACCTCAGAGAACCAGCATATAAATATACATATATATATAATACACACATGCATTATATATATGTGTATATATATTACTTTTTTTAAAAAAGAGGAAAAAAACTAGCAAAATTATCTAGTGCTTAAAATACATGCCATGTTCCATACCTATGAGTCCCGATTTCTGAAAATGAGTGGGGAAGGTGTTTTATCAGACTTTTCATTTTGCAGTTGTTATTCTTTTCATGTAGCTAACATTTATATAATAACCCATATATAACCTATATTTATATAGTGCTTTAAGATTTTACAAAGTGCTTTATATATATGTATATATATACATATATATATATATAATCTCATAATAACCCAGTGAAGTAGATACTATTATTATTCCCATTTCAGAAGTGTAAAAACTGAGGCTAAGAAGGTCATAAGTGTCTGAGGCAGGATTTGAATTCAGGTCTTTCTTACTCCAAGTCCAATATAGTACTTAAAGGTTTGCAAACTCCTTTACAAATATCTCATTTTATCTTTACATTTTATCTTTTATCTGGGAGACAGGTGCTATTATTATGTCCCTTTTACAGATGAGGAAATAGGAGGCAGACACAGAAGTTAATTTACAAGCCTAAGGTCACACAGTTTATATATGTTTGAGCCGCTTACAACATTTACACTGTTGAAGTCATTCATGGTATGAACTCGACTCTGCTCACGTCACTTTGCATCAATTCACATGGATCTTTTTACATGTCTCTATATCCATGATATTCATCATTTCTTACCATCTCCAGTCATCCTGATGTATATCAGGCCACTGGACCCAGATGGCTCAGGAGAAGAAGTGAGGTTGGTGATCTTGCACAGCCCTCCCTCACTCAAAGCAAAGTCAACTGCAAGTCATGTCATCATCTTGATGTCATGGTCCTCTTCGAGAATGAAGGACAAACGCAACACCAACAATGGAGTAATATTCCATTTCATTCATGAACCATACGTTATTTAGCCATGCCCCCTGATGGACATCTTCTAATAACTTTTCTAGGGGGCTAAAACAAGTCTTGAGTTATTATAAAATCATGGACAGGCAAAAGTGAGAATCTCATCTATGGGTTCATACTATTATCATTCATTCATTTGTTCATTCTATGTTTCTCAAACTCTTGACATGAATAGAAAGGGAAAACTATTTATCTACAAAGAGCAAATGATCATACAAGGTGGATAGAAGACTGATGATGGAAACAATAAGTAATAACTGGATGAGAAATTTAATGTTTAATCCATGTAACTGAAGAATAGTTGTGATCTTCATTTTAAGGATGCAAATACAATGGGATGCCATAATGTTCAATTAATGGTACAACGGAAAGGATGCTAAACTTGGAGTCAGGGAATCTTTGTTCAAATCCCAGCTTTGCTGCTTGCTACCTACCTTTATAACCTTGGGTAAATCAATTAACTTCTAACCTCAGTTTTCATGTATGTATATATTTCATAGAATGTGATCTTTAACATATTGCCCATTTAGGTCCTTTCCATCCCCAAAATCTGCCATGAATGAAATGACAAAGCTGCTGTAAAGGGACAAGATTTCTTGCCCTCCCTGCTCTTGGTGCCAAGTCTGTTGACAGAGCTTCGCTGATAACAAATGAGTTGTCTGGAAGTGATAAAAATGACCTCAGTACATGCTGTATTAACTGAGGAAGAAAACAAACAAACCTATTAATAGCATTTATTATATCCACCCTATCTGGCATTCCATATCCTGTACAATTCCCCATGCCTACCATGGGTTGGAAGTTAGTTTCAAGAGGCTCCTAAATAGCATCCTTCAAAGGGCTCAGGGGTAAATGGAAGCTTATAAGAAGAAATGAGTTTTCAGAGAATGACCAAGGAAACATATGAAATTTTGGGAAGATGTAAATACCTGAGTATTTAAACTCACCATCATTCTTCAGTGCTTTTGAAAAGAGAAGATGGTGGGCCCATGCCCAGGGATTTCCTTCCTTCCTTCCTTCCTTCCTTCCTTCCTTCCTTCCTTCCTTCCTTCCTTCCTTCCTTCCTTCCTTCCTTCCTTCCTTCCTTCCTCCCTCCCTTTCTCCTACCCTCCCTCTCTCCCTCCCTTCTTCATTTCCATCCTTTTTCTTCCCTTTCCTTCTTCATTTATTAAGTGTTAACTGTGTCAGGCATTGTGTCTGGTACCTGTATTTCTATTTAAAGAAAAAAATGGTGTGTTTGAAACAAAAATAAGATGTGGTGAAATGATAATTGCTGGGATGTCACTTTGCGCACACAACTCAAAAGGCTTTAGTAACATTCTGGGCTTTCACTTCTTTGGGTCTTTGCAATCCATTTGGTTGTGGGGAGTTTGTGGAAAGACAGTAGAAAAGAAAAAGAGTACATAGCAAAGTCTAGGACCAAGGTGGCATCCCCATTGCCTTCGGATCAAGTTCAGCTTAGAGAAAGATTTCCTTAGAACTATAAGAAGGTGGAATTCTATCTAGTCTTTCTAGGTTTTAGTGTGCTGCTTCCTGATGTGAGGCAGACTGGTAAAGCACAAAAAAGAGTTAACAAATAAAACAGTTTGGTGGAAGTGGAGAACAATGTCCAGGACAAGCAGATACTTGAGGTCTCTGGGCATACTCATCTCTGCTGGTGATTTGCCTCTCTGAACTCTACCACATCCCTTTGATCCTTAATCAGCTAATCGACAAGCATTTATAAGCACCTATTATGTGCGATATCATTGCACTGGGCATTGCCAATAAAGACAGCAGCAAAACAATAATTGTCCTTAAGAAACTTATGTTTTATCAGGGGAGACCACATGACCCTTATGGGCTTCAATCTTTTAGCATCCTCAATACTCATGACTCTGCTTCCTGCTTTCTGATTTATCCTCAGAATCACTGTCCCAGAATTGAAAGGGACTTTGCAAGTCATCTAAACCAATCATCTACTTTGTGCCAGAATTCCTTGCAGAGTCTGCATGGGATGTGTTTCTAACCTTCATACCCTTCTAAATTCCTGCCATAAAATCACTCCCAGGGTGATTCACACAGCGGTTTAGGACATACTGGTTACTGAGGTTAATTCCGCAACAATTCAACAAACATCACCTAGATGCCTACTATGTTCAGGGCATTATGTAAGGCATAAGGGATAATTCAATGCTTAGCTCATCTACATGTCGCCAGCATGAATGCACATGGCAAGTCATTCAGTACTTTCCATCCTGTTTAATTCTCGTCTCCATATTCTCTTAGACCCTCCAGAGAGGTTCCACCTAACATGCTAGACACCTTCCCCGACGGCCTCTTTACATTGGGTGAGTACTGATTCCTTACTACTGTTGCATGAATGCCTACCCTCCTTTCTAGACATGCATTTCTAAATATATCCCTTTAACTACTCTTCATGTATAGATTGTCAATGGAAATATATTACAGACTCCTTATACCCATCTGTGGCACTTGTTCCTGATATATGTTCTAAGTCAATAGAATCAACTGTCCATCCAATAGTAAGTATATCATATATGGATCTGAGATATTTTTCATCCAGTTGTTTTTTCTTGTCTGGACTGTTGGACCAATACCTTTGAAATAATCTTGGATCTCATCCAGGAAATTCTTTTAAAAAATCAACACAAAAAATTATCTGAAACAGGAGCATTTGGAAGTAAATGCGACAGTAACATGGCTCCATGGAGATGGGACATCTGTGACCAGGAGTTAAATATAAACAGAAAACTCTGGTTGGGGATATTTGATGTGGTATAAGCATAGCTTAGTGGGAATGGTGATCTTGCTTTAATTTGGACCACATAAAGTTACTTTTTCCAGAGCCTGATGAGCTCTGGTTAAGCTGAATTGCGTTGTCCCAGATGTAAAGAGTTGGGAGCACAAAATTTAGAGTCCAAAGAAGTCCTTTTTGGAGTCTATATTAAGGTATTTCTTGACCAGAAGTCTTTTGCTTCCCCTTCCCTCCAATGCCAGATATGAGATAGACTCTAGTTTAGGCCTGCCACTAACAAGTTATCTCACTTCATGAAGTTACTTATCCAAGTGGATAGAGTTTACTAGCTGATAAAATGATATCGTTGGCCTGGCTAGTTTCTGAAATTGAGCTCAAAAATTTTTTTGTCCTGCTCTATTACTATGTAAACTAACAAGTTAAAGATTGTAAGAATTGGTAATGTCCTTCAATACATTACATACTCAGGATTTATCAAATTGAGCAGAATTATGGTTATATGCATGTTTTGATTATAATTAAGCTATAATCAATAAAATGATTAAATCCATTCATATGCTTTAGTTCCGTGGAGTCACTGATTATCTACATCAACTCGAAGCTACTCACAGGTAACAGTTGTATGGAGAAAAAAATGTTCTGCTTCTCCAAATGCCAGGGTCAACACAGACAACACTCGGGTCTCCATAGAAATTAGCGGAAAGTGTGTTGGCCTTGGAGTCTGAGACCTTCTATTTGAATCCTGGTTTTACTTGTGTGTTGTTGGGCACATCCCTTTGCCTCTCTGAAGCTTATTTTCCTTACCTAAAAAGTGAAAATGTTGGCCTAGATGACTCCTAAGCTCCCTCCTTCCATATCTATCTGGGATCCGGGTAACTTCAAGAGACAGGAACAAGCTTCATATAGGAGGTGGGAGTAGGTGACTTTTAAGGTGCTTTCCAATTCTACAGTTGTATGACAAGCTTTCTCAAATTTTCATTATGTGCAGAGGTTATGTTCAAGCCTTCACTCATAGTTTCTTAACCACTTTTTTGAGTGGAAGCAATCCTGGGTTCTCAAAAGTCTTCCCAGTGGAAAGCAAAGAGAATGATGGCAATGACTTCATATGTATCATGGGTATCATATTTCTTACTCTCTCAATGGGGTGGAGGGAGGGAGAGAATTTGAACTGAATGTAAAACTTTAAAAAGAAGACGATGGTATAAATGACACTTAATGTAGTAGTTTGACTTGTTCCTGAATGGCTTATTGCTCACCTTGGGTAGACACCAATAATTTCTAGGGGAGTATCTCTGATATAATCAGGATAATTGATGTAATTCACAGATACAAATTTCAACTCTTCTTCAAATCTCTAGATAGCTTCCAAGAGCTGCTATAAAAACACGAACAAAAATCAGTCTATTGCCTGGATTCAAAAGGCACCAGAAGGTCTCTGCTTGAAGTTTTCTAGTTTGTAGGACCCAAGTTGGCTTACTGGATGTATGACTGCGAAGTCCTCCAATCTCTCTGGACCTCACTTTCCTCAACAATAAAATGGAGACATTGGACTAGAAGACAATAACTTATCCAGGGACAAATGAAACTACCAAATGATACCCATTATACATAAGAAGTCAATACCATCATTCTCAAATGCAAAGGGGAGGAGTGGTCTAGGTTTAGTATCTTTATTTGTGTTCATTAATAGTTGATATTAATTGAGCACGTTTAGCTTCACAAAGTACTGATTATCTTATTTAATGTTCACAAGAAATGTGGCAAGAAATATCCCCATGTTACATTTTTAGGAAACTGAGGCTTAGAGGGTTAGAGGTAGATTTTGAATCCAGGTTTTCCTGACCCATGAGAAGTTTGGTATTCTATACACAGTGCCTTCTTTTGGTCTTGGCCTTTGTCAGTTTCTCTTCTATTGCTTCCCTATAGGGAATTGGTAATGCCTGATTTCTTATTTCCATTCAGAAAGCCGGTCTTGAAACATTTTCATTTTAAACTCTCTACTCTTTTCTTTCCATTCATGCTTTGGGGGATAGGGTGGGGTGAGGTTTGTTTCAGCTTTGTTCCTTTATCTCCTTTTTTCACTTCACTTAATTACAGCAACATCATCTTCCCAAGGCTTCCTTCTGTTGATGTTCTATTGAGCTGTCCAATTAATCATTACAGAAATTCATTTCATTGTTCCCTCACCTTAAGACTTCAGGTGCAGCTGCCAACGTTCCTTTTGTTTCCAGCTTCATAGCTCTGGCTTTAGGACTGCTCTGAAGCAGATTAAGTAGTATTCCTATATTAGTCACTTACTTCAGAAATTATCTTTCCGAGGTCTCCCCGGCAGCTTTCTCAGTCCCTTCCTTCTTGTAAGTGCATTGCCATTTGTTCGAATCTTTTAAATGTTCCATTTGTTCTATTGTTATTGAAACATTTTTTGGTACATTTTCCTTGATAATTCTCTCTTGGTGGGTTAGAATAGATCTAAGAGCATTTCAAATGATTGTTCATTTTCTTTCTTACCAGTGGTATTGATTCAGAAATGATTCCCACCCTCTACTACACCATCTTTCCATTCCCTTCCCCTTGAGTCTTCATGACTCAAGGAAGAAGAACGCCTTATTGGGCCAGGAAGAGAATGGGAGAGTCAGGACACCCTACTCCGAACTTTGAAGTTGGTTCCCTTTGTAACCCTAGCCAAAGTACTTGATCCTTTGCCTTACTTTTTTCTATGAGTTTATGTTTTAGGGCTTGGATTGGGGATAATACAATAACTTCCCATTGATCTGGATGTTATTTATCTAGATCATGGCCAAAAACTAGGAAATAAGAAAAAAAGACTGCTTTGAAGTCAAAGTTGTTTTCACAAATAAAATCAATAATAACATTTTTTTTTTTTGCATTAAAACTCACACATTACACTCAAGGGAGTCCTTTAGGCTCTGATTCAGGGACTAGATACCCTTATTTTAAGCAATGTTCTAAGAAACTTAGTTATTTGACTTCCTAGCCTGCCAAAAAAAAATCTGGGTAAAGTTGTAAAATTTTAACCTAAAATGGCTTGCCAGACTATTAAATTACCAGCCAATATACAGTGTACAGAGAGTGCCTGTACTCCCTCCTCTGAAACAGATGGTAATGCCTTCTACACTTAACAGATGGACTTTGAGAGTATGGCTGAGGATGACTTCTCACTAGGTTTAGGCTTTTCAGACTGCTAAACTCGCCAAAGCTCTTGCTTCATAGACTCCTTACCTTCACATCTTGATGAAGTACCAGAACAAAACCTCAATTAGAGGAAAATAGGGCCAGCAGAGAGAGACAGGCCCCTTTCAGCAACAAGAAGGGGCAGCCAACATCCAGAGACTAAGCAATAAGTCAGATCAATTTCAAAAGAAGAAATATTTACTCTAAAAGCATAGCAGGATTTCAGGACATGAGCAAAGAGACTGCAATTATATTGCAATTATTTATATTAAAATCTAACTACCAATTCATGGGATCAGAAGATTTATTATTATTATTAATAACTAGCATTATATAGCAATTTAAAACACTTGACATATGTAATTTTATTTGCTCTTTACAATAATCCTCTGAGGTAGATATTATCATTTTTCTCATTTTATAGATGAGGAAACTGAGGCTGACAGAGATTGTGACTTGCCCAGGATCACACAACTACCAGTCAGTCAATAAATATTTATTAAGTTCCTACTATCAATCAATCAATAATCATTTATTAAGTGCCTACTAAGTGCTAGGCACTGTGTTAAGTCCTAGGGATACAAAAAAACTAAAAGACAGTCCCTGTCCTCAAGAAGCATTGTACACAAGATAAAGAGGAAATAATTCACCAAGGAAAGGCACTAAAATTAAGGGGAGTTGGGAAAGTCTTCATACAGAAGGTAAGATTTTAGCTGGGAGGAAGTCAGGGAAGCCAGGAAGTAAACATGAGAAGGAAGAGAATTCCAGGCATGAGGAAAAGTCTCTGAAAATGCAGAGAATTGGGAGATAAAATGACTGGTTGGAGATCTGTATCACTAGACCAAATAGTTGGGGGAGAGTATAAGGTGTGACAAGACTGCAAAAGCTAGAGAGGGGGGTGAGGAGGCGGACTACGAAGGACTTTGAACAGCAAGCAGGGTTTTATATTTGATCCTGGAGGTGACAGGGAGACATTACTGAGTAGGCAGTGGTATGGATAAACCTTCACTTAAGGAAGATCTGAATGGAGGACGGATGGAATGGGAAGTCCAGACTGCAGGCTACGGCAGTAGTCTAGGCATGAGGTAAACAGGGTTTGAACTAGGATGGTGGTAGTCATAGAAGAGAAAGGTGGAAATAAAAATAAAAATAAATTTTACATATGTGAAGGTAAAAATCAACAAGTCTTAAAAATAGATTAAATATGGGAGATGAGATAGAGTGAGAATTTAAGGGTATCTCCTAAGGTGTAAATCCGGTTGACTTGGAGTAGAGTGGTACCCTCAATAATTATAGGAAAGTGAGGAAGGAAAAGAGCATGGTAAAAGCAGGGGCATAAAGATAATTAGTTCAGCTTTGGATGTGTTGAATTTAAGAAATCTATGATATATTCAGTTTAAGATGTCCAGTTGGCAAGTGAAGGGAATTGGAGATCAGCAAAGAAGTTAGACTTGGATAAACAGATTTGAGAATCATCAGCAAGGAGATAATATTTGAATCTATGGGAGCTAATGAGATTACCAAGTGAAACAGTATAGAGATACTGCAAAAGTTGGGGTGGGATTGAGGAGACACTATGAAGGACTTTGAACAGCAAGTAGGGTTTTATATTTGATCCTGGAGGTGATAGGGAGACATTATTGAGTAGGCAGTGGCATGGTATAATATAGAAGTACAGATAGTATAGAAGAGACCCCAAATAAGAGCCTTGTTTAGCATGATCTTGATGAATATTCAGCAAAGGATCAGGAGCAGTCAGGTCGGCAGCAAGAGAATCAGGAGAGAGTTATTTCACAGAAACTTAGAGAAACTCTCCTTAAGGAGAAGAGGGTGATCACCATTGTCAAAGACTGAAGAGAGTTCAAGAACGATTAGGACTGAGATTTGGCAATTAAGAGATCATTAGTAACTTTGGAGAGGGTAGTTTCAATTGAATGACGAGGTCAGAAGCCAAACCGTAGGAAGTTAAGGAGAGGACAAGAGAAAAGGAAGTGGTGGCATCCATTATAAATAGCCTTCTCAAGGAGTGTGGTCATAAAAGGGAGGAAAGATATGGAATGAGAACAGAGATGGATGGATCGGGTAAGGGGTTTCAGCAGGATGGGAGAAGGCACAGATATGTCCATAAGTGATAGGGAAGCAGTGAGTAGACAGAGATTGAAGATAAGTTAGAGAGCCGGGTGAGGGAATGACAGGGGGGAAATCTGCCGGAGAAGACAGGATGAAATGGGATCACTTGGGCAGGTCTGAATGATTTGTCATTTCATTCTGTGAAATGAGGGAAAGTGTAGATAGTGACAGAAGGCATTTTTAAGATGTAAGTTGAGGAGTAGGAAACAAAAGGAAGCTCTTGGCAAATGAACCCATTTTTTTTCCTTCCAACAAAAATGAGGTAAAGCTCACAGCTGAGGTGGAAGGAGAAGGAGTTATGTGATATTTGGGGAGGAGTGAAAAGGTTTGGAAAAGCCACTGTGATGAGTGGAATAGTAAATCAGTTAGGGAAGTATAAAAGGATTGACTTGCTACAATGAGTGCCCAAGTAGTAACATTACATAACAATATAACACAACACAACATAACATAAATATAAACATAAAATTTGTAGTGGTCCCAGTTAACATGGTTTCATGATTTTGTCCAGTTTTATTTGGAAGCCTGTGAATAAAAGCAAAGGTATCGGATAGTGGCAGCAATCCAAGGCAGAGGCTTGGCAGAATATAGATGGTGACAGGATGAGGGGACAAGGGATTCAAGAGAAGAAGAATTGAATTAGTTCACCAAGGGTTCAAGATAGAGAAGTTAAAAGAGTGTAGCCAGGGCAGGGAAAGCATTAGTATGTAACTGAGGCAGAATTTGAACTCCATATTCCAAGTTGGGGAGAGGAGGTATAGGGAGGTATACAGAGGCTAAATAGCATTACCTCATTCATATTCAGGCTTTGAACTCGGGTCCCCGGGTGCCACATACAGGGCTATTTCCACACCACACTACTTCTCCCAATAAGTATTTATCAAGTGCCTTCTCTGTGGAGGATACATGGTTATAATGATGACTTAGTCATTAATAACAGGTTAAATTATGTTCATCATACACTACTTAAGAAAGCAGGGAAGTGAGTCATTTATTTTTAGAAAAGTTTCAGTACAAACTGTCTTTTAAAAAAAGTTTTTCTTCTTGAAAGAATAAGATTTAGTTATGTAGAACAGCTCATTCCCTGATGATGCTGGAGAAAGAATAAATGGCACATTTCTGTACATGGTTCTATTTCGTTGTGTGTGTGTGTGTATATATATGTGTGTCCATCTTGTTTTTGTGTGCTGCAAAGAACCACCCACATGCCTAAACCTTTCAAGTTAGAAAAAGCTTACGACAATCAAAATTTGCTTTCTGAACAGAAAATTGGCAGTCTTTTAAGGATATAGGGAGGGAAGGAGGGAGAGGGAGAGAGAGACAGAGACAGAGAGTGACACAGAGAGAGACAGATACACACACATGCAGAAAGGGAGAGAAGAAAAGAGGGAAAAACAGAGAGAGAGAGAAAGAGAGAGAGAGGAAGAGAAAGGGATACTCTCAAACTGGAAAAGGACAACATCACAGTAAATTAGTAAATGTCAATGGGACATTTTCTACCATCTCTTATGTGTAATAGCCCCAAATATTTAAGTTTCGTTTTACAGCTTTCAAACTGTTAAAAGGAAACGAGGAAAATGGGTTTAAGACACAGCAGGAATAGGGGGAGCAAGGGTTTATCAAAAGATCTTTTGATAAGGTAATGTTTAGCATCTCATTAAAAGCTAAGCCACAGGATGTGGGTTCATAAGTTTTTGTTCCTGTCATCTGTAGTTTATGCCTCTGACGAAGGAAGTTGCTGCAGGGAGAAATCAGCTCCAGCTCAGATCTCAACTGTGATACCATCTCAGGGTAGTGTGATGACAGAAGTGGTGGAATTGGGAATTCAAGATGCATGGGGTGTGGTCCTGAGCCTATTTAGTTGTGTGACCATGGGGATGTTCCCTTCCCCCTGGGCCTTACTTTGTAAATGGCAAAATGAAGAGGTGACAATTCTTAAGGTCTTTTCCAGGTTTAAATTACATTACACTCAGTGGCAGCTAGAATTCTAATGGCAAGATGGTCTCCAGTGGGGTGTTTGATTTCTCAGGCAAAATATCATCGATTTTCCAAGCCCTCCTGCACCGCTTTTTATAGAGGTGAAGCAATACAGTTAGAATGAACCTCCCAAGTAGGACTTGAAAGAGAATGAGGAGAGACAGGAGGGAGGAGCCTTTTATCAACTGATTTGCTTTTGGTGATAGTGTTGGGATTTAAAGGCCGCCTGGATATCTGTGAGCCATGGGAGTGGAGGAGGAGTTTTTTGGAGTCCCTACTCAGCAGACAAAGAGGTTGGGGTGGGGTCTGGGCCAACTGTCTTGATCAACTGTGGTCTCAGCTAGTAAAAGAAAAAACCCATATCCTGAAACAAGTTGGCCCATCCTACCCATAAGTCCTTACACTGTAGGAGGGCCCAATAAAAGAGGAGGAGTCGTGCTTATTTTGTTATGATAAAAAATAAAAAAATAAAAAAACCTCAAGATATAAATAAAACTCTGTCCTTTATGCAAATCACTGATAATATTTTCCACAACCCTTCTCCTCCAGCAAAAATGAGAAGCAGAACGTAGATTTGAATGTTGGACGTGTAGACTGCCACAGTAGAGGGAGCAAGAAGACCTGGGGTTAAGTTCTTCCTTTGACGCTTAGAATCAGAGACTGACCACTCACTGGAAGGGATCTCAGAAGTCATTTAATCTAGGCCCTTCATTGTACGAGTGAGGAAACCGAAGCACAGGGGGCTTAAGTGATTTGTTCAAGGACACACAAATGGTAAGTAATGATCTAGTATTTGGATCAAGATACAGAAGTTAAAAGAGTGTAGCCAGGGCAGGAAAAGAATTAGTATGTAACTGAGGCAGAATTTGGATCCTCTGACTCCTATTCTAGAGGTCTTTTCCACTAACATCCCAATCCCTTTCCATACAAGGACTTCCCTGTACCAAAGAAGTGGTAATTCAGTACCAAAAATGTGTATAATCGTAGAAAAGTCTTTTAAGTTCTCTTGGCCTCAGTTTCCTCATCTGTAAAATGGAGGGGTTGGATTAGATGATGTTGAAGTTCTCTTTTCACTGTAGATCAAAGGAATGGGCATTCTAAACCTTTTTTGTGTCATGGACCCCTTTTGTAGTCTGGTACCCCTTCTCAGAATAATATTTTTTAAAATTTATTTGTTTTCAGTTTTCCACAATCACTTCCATAAGTTTTAAATTTTCTACCCCGCCCTCTCCCATTCCCAAGATGGCATGCAATCTTATACAGGTTTTACACATATATTCTTATTAGACACATTTTCACATTAATCATGTTGTATAGAAGAATTAAAATGAATGGGAGAAACCGTGAGAAAAAACATGTTTATAACAATAAAAGAGAAAATAGTTCACTTCATTCTGCTTTCCGATTCTATAGTTCTTTCTCTTGATATGGATAGCATTTTGCATCAAAAGTCCATTGGGAATGTTTTAGGTCCTTGCAATGCTGTGAAGGGCTAAGTCTATCAGAAACAGTCCTCACGCACTGTGGCTGTTACTGTGTATAATGTTCTCCTGGTTCTGTTCATTTCACTCAGCATCAGTTCATATAAGTCTTTCCAGGTTTTTCTGAAGTCTGCCTGTTAGTCATTTCTTATAGCACAACAGTATTCCATTATACTCATATACCACAACTTGTTCAGCCATTCCTCAATTGATGGGCATTCCCTCGATTTCCAGTTCTTGGCCACGACAAAAAGAGCTACTAGAAATATTTTTGTACATGTGGGTCCTTTCCCCATTTTTATGATGTCTTTAGGATACAACCCTAGAAGCAATATTACTGGGGCAAAGGGTATGCACATTTTTATAACCCTTTGGGCATAGTTACAAATTGCTCTCCAGGATGGTTGGATCAGCTCACAACTCCACCAACAATGAATTAATGGTCCAGCTCTCCCATATCTTCTCCAAAACTTATCATCTTTCTGTTTTGTCATGTTAGTCAATCTGATAGATATGATATGGTACCTCAGAGTTGTTTTGATTTACATCTCTTTAATCAGTAGTGATTTAGAGCATTTTTTTATCTGACTATAGATAGCTTTAATCTCTTCCTCTGAAAAGTGCCTGTTCATATCCTTTGGCCATTTATCAATTGGAGAATGACTTGTACAGAATAATATTTTAGATGCACAAAATAAAATACATAATATTACAAAAGAAACCAATTGTATTGAAATACAATTATCAGAATCTAAAAAAAAAAAAAATTACAGATTTCAGGTTAAGAATCCCTGCCTTCTCTCTATCTTTTTGTTGTCATAACAGAAGCAAATATTGAAAACATTAATTCCATTCAGCAAACATTTCATTAAGTGCCTACCATATTGCCATACTGTAGAAAGATACTCTGTTCTTACATAGATCAGAACTCCCTCTGGCATTCAGCACGAAGGCATATAATTATCACTACTCAGATAGATACCACCTTCATTTAGGCACTCATCACCTGTCTCATTATCTCCATCTCACAGAATTCCTCACTTCCATCCTAACTGAACTCAAACACCAACTTCTATCAATCCAATGTATCAAAAAACCTTCATTAAGTGTCTACTATGTGCTAGGTGCTAGGGATAGAAATACAAAGGATGAAATGATCCATACTCTCAAGGCTAGTGTTCTTCCATCCCTAACTATCTTGTTTTTAATTTCATACTTATACTATACAAACTTTGATATGCATCTCTCCCAATGGAATGCAAAGTTCTTGAGAGATAGACTTTTTTTTTGTAATTATAAGACAATGTGTTGAACAGAGTACTGAACTTAGTGGTTAAAAGAATTGAGATGGAATTCTGCCTCATACTCTTACTACTTGTGTGTCCCCTGGCAAATCAATCAATTTCACAGAAACTTAGTTTCCTCATCTACTTAATGGAGATGATGATGATGATACCTCCAGAACTCACTTCACTGGGTTATTGTGAGATCAAATGAGATAGTAGTTTTAAATCATTGCATAAGTGTCAGCAGCTACTTATTCATATGTTTCCACAGATTTCAAGATTGATGTCAGTTACTGCTTTGGAATCCAAGCTCCATCAGTCACTGAGATAGAAAACAGTGATTGGTTGGGTCATGGTGGCTAGTCATTTCACTTCTTATATAGAATCAATAGCATTTTAAAATGAATGTTAAAGTCAAATCTCCAGAATTAAACTGGACCGAAGGGCTCAAGTAATTATCTAGGCCTTTTAAAAATATAGGTCATATGATTTTAGAACCAGAAGGAAGCTTAGAGATGGTGTTTTAGGTCCCTTTAAGCTACAGGCCTATGATCTTGAGCATTTTATGATACTGAACGCTTAGTTTAACCTCCTTATTTTAAAGATAAAGAAATTGACACTTAGAAAAGTGAAATGACTTGGGCAAGATTCTACTCCAAGGCCTGATAGAGGAGGTATTGGAACCCAGCTCTTCTGAGTCTTTTGAGTCTAAGGTCTTTTGCAGTGCTCCATATTCCCTAAGTAGATAAAACTATTGAGAAGGATTTGGCCAGAAACCAGGCTGCTCATTGCTTCCTCTAGGATAAAATTCAAGCTCCTCTGAATTTAAAATCCTTTACAATCTGGCTCCAGTCTTAAGTTTCCAGGCTTAATAAATATTAATCCCTATTATACACTGTCTTTCACTCAAACAGCTGGCTCGATGTTCCCTATTTGTGACATTCCCTCTAATCATCCCTGTGGCTTTTCACAAGCTGCTTCTCCTGCCTGGAGTTCACTCCCTTCACACCTCTGCCTCATAGCATTCCTGGCTACCTTCAAAGTCCAGCTTAAATGACACTTCCTCAAAAAAGTTTTTCCTGATTTACCATTCCACCTTTTATACGTGCTGATATGTATAAATTTTGTTGTTCTAATTAGAATACAAGGTTCTTGAGGGCAGGGATATTTCATTTTGCCATTGTACCTGACATACCATTTTGGTTGCTTCCCCTTAGTTTTCAAATAGGATCAATGACATTACAGGGAGATCTCATAACTACTGTATGAATTAGATCTAAGCATGGCAGAGTTGCACAAAGTCATCAGCCTCACTCTCTCTTCCACAGGCATCAATGTCCAATGGCAAGACAAAAGTCAGAATGAGTGACAATGGCTGGGGATGCAGCGAATAACCTTGGAGTCTTCAAATTCTGATCAGGTTGGCTCCACAGTGCCCGCTTCAGTAACCTTCATGGCCACTGGAACAAACCATTCTAATCTGCCCATCCCACTGGGGAAAATCTTCATGTACATAGGGTAGACATCCCCCTAACTCACTGATGGGGCCCATCAGTTACCACTGACCTAATTTAGCCCTGGTGAGAGTTAGGTGAAGGTGGAAACCAAAAGTGGATGAGCTTTTCTGAAGAGGGCTTGGCAAACTCTCAGACCAGAGATGCCAGTCCTCCTTGAACCCCTCTATGTCCTTGGCATACAGGGGGTACTCATTAATATTTGTTGAATGAATGAATAAAAAGCTGGTCATCATAATCTTAACCTTACTCTTCAGAAATCTTATAAGGTTTCATTTTATTCAAAGTCAGTACAAACTAATAGAAACTATTTCTCCTCAGGGAGATGAGCTTTACTATAAATACTGTGCCCTAAAGACTCCTCAGTTCAGAGAAAACTCAGTGTCTTTATCTATAAGATGTGGGAATCAACCGAGTTGTCTCTCAAGCTCCTTCTAATTCTAATATTCAGTGAGATTGAATAAATATTTTAGTCATTTCAGGTTAGGTCACCCACACCAGGCATCTTGGCTAGGTTGGTTGCACAAAGTTCAAAAGTGTGGTACCAACTCTCCTTGGAAGATCTTGGGTTTAGAGCTGAATTCTTCCAGAATATGCCTAATGGTGCAAAATGCCAAAAGGATGATTGGGATCTTGGCTTAGCAATCTTTCATTGAAATGGTATTAAAGTGAAAGCAAGAAAGTTATGTTCAAATTTCTATACTATTTATCCAACCATGGAAGCATTCCCAAAAAGCAGGGTTCATAGGTCATCTGCTGAACTGTTAGCATCCAATAATTACAATTTGTGGACCAGCCCTGCTGCTGGATGCCACAAGATGATGTCCCTGTGTATAAAGGTCCTGAGTCTTTCTCTCTACCCCAACAGACAAAACCCCTCTAGTTTTGGCTTCACACACAATTTTGTTTTGGAACTTTCTAATGTACATATCATGAAAATATGTATTTAAATTATCTGTTTGTGTCTCATCTCCCTACCAAACCATAACTTTTTTGAGGACAGGCTTTATCTCTTCGCTGAACTTTAAAAACTCTCCTTCAGAGCAATATTTTGTGCATAGAAGACTTAATAGGTGTTTGTTGACCGACAGAATCAATCAATGCTTTACAGTTTACACAAATGAAGAAACACGAGCCTATGAGTCAGGCTGACTTTGGATCACAGCTTTGGAGCAAAAAAAAAGACGCTTTAGAAGTCCGTTAGTCTAAATGCTTCATTTTCCAGATGAGGAAACTGATATTTAGATATTAGATTAATCATCTAATCTCATAGTCACACTGGTAATAGATGTAAGAGCTGGAATTCAGTCTAAGCCTCTGACTCTACTACTTTCCATTGGGTCACACTCAGACACTTGAGTCTTCCTCAAGGTCACACAACTATTTAGGGGCAGAGCTGGGGCTTACCCTGGGGCTCACCCCAGGTCTTCTAATTCCAAGTTCCTTTCTTTCTTTGCTGTAACACACCACAGGCCATTATTCAGTGCCCTGAGTTGGCATGAACCATGACATAGTGTAGTGGAAAGAACATTTTATTTGACCTGGAATCAGAGGGCATGATTTTGAATCTTGGCTTTGCCTCTTGCTATCTGAATGACCTTAGGCAAATCATGTGACCTCCGTAGGATTCAATTTCTTCCCTGTAAAATAAGAGTTGGATCACATGACCGCTGAGGTCTTGTCCAGCTCAGAGTACTTGGAGAGAAACCAGGGGTGTTATACTGAGAAATTTTGATATTCATGGTTATTTGTGTATGGTTCTATGAACTCTGCCTGATAGAATGTTAGATCAAGATCCTAGCTTGCAATCTAGAATTTAGATCAGAATTTTGATGAACTCTGCTGAGATTCCAGAGCAGGATTCTAGATCTAGATAGAACTCTAGATATTAAATTTATGAATGCTATGAACTCTGCCTGCTGGGAAGCTAGATTGGACTTCTATATCTAGATTCTAGAGCTCAGATGGGGATTTTGAGGAACTCTGCCTGTTGGGATACTAGATAAGGATTCTACATCTGGATGGAAATATAGGTTCTAGACTCAAGGATTTTGTGAACGCTACCTCCTAGGATGTTGGGTCTGCATTAGCACCTCAGCTTCTCCAAGTTCACTGCTTATTACCCCTTATGATACCACGTTATCTTATCCCTTAAATCCAAGAAGAAGAAGGGTCCTGTCTACTTGGGGAGTGGGGGTAGTCAAGGGAAGATGGGGCAGTGAGATTTTTCCACATGGTTTTGGAGTAGTTTGGGGGAGGTTGGAATACTAGTGAAATGAGACTATCTTTTTCTATTTTCTCCCTAGGATATAGAGTTAGGAAATGGAGCGTCAGAGAGGGGTGAGACTTAAGAGAATGACAATGGATGGCAGGGTTGGTGGGAAACAATCATATTTGGAATCTGATGAGGCAGCTACTAGGCAGCTATAGGATATATGTGTGTGTATGTATGTATGTATACACATCCCTGTATGTGTGTATATATATATATATATGTGTGTATAAATATATAATTACATATAAATAAGTATATATTATGCACACAAATTATATATAAATAAACATATTTTACACACACACACACACATCCACATGCACCCACACACACATTTCTAGGTAGTATAGGAGATAGCATGCTGAACCTGGAGTCAGGCAGACCTGAGTTCAAATCCTGTCTGAGACACTTACTAGCTGTGTGGCCCTCAGTTTCCTCACCCATAAAGTGATGATAATAGCACCTTCCTCATAGGGTTGCTGTAAGGATTAAATAAGAATTTTGTTTTGTAAAAAACTTGGCCCAGTACCTGGTACTTAATAAATGCTTATTACTATTCCTTCCTTCCTTCCTTCCTTCCTTCCTTCCTTCCTTCCTTCCTTCCTTCCTTCCTTCCTTCCTCCCTCCCTCCCTCCCTCCCTCCCTCCCTTCCTTCCTTCCTTCCTCCCTCCCTCCCTCCCTCCCTCCCTCCCTCACTCCCTCCCTCCCTCCCTCCCTCCTTCCTTCCTTCCTTCCTTTCTTCCTTCCTTCCTTCCTTCCTTCCTTCCTTCCTCCCTTCCTTCCTTCCTTCCTTCTTTTGTCCCTGCCTCCTGAGGTCCAAATTCACCTCTGCTACTTGGGTGGTCTCAGGCAAATCTCTTAATTTCTCTCATCTGCATTTTCCTCATCTGTAAAGTCAGAGAAGTGGCTCGACTAGGTGGCCCCTTAAGATCCTTCCATCTCAAAATCTCCGACTCCATGAATAAAACTTTTACATGTCTAACCATAACTCACTTAATAGATTTTTGTAGATTTTGTGTTTGGAAGGTTTATATGCTGGAGTTTCTTAAATGAGGGTATAACCTGTAGTAACATGGCTGTAGGGGCACAAATCCCATCATTATCACTTGTGCCCTAGGTATTGGGATTTCTCTGAGGCAATAATCACTTCCTTCTGGCTTATTAGATTATTGAAGGCTTTTCTATACTTTATTTACCTTAATTAAGGTTGAAATTTCTGTCAGGAAGTCCAGTACTATTGACAAGACCTTATTTGTAGTTATCCTATGCTTGTCTTAGGTTCAGAGGCTCACAGATTTTGAGGTTATCAAACCAACAGTCTCATTTTGATAGGAAAACTGAGGCACAGAGAGATGAAGTGACTGAAATCCTCAGAAGCTATACCTATACCCTTGTCCTTGGTGCTTCCACTTTCCTGATGCCAAACCTTGATCTCTTTCCAGATATTATCCCTTGCTTATTTCATCAGTTTGCAAATGGCATCTTGGCACAAAACCAGAATTTCCTGTCTCTGCTTCAATTTACTCCAGCTCCCTAGAAGCAGCCTATATAGAGGACTTTAGACATCTCCACTGCTAAGTTGGTTTATGACACAGCCAAGAAATTTTACCAGGTGCTATTCCATCTAAGAGATACTTTCATCAATATTGTTTGGACTCCAGAGAGGAAAGTATTGTTAATGGACTGACAATATGCTGAGAATGTTGTCTTTTGGAAAATACTGTTACTTACTTTGGAAACTATTGTGAGTGAGTGGCTGGCTGTGGCTCCAGAATGAAAGATTTTTTTAGAAGATTTGGAAAACCGTGGTAGCAAGATCCTTTGACATTCTAATTCCCCCATTTTTTTATTGAAATATCTTCCTCCTCTCATGGCCCACCTCAGGTACCACATCCCTTTATGTAGCTTCCCTTGACCTTAGCCCCCATGGGAAAGTGATCTTCTCCACTCAAATTTCTGCTAGCACTTTGTTTGGACACACTTTGCAATCCTTCCAACATCATATATATATATATATCATGGTTATTGTGTTCATTTCTTTCTGTACCATTACAAGCTCCTTGGGAGCAAGGTATTCATTATGTATGTCTTTTCAGTTCAGGGCCTTGCACACAATAGATCCTATATAAATGTTTGTCAAATGCAGTAGTGAATTTATAGCATTCTACAAATACGCAGCCTACACCATCCTGTGGATAGACCCTGGGTCTGGAATCAAGAAGATGGAGGTTCAGAGATGGCCTCAGACACTACCTGCCTGTGTTACCCTGAGCAAGTCACCTAACCCTGTTTGACCCAGTTTCCTCATCCATAAAATGAGCTGGAGAAGGAAATAGCAAATCACTCCAATATCTTTACAAAGAAAACCAAGAGGGGTCAGGGAGAATCAGACATGATTGAAATAAGTGGACAACAAGTATATATTGAACACCTACTATGCACAAGATCCTGTGCCAAACAGCATAGAGAGTCAATCACGTAATCAAGAAACACTTATTAATCACCTAGTAGGTACTCGGTGCTGGGGAGACAAAGATAAAAAGTAAAAGTTGCTTCCTTTGAGGAAATCACATTGTATCAGGGAAGACAACATGTATACATAGAAGTATGTATATGATATAGGCCTAGAGATTGGATTTAAAATTTTATTGATGGAGAAAACCCTAGGTGAGAAAATGAAACTGTTGTTATATTTCATATATGAAAATATTATATTTCATATATGAAAAATAAATTCAAGGTCATTTTTAGGGGAAAAGACAACAGCTAGGGTGATGAAAAAAAGGACTCATATAGGAGAATGCATAGAAATGAGAGCTGTTTGCCCACAATCCACAACACACTTTTTCCCTACACACTATTTCTAGATGACCCTGGTGCTTCAGCTTGGTTAACCCAACCAGCCTTGCCATAGATAAAATTGCCAAATAGACAATGTCAAAGTCAGAAGACAGGGAGAAAATGTAAAGACTCAGTCCATCCTGATGCTCAAACCATCTTTAGCTCCCTGTACCTTCTGCTGATTGATTATAATAAAACTATCTTGGATCCAAATGGCTTTACTACTTTTTACAGGTTCTTTTTATGTCCCAATAGGAGGGCCTTTTGAGTAGGACTGAGAATAAGGAATCCTTGAGGTGGTTACTACTTTTCAGTCTTTCCATTGGAGAAAGACTGACCAATCTACCCACACCTGAACTCATTATGTTGTGGTCAGCCAATTCTAACAACACCCTCACATTAACTGTGAGGACATGATGGTGCTGGCATTGTGACAAACTGACATTACTCTCTGAGACCCCCCTTCCTGATTAGCAAGAAAATAATGCTCACAAGTTAAACTATGATCCTTTATTTGTGATGCTTCAATTTCTCTCTACTTAGAATTCAGGAATTTTTAAAATTTCCAATATAATGCTCCTGACTTCTCCTCAGCACATCTCAGGGCCAGAGAAAGAATTTCTCTCCTCTTCTCTCTTTTCCTCTCCTCTTTTCCCTCCTCTCCTCTCCTCCCCTTCCATCCCCTATCCTCCCTCATCTTTCCTTTCCCTTTTCCTCTCCCTATCCTCTACTAAATTAATTTTTTTGTGTTCACATTACCAGAATTTCGAAAAAGACATCCCCTTCTCATCTCCATCATCATATTGAAACCTCTCAGAAAAAAGAAAGAAATAATTAAGCAAAAACATACGCTATAGAGAAATACCTCCTTTAGATTAATCACTGAAGAAAACAAAACATTCATTTGCTTGTTGTCCCCTCCTCTAAAGTGTAAGCTCCTTGAGGACCTGGACCATCTTTTGCATTTTTATGGATCCCTAGCACCTTGGCAAGTGTCTGGTACATAGGAGGATCTTGATAAATGTTTACTGACTGACAGAACAGAAGGACTGTTTTTTGGAAGGGATCTAGAAGGTGGGAAGGACTAACATATTCACTTAGAAATTAAGCTCTGTACACATTTTTTTCTTTATGTATTTTGTTCATTTTTGTCTGACCTTGTATTGATGAACTTTGATACCTTTGGTTGTTCAGTTGTGTCTTACTATGACCTCATTTGGGATTTACTTGGCAAAGATACTGGAGTGGTTTGTCATTTCCTTCTCCAGATCATTTTACAGATAAAGAAACTGAGGCAAACAAGGTGAAGTGACTTGCCCAGCATAACCCAGCTAGTAAGTGTCTGAGGCTGGATTTGAACTCAGTAAGACAAATCTTCCTGACTCCAGGCTGACATTATTCACTGCATCAGCTAGCTGACCTTTTTGACTCTTAGATCTCTCTAAGTAAAGGATCATCTTTGCAGACAAGATTCAATTCAATTAGGCAAACATTATTAAGTATTTACTATATGCCAGCCACTTCAGTAAGGGATGGACATACAAAAATGGAAAACAAACAGAAATCAATCCTTGTCCTAAAGGAACTCAAATTTTAGTGGGGGTAGTGGTGATGGACCACAGAACAACACATATACATTTATACAATGCAACATTTGTACAAAGAAGAGCTTGTTAACAATAGAGCTGGGGTTCCAGAAAACATAATGGCAGAATAGAATATGCTAGGGACCCAGAAGGGATGGGGCTTACATGGTTGTGCATGAGGGAGTGGGAAGTGGGGGGAAGAAAATTTCTTTTTGACAGCCTCTGACTTGGAATCACAAGGATTCTTAAAAGAATCTTAAAGCAATAGATTGTCGAGTCCTTTCCAGTAACAATGCCAAGGCTGGCTTGCATATCCATCCCTGAAGAAGAGGTGGAAGATAGGAGGAGAAGGAGGAGGTATGTGCCCAGGTGGCAAGAGGGCAAATGGCCAGTCCCTAGTCTCGCTTCATGTGACTGTGGAGTCCTGTGTCCTGTCTGCTTACTCGGGGGAGATGGACCCTTGAGGATGCCAGCTTCCAGTCATCAGGGGGTCAGAACCAAGGATCCAGCTGGTGAAAAGGTTCTTTTGCTGACATAATCCTTACCAAATGATTGGCAGTGTCAGGACTTGGCATGCCATGTCAGGGCTTTGAGACCATGGAAAATGACTTTAGGAATGTCAGAGTCCCCCCAGGCAAGGACAGGATAGATTTCTACCATAGTTTTCCTTGCCCTGTTTGGAATTTGTATATTCTTTTGTTCTCCAGATGAAAAAACTGATGATTTAAAGCATGTGGAGAGAAGTTTTTCAAGGAAAAGAGAGAAACAAATTCTGAAAAGAGGACTCACCTATTTTCAGTGGCAGGAAAGGGACAGGTAACTAGGGTTCAGGGCTGACAAGTCCATGAAATCAAGGACTCAAGTTAGCTCAGGTAGGTCCAAAAGCCACAAAGTCTAATTCTGAGATTTTGAAATAAGCATAGTAGGAAATGCAAGACAGAAAGAATTTTAGAGTCAAAGGTAAAGTACCTAGGACCAGCCCAGAGCAGAAGCCTTGCACCTGCAGCATTACAATGCAATATGATGCTAAACTCTAAACCAAAGTAGAATAAAACAGAATGAAACGGAAGTGAACTGTAGAACTGATCTGACCATATCACTCCTCTGCTTTTATGAATCTTGAGTGGCTCCCTATTGCTTCCAGGATGAAATATAAAAGGGTATTTAATGCCCTTCACCATCTGGTTCTATGTTATCTTTTCAGATTTATTTCACTATTCCCTTCCAAACATTCTACATTCCTGCTGTTCCCCAAACTTAGCATTCCAATGTTAGCCTCAGAGACAGCCACAGGCTGTCTCAAAAGTCTGGAAAGTGCTTCTTCCTTTCTACTGTCTCTTAAAAACCCAACCTTCTTTTAAGATTCAGCTCACGTTGCCATTTCCTGCAGACAGACTTTCCTGGTCTTCATAGCTCTCTTAGTACCCTTTCCTTCTATAGAGGATCTTGTATTTATTTACATGTTTACTTTCTTGTAACTCCCCAGTAGAATGTAAATTCCTTGTGTTAAATGAACATCAAAAACTAGATGATATGTAGGGAGATGATAAAGTTTTGACCTGACTGGCATATGAAGGTGCTTTCAAAATTCCAAGATTGGATCATTCTTCCGTCAAATAAGTCAGTGTGAGATGTGTCAGTCAATAACTTGGATGGTACATAGAGTTCTGTCTTCCAATCTCAACTGTACTATATCTCCAGCAAAAAAAGGCCCATCATTTCTTTATTTCTTTAATTATAAGCAGAAAGAGATTGTTCCTAGTGTCTGTCTTTATGTATGACTGGTACATGGTTCTTGTTCAATGGTTTCAGGCATGCCCGACTCTTTGTTACCTTATTTGGAGCTTTCTTGGCAAAGATACTAGAGTGGTTTGCCATTTCCTTCTCCAGCTCATTTTATACATAAGGAACTGAAGTTAAACAGGATTAAGTGACTTGTCTAGGATCACCCAGCTAGTAAATGTCTGAGGTCTTCTTGACTCTAGGTCCAGTGTTCTATCCACTGAGCCACCAAATATATCTCTTTAATTATAAATTCACAAGGACTATTCTTAGTTTCTGCCTTTATACAGTGCTGGTACATAGTAGGTACTTAATCAATGCTTGCTGGGTTGAGATGAATTGAGTGATACCCTTGAATTTACATATGAGGAAGTGAAGCCCAAAACATTTGAGTGATAGCATCAGAGCCCCACAGTCAGAGATGGCAGGAGTCAGCACCATCATCCAGGTCTCCTGATTCCAGGGTTCTTTCCAATCTCCTGGCATATACACCATTGACTGTGGCTAGACTTCAATGGGTTTGTGGGATCTGGACCTGCTTCAGAGGTCCTAGCTGCTTTTTTCAACAATTTTGGTGGAACCACTTACAAACCTCAGATTACTACTGAGTAGGCAATGAAGGCCTGCCAACCAGGAGGTCCTGGAATGCTGCCTGCCTTGGCACTGGAGCCCTACATCAAGCAGCAGAGCTTCCGTGGATAAGAATTAGATGGAAGACAGATTATGGCAGACTACTATGGAAGTGGAACAGCTAGGTGGCACCATAGTGGATACAGCAGCAAGCTTAGAGTCAGGTAGACTCATCTTCCTGAGTTCAAATCTGCCCTCAGGAACTTACTAGCTATGTCACCCTGGGCAAATCACTTAACCCTGTTTGCCTCAGTTTCCTCATCTGTAAAATGAGTTGGAGAATAAAATAGCAAGCCATTCCAGTAGCTTTGCCAAGAAAACTCTAAATGGGGTCACAAAGAATTGGACGTGAATGAATAACAAGCACCCTATGGAGGTAGCTGCCGTCAACTGGCCTCAAGTTAGGCTTTTAGAACTAGCAAGGTCTGAAGAGACTACTGTTGGATGTAACAGAATTGTGCAACGCAGAAAGGTTGCAACCATGGACAAAAATCACCAACCTGATAATGTAAAGCAACTGGGAACTGGGAGCAGTTGTTGCAAGTCAAAGTATAGGGCACAGAGCAAGAACAAGTAGGCTCAAAAAATAAAATAAAATAGCAACTCAGGAAAGAAAAGCTCTGGTTACCAATGTTAGCTGAATCATCACATGTGCCTCATCAGAACCAGTTTAAGGCAAAGTTGGGAAGAGAGGAAGTTTATTTTTGTGCTGTTTCAATTCCATGAAACACAACCTTTATCAGCTTAGGGCATTTAGTGACTTCCTGCTCCCTTTCCATGTTCCCAGTAGAGCACGACATGCTGATTAAATACCGCATTTATAGAGAGGGTAGTGATTTTTCTTATGAGGGAAAAGTAAGGAAAAGATTGTCAGTTTAAGAAGCTTCACCTAGGCACTTTCAAATTTGCTTCAGAGTTGATTTTCCTAGCAAACAGGGGTATTATTGGGGCTGAACAGAATGACCTCACCTAGTTCCTTTGCAGTTTGCCAAGTAGTTAGTTATTGGATGGTTTGAATAAGATTTAGCTTAGTGACCCATGGGCATGGTAGGAATGAAAAGAAATTTCAGACCACAACCAACCAATAGTTTAGACTTAGAAATCTGAAGGTGCAACAGGAGAAAAGGAGGGCGAAAGAAAGGTAACTATAGAAGGGCTCCTCTAGCTTGCTGCATAAGTGTGACTGGTGGGGTATGGAATTACAAAAGAATCCATAAGCTTTAGAAGATGATAGACTCATTTCCTTGGGTAGAGGCCACTAATATAGTAGATGAAACCTAAAGAAGTTAGCAGAGAGCAGCTCAGTCCAGTTCTACTTCTTCAAAGCAACAAAAAATTGCTATGTTCCTTACGTATCTTAGTGTATACCTGAATTCTAGCTCAAGTGAAACATTTCCTAGGTAATCTGTCTTTTCTCTAACTTTAAAAGATCAGTTTTGTAATTAATTTAAAATATATTAAGTTTCTAGTAGGAAGGTGAGAAAGACTTGGGGTGGCCAGAAGATCCCTCTCCAAGGCTCCTGAAGTCATACTACAGAAGATCATTGCCTATGGGCAATATGGAAAAAAGGCCATAGACCAATGATCATTTCTTTAAAATCACACTCATGACCATAAATAGCAATAGTTTCAGAAACCACATCTTCCAAAACAAAATATATAGAAAAAGCTAATTTCTTTAGGTTTCAATTTCCTGAGGTTGTTCTAAATAACAGGAGAGATGAATCTAGATATTCAACTGTTCAAAATGAACAACTCTTTCTATAAGATGAACTTGCCCTTGCCTCATGGGATCCCCCAGGTACAGATGGCAGTCCTCCCATTAAGGAGAGCAGTAGTGAGTCAGTCCATACCAGGATATTTCCATTTCTTTCTTCCATTGACTAACAGAGCCCTGGTAAATTGTGCAACCTCATGGAGCAGATGAGGAACAGAAAGAAGGCAGGTAACTCAGAATTAGTGTGGTGATGGCAAAGGGCAGAAAAAGATCACCCAAGTTTGCTTTGAAGTTTACAACTCCTCCGTGGGGAAGGAAAAAAGTAGGTAGATATTATCTCATTCACCACATTACTGAGGTCTGCCCCAGGATACAGGATGGGGACTGCTTAGATCCACTTGAAAGGAGACAAATTATAACTTTAAGAAGAAAAAAAGGGGGAATATAGGTCATACCTAATTGAGCATACTAACAGATTTTGGTTGTCAGGAGAAAATCATTGAACTGGAATTTGAACTCCCTTAGAAATCTCCCTTTAAATATAAAGGAAAAAATTCTGGGTTCATTGATATAGTCTACTTTGATCTATTCCAGCAGAGAGCTGGAATCTTGAGAGCTGTGATTCTCTTTCCATGGGGTTGTATAGCATTCAGAACATCATAGAATTTCAAATGAAAAAGAACCTTTGATATCACCTAGTCTTACCCTTGGGCAGCTAGGTGGTGCAGTAGATTGAGTGCTGGGGTTGAAATCAGGAAGTCTCTTCTTTCTGAGTTCAAATCCAGTCTCAGGTTCTTACTGGCTATGCTATTGAAATGAGGACCCCTTTATCTTTTGCTATTGCTGTTCAGTCATATCACTTAACCCTGTTTACCTCAGTTTCTTCATCTGTCAGATGAGCTGGAGAAGGCAATGGCAAGTCACTCCAGTATCTTTGCCAAGAAAATCCCAAATGGGGTTATGAAGAGTTGGACTTGACTGACAACAACAGGTGGTGTAATGGATAAAACAGTGGGTCTGGGTTCAAGAAGACTCATCTTCTCGAGCCCAAATCTGGTCTCAGACACTTACTAGCTGTGTGACCCTGAGCAATTCACTTATTCCTGTTTGTCTCACTTTCCTCATCTGTAAAATGAGCTGGAGAAGGAAATGGCAAGGCACTCTGGCATCTTTGCCAAGAAAACCCAAATGGGATCACATCGAATCAGACAGGACTGATAAATGACTAAACAGTAATAACAAAGTAAGTGTCAGCCCTTCTTTCCCAGATGAGGAACCTGATTCCCAGAGTGCCCAGCATCACGCAAAGAGTGATCATCCTGACTTTGTACTGTGTCGAGATTATGAGACTCCATACTGAATACAACAGTCAAAACTTGCATAGAATGAAGACATTAGACCTCGATGCTCAGAAATGACTCTTCATGTTGTTTCCAAAAAATGTTTTAATTTAATTTTAGTCCAAATTCTACCAGAATGAAATTGTTGCTGTCTCACTAGTGTTACAGTCGCTGATGGCCTTCCTGCCTAATGATGCTTTCTAGTTACGTAATGTCATTTTGCTCTGCCAAAGTAAGGCTATAGAACGTCTAAGCCCCTTGAGAACAGAGGCCAGATTCTGTCTTTCCATTTATTGGGACTAAAAAAAGTTCTAATTATAAATGGAGTCTGACATCTGTTCTCTGTACCCTATTATAATATGTCTCATAAGTACATGGATTCTCATTTAGCACAGGTAGAGTTACATTCCCTCCAAAACAT
Organism: Bettongia penicillata ogilbyi; assembly: GCA_023548195.1. Taxonomy (NCBI): domain Eukaryota; kingdom Metazoa; phylum Chordata; class Mammalia; order Diprotodontia; family Potoroidae; genus Bettongia; species Bettongia penicillata. The sequence goes on from JAJHZJ010000149.1 coordinate 1,803,317, forward strand.
TACAGCTATGTTTAGTAATAGCCTGACATAACTCAGACTACAATGCAGGTTTAAGGCCTGAGAGAAAAATTAAAATGAATAGTAAAAGCAAGCAGTGTGTAGACAGATGGCAAAATATTGTCATGATTAGTGTCATAAATTTAGAGCTGGAAGAGACATTAGAAGTCATCATATCTTTCCATTTGACTTGGAGCTAAAATTTCCTATATATGTTAGAGTACCCTACTGGAAGGTGACAGGTGCAGAACGAGACATACAAGTCAGTTATGGCCATTGTATTGATTTGTTTTGCTTTACTAAGATTCTTTGTTAAAAATGGCATTTTCTTGGGGGATGGGAGAGAGTTGGGAGAGTAGAAGGAGGGGCTAGTGATAGTGTTGCCATAAATAGGAACAACAGAAAAGGCCAGTTAGTGAAGCATTTTAAAAAGGGCTCTTTCCCATTTTATAGATAAGCAAACTGAAGTACAGAAGTTAATTGACAGCCAGGAGTCTGAGGTGGGACCCGAACTCAGATCTACCAGAATTCAAGTCTAGTATTCGATCCATCTTTATCTGAAGGTAGCTCTTGACCTCAAAGACTGGATCATTCTTACATTAAGCAAGTCTTGGCATGAGGTGAGCCCATCAGCAACTCAGTTCATACACATAGCTGTGTGACCTTAGGCAAGTCAACTAATCTCTGAGTCAATAAGCATTAATTAAGTAGCTACTATGGGGCACTATGCCAAGTGCTGAGTTTACAAAGGAAGTCAAAAGACAGCCTTTGTTTCCAGGGAACTCATGGTTTGATGGTTTTGACTCCTTATCTGTGAAGTGGAGATAATAACAGCTCTTACCTCCCAGGATTGTTACAAAGATACAGTGAGATAATATTCGCAAAGCACTTCATAAATCCTAAAGCATCACATAAATGCTAGTTATTATTAGGGTTGTTCGTATTATTAGTACAGTTTCATCTCCTGTATTATAAAGGGGTTTCGTTGTATTATGTTCCCAGTCAGAAGTCTATCCTTTCTTCGTTTCTTTAATTAAATTTTTTTTGTTTTTCCTAAGCTTTAACATGATGATGATGATGATAAGTGAGCATTCATTATCTCTAATGTTTGAAAAGCATTTTGCAAAAATTATTTCATTTGCACCTCACAATAAACTGAGAACTAAGTGTATTATTTTTGCAGTCTAAAAACTCTATAAAACCTCTACAACCTTCTGCTCTAATGCTTCATCATGGTGCTAAGATGGCCCTCAGTTCTCAAAGACCATGCCAGTGGAGAATAATGTTTATCTTATTATGCCATGCACCAAAGCCTAGAAAAATGGCCCCAGAAATAACTTGTCTGCTTCCTGAGGACCAGACTAGCTAAACAACGAGAGCCTCATTACCAGAAGCCTTACTTGGTTACAGCAACCTATGAGACAAAGCCAAAATACAAGATGGCCCTCAGTCTTGGGAGGTTATCTTGTGTTCTGCAGTGATGGTGGAAGAGTGGTGGGGGGACAAGAAGGTGCCAAGTATCACAGCTTTCACAACATCTAGCAACATCAAACATTATGGGAGTTCCTAAATAAGAGTAGTATCACCTCTTCAGACCCCAATAGTAAAATCCCTGGTCCCTGAGCTCAGGAGTCCTGGAAATAGCAGCACAGTCTCCCCTGACCCCCCACCCCGACCCCACCGCTTCCAGACCAACCTCCCCAAGCCATTATCAGGGCATTCAGTCATTGTGGGATACAATCTGCCAACTCTTTCTGCAGGTGCTACAGCTCATGCCTCCTCAACAGTCACAGCTACTAAAGACTCAGAAAAGACAACTTCACTGCCAAAGTCCTGGCTCTATTAAACAATTCAATAGTAGAAGCGAATATAGTTTTATCGGTGGAAATGACATGAAAGAAGAGCATTAGCACCTGCTGTGTTCCTGAACTTTAAGGACCCTTGGGTCTTTCCATTTGACTTGGAGCTAAAATTTCCTATATGTATTAGAGTGCCCTACTGGAAGGTGACAGGTGCAGAACGAGACATACAAGTCAGTTATGGCCATTGTATTGATTTGTTTTGCTTTACTAAGATTCTTTGTTAAAAATGGCATTTTGTTGGGGGACGGGAGAGAGTTGGGAGAGTAGAAGGAGGGGCTAGCGATACTGTTGCCATAAATAGGAACAACAGAAAAGGCCAGTTAGTGAAGCATTTTAAAAAATGCACAGAACAGAAGTTCAGAGGAAAGACACAGACAAGCAGGACAGACTTGGAAATTATTAGTCATGTCCAAATGCCAACTATAGGTAAAAGAGATTCCTCGTTTCATATACAATTGTCTCTTTCTCTGAATCTGGTAATGTTCATATTTGTTTGTGTTTAGCAAGTTAAGATTAACAAAAGTAAAACTATGAGAAAATTCAGGTATCTTCTGTGATATTTAGGGGGTAGAAAAAATTCATCTTGGTAAATACCAGAGCTCCTCTTGCATTTGCCCCAGGGAGGGTTACTTTCACTTCTTCTTTCAACTTGTCCTGAGCTGCCATCACTGAGCAGAGATACTGCTCTAGATGTGATGCAGCGTGGACTATGGCTAGAGAGCAGGCCTTGGAGTTAAGATGACTGGCATATGTTGGTCATGTAACCCACTTCCTGCCCTAGGCACCTCTCCAAGACTGGGAGTTGCAGAAAAGTGCTAACCTACAGTGGCAAAGGGAGTTCACCATTCCATATACCAATGGAATCCCAAGTCCAGGTCTTGTGCCCAATGTTCCAGTTATTGTTCTGTGCTAATGTTTTGGTTGGAAAAAAATAAAAAGGTGAACCTGAGGATTATTTTAATTTACATTCATCTTGTTATTAATCATTTGGAGTACTTTTAAAAGTATGAGTGTTGAGAACTTGCTTTTTGTCTTTTTAATCAAACTGAATTGACTTGAAAGGAGTAGCTCCTTTAAATGCCTGCTAATATTAAATGCTTTTGGTTTTATCCTCTGTAAAGTACCATATGCTTAGAGCTATAAAAGAACCTCAAATATCTTCTAATGCAACCCTTGATTTTACACAAACAAGGAAAATGAGGGTCAGAGAGATTAAGGGTCTTGTCCCAGGTAATTACCCAGGTAAGATCCAGTTCCCCGGAGTTCAAATTCAGCCCTCTTTCCCCTGTATCATATCATATCATATCATATCATATCATATCATATCATATCATATCATATCATATCATATCATATCATATCATAGAAAGTCTGGCCTAATAGAAATGGTATTCAGGTTATCAGATCTTGAATGTTGGCTCTATTGTCAACTGTGATGGAATGGAAAGGACCTATGTTCAAATCCTGGCAGCACTATTGTATTCCTATGTGATCACAAGAAAATCACTTAATCTCTTTGTTTCCTAACCTAAAACAATGAAGAGGTTGGACAGGATGATCCCAAAGGTCCTATCCAGTTCTAAAGTCTGTAAACCATTCCTTAGCACACTTTTATTTATTTATTTTTTATTAATATTTGTCGATATTTTTGTATGAGGAATTTTTGGCACGGAAACTCCACTAAAGGCAGATCAGGAAGTTGTCTGTAACGCAGTCTTATAAAGATATCATTAACACTGACAGGTTAAGTTACTTTCTCGTGGTTGTGCAGTGTCTAGCTGTCAAAAGTAGTAATTAATCCCAAGTTTCTCTACTCTAAGGGTGGCATTGTATCCTCTCTCTCTCAGTTGACTTTTCATGCCTCACAAATAAATACTGTGGGGTTCGACTGGATATCATTTGTCAAGAAATCTAATTAAAATATATCAGAAAACTACATATCTGATTTTTTTAAAATATAGGCTTTTTTTTTTTAAATAAGAAAAGCCAACTTGTCTGGAAACATTTCTATTTCATTATGATGCCATGAGACCAGCACTTGGGGACCAAGCAGCCAAGTTAGGAAACGAGACTATGGCACCCTCTAGGGAGAATTACATGAAAACACTCAGCAGATCACTGAACACTCAGTGGTCAGGGGTGAGTAACTTTAAATACTTTAGATCCTTTAAAAAATTTCATTTCCTCCACAGAAAGCTCTTGACTCCAGAGAAGTAGACCTCATGCTAGGGATGCCTTATTTTCTTTGATCAAACAAAACTCCAAGAATTAAATTCAGACACCTGAGTAAGATAAAACTACATCTCTAAAAAGCCCTAAGAAGAGACAAAAACCGAGAATATCATGTTGTGTTTTTTTTTTTCCTTTTCATTTGTAGGGTAGTAAAATCATCAGTTTTTCCTCTAAGGAGTTTCAAATAAACAGCTGCTATTTTACCCTACTGTCTCCCTTTCCCATTACTGTTGAGGCTCAATTAAAATTAAGATTATTGATGTCTCTGCGTTCTGCCCACCAACTATGAAACGGATCTGTGTTTAATTCCTTTTGTACTGCCCTGAGTATCTTCTTTCCCATGTGTGGCTCTTGGAACTCTGTATGAAAAGAACATGTATGGAGAAGGGTGTCATAGGCTGAGAACCGGACGAAGCTAGAGGACATAGTAGTGTATAAGAACCATGTGCTAACTATAAATCTCTAAGCAGATTTTTCATGTAATTCAGGCTGGCCACTTGATAGCCATATAAAATATGATTGGACACACACACACACACAGACACACCCCCATGTGAGTTCCTCTTCAGACTTACACATGGCAGAGTAAATGCCTGCCTATATGATTGTGAGTCAGAGGCACTGGGAAAGCCCCTATACTTTCCAAATACTCTCAACACCTGTCAGTTAATGCTTGAAATTCCTTTAACAAAGACCATGCCTTCATTTCACTATTCAAGATAATGCTGATAAAGCAAATCCTCCTCTAGCAAAGGCAATGGGCTGGTTTAAATCACACGATAGTCTATGACTAATATTGAGTCTTTTCCCTAAAGCAAAGGAACAAACAAGGGAGCCCGGAGGCTAAAGATAGACTGTGAACATTACAATTTGCTCGAGGTCTGACTTCGAGTTAATTGGGTAGTTCCTTCGTTCACAAGCCATCTTTCAGAGAGAATGAACTTTGGTTGGAAATATTAAGTTAGGAAAAAAATAAGCTTCCAAGGTGAAAACCAAATCACTCTTTAGATTAAACTACATAAAGTTTTCATCGTAGGAAATGCTCCAAATCCTTTTCCTTTGAGGGACTACGTTATTTCAGAGACGGAAAGGAACTCCATGAATGTCTAGTCCATCCCCCTACAGTTAGTAACTTCACTCTGAGACTTTCATTTACGCTCTTTATAATCTGTGTGTATGTGTTGTTTCTTCCACCAGAATATGAGCCCCTTGAGGGAAGAGACTATATCATTGAGTTCTTTTGAATCTCTAGTGCTTAACACAATGCTGTGAACCTAGAAAGGATTTAATAATGTTCGTTGATTAACTGACTGGTCAGCTAGTCTTTACTAAAAGTCCTGCAGAGAGGGATCTCTGATAATATTTATGTTGTAATCTTTAAGTGGCTTAATGAAAAATTAAAAACTCAAACAGCATCCTACACTATCATCACCCCTATGGCATAGTGAGTTGAGCACCCAGATTGAAGTCAGGAAGACCCGAGTGTGAATTCTGCCTCTGACATTTTTTTAATAGGTAATCATGGGCAAGTCATTTAATTGAGCCTTATTTTTCCCATCTCTAAAATGGGACTATTAATAGTTAGACAGTATTAAGCATTTATTATGCATCTGCTATGTTCCCCACGCCATGCTAAGTGCTAGGAATATAAGGGAAGGCAAAAGAGAGTGTCAATCTAATGAGGGAGACCCAGTGGTAACAACTGTGTACAAACAGGATATAGACAGGATAAACTGAAGCTGATCAACCAAGGGAAGGTACTAGAATCAAGACACATTAGGAGAGGCTTCCTCCAGAAGGTTACCTCTTATCTAAGCCTTGTGGGAAGCCAGAGAAGGCTTGGCAGAAGGTCAAGCTGAAGAGGGAGAACACTCTAGGCGTGTCAGGCAGTTAGAGAAAATGTCTGAAACTAAGACATGTAATTTGTTTTTCAAGGAACAGCAAAAAAGGCAGCATCACAGGCTCACTGAGTAAAGGGGGAGGTGCAAGAAGCCTGGAGAGGTGGAAGTGGGGGTGGGGTAAGGAGGACTTTGGACACCAGAGGATTTCATTTTTGACCCTCAAGGTGACAGGCAGTCACTAGAGTCTATTGAGTAAGGAGAGGTGGTCAGACTCATGCCGTGTTTGGGAAGATCACTTCGACAGCTGAGTGAAGGCTGGAGAGTTGTGGTGAGAGATTTGTGGCCGACACATCAATCAGAAGCCTGTTGGAAGAATTCAGGTGTGAGGTATACAACACAGAATTGTCAGATTCATAGGAGATAATTCAAGTGAACGAGCATATATTAAGTACCCACTATGTGCCAGGAACTGTGCCATATAAAATGCTTTGCAAACTTTAATGCACTATATGAATGCTTACTACTACTACTACTACTACTGTTGCTGCTGCTGCTGCCGCCGCTGCCGCCGCTGCTGCTACTGCTACTACTGCTACTACTCCTACTGCTACTACTATCCAACCAAATGGGAATGGAGCCCATTATCTTCATGGTTGATGAATGAAAAATCTTGATGGGGAAAAAAAGCTTCCTAAAGTCCCCAAATTTCAGGAGAAGCAAATTAAATAATGTGATTAGGGTGCAACTGACCCACAAAAAGAAATACGTGGCCAAGTACGGGTGGTGATATGATCATGCGTGGACCATACACATACGCTCAGAGCTCATTCAAGTCCAAAGAAAATTTCATGCCAATTAATCTTATTACAAAATCAGACAATGGCCAGAAAGTTGTCTTCAGAAATGACTAATAGCTTTAAAAAGTGACATAGTAGGAACACTTTCTTGTTTCTGCAAAGAAAAATCCCATGAAAGTACCATTTTTTTCAAAAGTAACACTCCCCACCAGCTGTTTCAGCTTCATAAAACAGCTCCTTTTTACTGCACCGATGGGAGAGATTCTGAAAAGTCAGGCTGGCTTGGAGAAAAGCTCCATGCCAAACTAACTCTGGGTTAGCTCTTATGACACGTCAAATCCAAGACGAATCCCACTAGCCAAGATGAGGCTATGTAGAGTACAGTTGTTATGGTTTAGGAAATGTGTGACTTCCCCATACTATAAAGGTTTTATGTGTCAGGTTTCATTGAAAATCAAACCTTTAAAACTAAAATCTTTTCACTTATCTCTACACAAGTTCAAAGACTTTTAAGAGCCTCTATTCTCCATCCAGCCAAGACAACAGGCTGCCAAGGATAGAAGACCATGGGAGTTGCTGGTCAAATTCACAGTATTATACTATATGCCATGTGCCCTCAAACCCAATAAGCCAAATGAAATGCTTCATTGTACCCATAGCTCCTGCCTCTAAAGCAGAGATCTTAAACTAGGGATAGATTTAAAAAAATTCTTGAAATTTGATGAGGGGAAAAAATAATTACTTTCATTTTTCACAAATCTCTAACTGAAATTTAATATTTCCTTCAATTATTTAAAATGTTATTTTGAAAAGGGAGTCACAATTAAAATTTGTCACATGACAAAAAAATTTAAAAACTCCTGGACCAGAAAGAACAGGTGCTTCTACCAACTTTTAGTCACAAAGTGACCATTTTAGAAAGCTGGATTCATGTACCCCTTTAAGATTATGGAGCACTTAATGTATCTTATGCTAATATATCCTTATAGCAACTCTATGAGATAGGTACTATTATTATCTCAGTTTTATAGATAAGGATGCTGAGTTTCAGAAAAATTAGTTGATTGGCCCAGAGTCACTCAGCTTGTAAGTGTTGGAGATAGGATATACCCTGATGATGAGGTCTCTCTTAAAATAAGCAATGTGATGACAGATAACCTTTATATGTTTCTAAGCTTTACATACCGAATTTAATCTGAACCTTGCAACAATTCTGTGAGGTAGATGTTACTGTTATCCTCATCTTGATGGATGAGGAAATTGAGACTCAAATCTTAAGTGATTTGCTCAGGGTCCCACAATTACCAAGTTTTGGAGAGAGAACAAGATTTCCTAAATCCAGTACTCTCCATTACACTAAGCTGAATGTCATTTTTTTCTGAAGAAAGCACCTTTTCCTTTTGCAAGAGACTGGCTCACACTTTCCAATCCAGTAGTGCAGAAATGAACCTCCTTGTAAATACTTCACTCAAATTCAAATTTATATGACACTTTTCCTCAAAGAGCCTTACAAAACATGCCACCTCATTAATTCTGAGTTAGAAAGGGTGAAAGCTTTATCCCTAATCACCCTACTGAGGAACTTGAGGTTTAGAGCACTTATTTAGTTTGCCAAAGGTCACACCAAAATTTCTTGGCTCATGGATCTGGGCTCAAGATTTGTGAACCAGACCACAATGGAAAGTAATTTGATCCGATCATTTCTTGGGACCCTACGACTAAGAATATCTCAAATTAATCCTTTGGTGAATAATGAGGACTGGGAAATACTTGGAAACCTTCATGATAACTAAGTCCAAACAGACAAATTACCCAAAATGCAAGTCTGAAGTCATTTTTATGAACAAATTCTGCCTAAACAAAATTCATCTATCTTCATTCTGTTATTACGTCATAGTAAATGAGAATTGGGAAAAATGAAAAACTCTTCAAATCCTTGAATCGCTTTTTATAACAGCAGCTTTCTCTCCTTCCCCAATCAATTAAGATCTTTTTAAAAATACATTACCTCTTGCAATACCAAGTAAGGTTTAGTCTCCACATCAGATAAGAGAAGATATTAGAGTAAATATCAGAAAGGACTGATGAAATCAAAAGAAAGTTTCATGATTAGGAGCACTGAAGACAATTCACACTTCACTTCCTAAATTAGTGCTAAACTACCTTTTGATGCAAACTCATAGGGTAAGTACCCATATAGAAACAAATAAAAGCAGCTAACCAGTAGAGACTGCTTTAAATATAGGTCAAGTGGCACTGCAGATCTCTCTAACGCACACCCTCTAGGGCTTGAATGTTTAACCACAGCACTACTGAAAAGCGTGTCTAGGCTTTAGCGTCAACTCTAGTTTGCATTTCTAGAAATGGTTCCTGGTGAGATACAAATCAACTCCTCCTTCAGCTTCCATCCTTCTCACCACAAATATGATCCATGGGGAGATATAAAAAGGGATTGTCCTATCAATCACCCTGAGTGAAATGTACAGCTGAGCCAGGTTGCCCAATGCCAGAGAGAAATGAAGAGTTGGTAGTGGTTGTGATGGGGTTGTTATGTGAGTAAATCAAGCCCCAATTCCCCTCTTGATCCTCGTACCTTTCCGTGTTGCTTTTCTAGGGTTCACCTTGCCTCACTGTGGTTTGGCACTGTTCAGTACTGTACTCATTTTCCTATAGGCTATTAGAGGTGACACTTCCATACATGTTTAATGCCATTGGCAAGACAGACTGTTACAATTTCTTTTGGGCTCTCTCCAAGACAGCCACTGGTTTCCTAGGACTCAAAGAATGGAAAGGACATACGGGAGAAAGCCTGATTGTGCTTGGGAGTGGGCAGGTGAAGACAATAATACAGATAGAACAAATTATGGCTAAATGATTGCTAACTCATCACAAATACAATTTTATTTTTCACCCAGACTCTGTCCTCTAAAGCAAATTATCCTTTAGATAACAGCCCTACTGGAAAGGTTTAACTAAATTGACGCCTGGGTTTGTTCCTCTTTGATGATGGTATGGTGCAAATATACTCCATCAGAGTCAGCCCTGCTGGTTGGATTTTCTTCCTACTGAGCTAATCTGTGGATAAATTGTATGAAACCAGTATGTGACATGCTCTCATTGACAGAAAGTGGACTGGTGCCCAACAAAAGACAGTGATTCCTTTTGGAGAATTTGACTCTTTATATCCACTCCACTCAGACACAAGACTACTCAGGATTATCTGAAAACATGATGGGCTCCTAGAATTTTCATCCAAGTACAAAAGAGCTAAATGACAACTCTGAACTCACAGAACTGAAGGGCTGATACTTTCTTTCAGCCATGTGATGCTCTAAATAAACATTTAATATGGTGGTTAGGTTAATCTCCTGAGATTACAGAGGCATTTCCAAAGACAGTGGCTTTCTGTAACAAAATTGTATTAACTGAGAACTCTCATTCCTAGGATACTGTGCCCGGATAGTCTCTGCTCTCAAGTATTTCCAGGATATTTGGATATTATCTTTGAAGGATAATTCCTTCTATTCCATTGGAAGCATCAAGAGCAGTGGCTTTGTTATAATAGGCCTCAGGTTAAAACCTGGTTCTGCCATTTGTTAGCTATGTGATCTGAGACAAGTCTGATCTAGAACTCAGTTTACTCATCTGTAAAATGGGGGAAAATGCCTTCACTTCTATTGTTGTGGGGATCAAATAAGATAATGTATGCATAATGCTTAAATTTGCAACTTCCATTCTCACTCCCACCCCACTCTACCCCCATGCCAATGGATGAACAAATGAATGGAAATAGCCCAAAATGACTGGTGAATTAAGCAGATACACATAGTAAGTGTACTAACATAGGTTTGGATGGATGCATTATTCACACTCATCTGAATGTACACATGGGTTGGGTTTGGTCACTATTAGTCTAATAACAAAAGTTCAATTCCTGTCTTCCAACTTCATTATGTTTACTTCCTTTTCTCTCTTTTTAAGTAAAGCCAAACTTACTGTTCTTTATATATAATACTTCATCTCCCATTTCTCTGTCTTAGTAGTGGTTATTTCCCAGGCCTGAAAGGGTCTTGCTCATCTCTTTTACCTTATGGAGTCCCGTATTTCTTCAAGACAGCTTAAACACTGCCTACTCTAGGTAGCTGTTTCTGATACCCTCAATGGTCAGAGTTCTCCTTCCCTAAAGTAACTTGAGTATATGGTATTTATCCTGTATATAAGTATATGTATATGCGTTTATATGTAACACACATAATACATACAAACATTACATATAATGTTTGTGAATTATGTAATATATAACTCAAAACTATGTATACATGCATACATGTGTTCCTTGATAAATCAGAAGTTCTAATTTTTCATTGTATCCTTGGCACCCAGCACCATGCATTTACACAGAAAGAAGCACTTACTAAATGCTTGCTAATCAATTGATCCATCAGTTGGTATAGTGGCACATGTGCATAGTTTGTATGATCTTAGGTATAAAGAGAAAGTCTTTGGGTCTATGGGCCACTTGAATTCATCAGCAATCCTGAGAAAAATTAGTTAAATTCCAACCCAGATATATGCCAATGTATCCCAGGATACTGGCCAGCTGGGAATTAGGGATAGTCACATTACTAATGCTTCATGTATGTGTATATGTGTATGTATAAGTGTATATGTGTATGTATGTGTGTGTGCATGTGTGGGTGTATGTGCGTGTGTTCGTTGTGCCTTTTCATGGCTGGGTACTTCTGTTATTAATAAAGTATAGAAAGGGTTAAGTTCCTTGAAAACTTGTATGTGCCTCTTTGCATAGAATTCTTAGCTGGATTAGATCAATATTTGACAATTTGTAAACTGTAAAGCAGTATAGATGTGTCAGATATTATTAATTGCTGAAGCTTTTTCTCAATATAACGCATAAGGAACAAGATTTCAATTGCTCATCCGCAGCAAAAAGAAAGATAATTAAGCTGAGTATCTATCCCTGTGGCACCTTGGTACTCTTGGTGGCCTGCATGATGCTAACATCCTTCTCAGTAGCCCAGAATTGCAGCATGGGTTTAGAGGACAGGGTAAGTCAGTGCAGATACCTTCTCCAGAGGATTAGCCCTGGGACATCAGAACCACCATTCTATATTTTCACTGGCATTATTAAAATGAGAGCATTTCTACAGACAACATGCTTGTCACATTGGAGTATTTAAGTCATGGCAGCCTTCTTAAGACAAGCTGATTTTAGCATCAACATGGTATCAAGCTCTGAACCATTCCAGAATTTTTTAAAAAATTCGAATAAATCTGCTTTAAAACTTGTGACTAAACATTTGACCTCTTTTGTAGATCCTGCATAATCAGATCCAGCACTCTCTTTCCACCATCATCTCCAACTTTTCCCTACGTAAGGCTTTCAGTTTAGCTAGATTATTGTTTTTATCCATGATCCCACTAAAGGAGACAGGAAATTTCTGAGAGACTTTCTTTGGAAACTCAGTGAGCAAAGGGATCCTCTGTAGATTCCAGCTATAATAGTAACTGTTTTCTGAATGAGTCAATGGAACTTTTAACATCTGCTCAGCCAGATTCTGAACCTGGCTTAAGCCTAACTGGAAACTAAGGAGTATCATCTTATCTGTAATAACTCCTTGGAGATGCATGATTTTCTCTACAGGCTGTGCTGTGAAGGGTGATCTGAATAAAAGAGCAACTGTCCCCATAAAAGCCTCCATCCAAAGGAAGCTAATGATATCCAAAGTTTCTCCTACATCTGTTTCAGACAGTCTTTCTTGGGGCTTCCCCCTGAAGCTTATACCTTTTTAATGAGAAGTCATTTTTGTGACCACCTTGTGGTACTGACTGTTCTGGTGCTCCCCTGAAGGTCGTCAGCAGATTATGCACCACCAAACATTATTGCCTTCCTGTACCTGTGCCTTTGACTCAGTTATTTCTCTTCGCTGGAATCTCTCCCCCAATTCAGTACTTTGCATATTATGATTCAACCTATCCTTTAAGTCCTACCTTCTATACAAGCCTTCTTTAACCACCTTAGACCACAGTAGTGTCTCTCCGGAGTCCTATTATCCCCTTCTCACTGGGTAGGAAACTGCTTTTGGAAGGGATAATAGCCTATCCCAGGTTGGATCTAGAATATCACCACTTCAATCTTATCCTCTACAGAGCTGCCAAAGTAAATTTCCTACAGTGCAGATCTGACCGTATCATCCCCCACTTCAAAAACTTTCAATGGCTCCCCAATATCTACAGAATAAAACATAAACTTCTTGGCCTCACATTTAAGATCCATCATACTCTGGCTCCCACCAATCTTTACAGGCTTGTTACAAGCCATTTTCCTTCCAGTCTAGCCAAATGGGACTGTGAGCTGTTTCCCAAACATGTCTCCTCAGACTTACACAAGTTCTCCCTGATAATTAGAACGTGCTTTCTTGTTATTTTTCCCTCTCAAAATCCTTATCACCTTCCAAGGCTCAGTGAAGATGCCCCTTCCTTCATGAAGCATTCCCCCATCCTCCCACCGTTGACTTGCTTTCAGTAGTCTTTTCCTCAGTTTACCATGAATTATATTTATCTGTATACATGTTCCAGGTAAGCTCCTTGATGGCAAGACCTGTTTCTTATACACCTTTGTCTACCCTCTACATAGTGTAGCACCTTGCACATTAGGAGATGCTTAATAAATGATGGTTAAATGGAATTACTGCCAGTGCCATTCATTTAATATTAATCATTTACTGCTTTATATTGCTACTTATTATTTATAAGAATAGGAACAGAAAGACTTGTGATTCTATTGATAAACAGGATTTCCAGAAGAGGAAACCAAAGCAGGCTGGCACCTTCTCTGAAATTTACAGACTTCAGGAATTACCTTGAACACTGAGACACTGACTTGCCCTGGGTCACATGACCTATTTATTTCAGAGGAGGAACTTGGATCCAGGTCTTTTAGGTCAGCTCTTTGGCATTCCTCCTTTCATTGTTTATGCCGATACACATAACATGTATGACTTTTAAAAATCATATATTGTAAGCCATTTTCACACTACAGTCATCATATTCCTCTCTACTTCCCTCAACATTTCTCCTTAAACATGAGAAGTACTTAATAAATGATTAAAAACTCACATTTTTAAAGAACATTAAAGTTTGCAGAAGCATTTTTTTCTTAAACAACCCTGTGAGGTAGGTAATGCCAATATTACTGTCCCCATTTTGCAGAAGAGGCAAGAATGGCATTAATAATAGCAGCTAGAATTCAGATAGCTTTAAGGTTTAATAAGCTTTGCATAGTTTATCTCATTTGATCCTCACAATAACCCTGTATGGTGATGTGACCTTGGGAAAATCACTTCACTTCTATTTGCCTCAGTTTCCTCATCTGTAATATAGGAATACTAACAGCACCTACCTTGAGGATCAAAAGAGAGAATGATTGTAAAGTGCTTAGCATAGTGCCTGGCACATAGCACTATATAAATGTTAGCTGTTAATATCCCTATTTTATAGATGCGAAAAATTAAGGTTGAAAAAACCTAAATGCCTTGCCCAGGGTAACAAAGCTAGGGAGTATCTAACCATGAATTCATGACTCCAGATCCAGCAGTCTTCCATCTATACAAACTGACTGACCATCTAAACAAGCTCTGAATGCTAAGATGGTTTGCTTCTGGTGACCCAATTCACGTCCAAAACGGAATACATGTGCACATCTCCCAACTCTATTGAATATTCTTATTGTTTCATCTAATCATAGATTAAACAATTGATGTTGTCAAGCTGCCAATTTTCACCATTCTTGTAATATTTCTGCATGATGAGACAATGGGAAGGAATATATTGTTTTGTCATCAATTAATAGGATGTACAACTGAGAAAGTCATTTTTAATCTAATTAATACATATTTTGAAGAAAAAACCGAAATCAATTTATCTTTTATAGAATTTGCACAGATGGGGCAAAATAAATGGGTAAAGACTTTTGGGACACTGTTAAGTATTAAAAATTTAACAAAAATATAGTATGGCTGTATAGCAGCAAACAGGGAATAAGTTTGAGCATCAGAGAGAATCACACAACAACCTGAAAGTGTGTGAGATGATGCTGCCAAAATAATGAATTATATAAAATCCAGACCTGTGAGTTCTTGGCTGCTTACTATTTTATGCAGAATGATGGGCAACAAGCATGTCATACTTCTAACACATATATATTACATGACTTTCCTATGGCAGAATTATTACCCATCTGTTACTCATTGATTTAGGAGAAGCATTAGTTGTCCTCTCTACTGACCACAATTTTCATCTGAGTGTAAAAGTAATATGTAATAAAGCATATTATATATTAATATTACCATTAATTATATAACATTATTATTAATTATATACAACATAACATAGAACATAAAAATTAATATATTTAGCATGTCTATTAAAAAATTCAATATCATTAAAGGTGCAAAGTTTTTCAAAGTAAAAAGTATGATTAAGTAACTAAAATTTTGCAACATCCAAAGTGCTGAGTGCTTTGTGACATTACATAATTTCATAGGAGAAAATTAACTGTCATTGGAGTAGGATGTCAAAAAAGTCCTCAACAATCATCTTTTAGCAGTCACTTTCAATGAATATTTCCTATAAATTAAATTGGATTCTCAACTCATTTGATATGTCTTTCAAATCTCTCTCTGATGAATTAATTGACAATTGATGAAAAGGAAAATTTAACTGAATTATTTTCATCCATTCATCCTCTATTACTGTTCCCTTTTTGGTCAACTGTGCATATCAGCAAGACATATTAGCTGCTAGAGTTAGGATACAAATTCTTGATCTTACCAATAAGGTCAAACTTCTGAGAAACTAATGATCTTCCTAAATGAGTAAACCAGTTCAAAAGGAATCCTACAATCAGATGTAGAGAGGATCTGAAGGACCAATCTAATCCAGCAGTTATTGATGAAGAAATCAAGACTAGGAAGTTGAGAGAATGACCCAAGGTCTTACAGGTAGTAAGTGACAGAACCAGGAGCAAAATCTAAACCTCTGACTCCAAATTCAGCTTTCCCATCTGTACCGCTCACTAAATTCCAAACTTTCTGTCATTCCCAGACCTCAGCAAGCTATGCTTATGTGAGAATAGAACTAATATGGCTTGGACACAGGGAGGTAACTAGATGATATAGTGGAGTTCTAGGCCAGGAGTCAGGAAGACTAGACACATATTAGCTACAGTACCCTGGGAAAGTCACTTAAACCTTCTTTACCTCAGTGTTTTCAACTGTGAGAGGACAATAATAACACATCTTCTAGCATTGTTGTGATATCTGTGAAGCACTTAGCACTGTGCCTGGCATACGGTACTTAATAAAATGCTTGTTTTGTTCCTAGAAAACAATCACCCTGTAACCATCTCATTGAAGCTGTATCTACTTGACACAAAATCAAAGAACAAAAAAAATAAAATTGTATTGATGCTATAGCCCAGGTAATGCTTTGAATTCTCATATTTTTTTTATCTAGATCTGTGGTGTCATATTGAATCCATTCCTCCCAATCTAATGTAGAGTAATTAAAATATAGCTCCTTATTCTCCCAAGGATATGCTACTTTATTGTGCAGATTTTCCTGTATTTTCACCTCAAAATCACCTTCAGTAATTTACTGGAATTGAGATCATCAAAAATCTTTTGTTTGAACAAAACCAAAGCCATATATTTCCCTTAGAATATATTTTGGAAAAAAATTTGCTTCTTGGGTTATCTAGAGATTAAAGGAAAGAAAGGGAATTCCTGTAGATTGGTAGGTTTTTTTTATTATTTGTGCTTATATGTTTTGCTATATGGCAAATTTACCTGAATTTCAAATTAAAATTTGCAGAGATCAAGGAAAGGGATGAATAAGTAAAACAAGAAATAATTTTGAGTGGGTTTCAAAAACGAACTGCATTTACCGCTAATTTAATACTCAGGAAATGGAGACGCGCAGAGGGCAAGATTGCAGAATCAGGCTTGAATATCGAAAGTTCATAGTCCCCCAGACTACTTAAAGAATTGAATCCAAGAAGTAGCATATAGATAAAATGGAGACATTAAGTAAGTTAGCTTCCATGGTGTACTCATTAATAGTTCTAGGTGTGTTCTTTTTCCAAGAGGTCAGTTTCCATTTTAATCTGAGAAAAGAGATTTTACTTTTTGGTTTAAAAATCACTTCTCAAAACATCAACTGTCACAAAAATGTCAGTGTCTTAGAAATTGAGGGGGATGCCAATCTGGGAAACGCTGGACAAGTTGTAGTGTATGATTGTGATGTTGTGCTATAAGAAGGGATGAGCAGGATGGCTTCAGAAAAACCTGAGAAGATGTAAATGAACTGGTGCAAAGTGAAGTGAGTAGAACCAGGAGAACATTATACAGAGCAACAGTAATAGTATAAGGATGATCGACTATGAAAGACTTGGCTACTCTGATCAAGACAATGCTCCAAAAAATGCTGTCTACCTCCAGAAAGAAAACTGATGAACTCTGACAACAAATTAGAGCATGCTTATTTTTAAACTCTATTTTCCTCAAGGGGTGTGTGTGTGTGTGTGTGTGTGTATGTTGTTTTGAAGCATGCTAATATGGAGGTGGGGAATGCCAATGTCTTATCAAGGTAGTCAATAAATTCAAGTTATATCTTTCATTTGGCAGTGTATGTAACACCACTGTTGTTGATTCAACTTCATTGTTAATTAATATCATATTATTATTATCACTTTCTACTATGTAAAAGGCAATGAAAATACAAAGACAAAAACCAAAACCAAAAAAGTCCCTGACCTCAAGGAGATTATAGTCTTTTAGAGGAAGAACTATAACATCAGTATATCCATGATAATTTGAGGTGTTTCTAAAGGTACCTATTTGAGAGGGTTGGGGATACTATCCAATATATACACAGAAAAATAAAGACAAGGTTGTTTGAGGAAGAAGACAAAATTACCAATTTAGTGGGGGTAAAGAAGATAATACCTAACAGGAGGTTAAAGAAACCAAGAAGTGGTGATGAGGCAGGAATGTATACCAGGAAGACTTTGGAGGTTCCGAGGCTTTAAGAAGCTTTCTGGTAAGTTGTTTGGCTCTCTTAATAAAGTGAAATTAACAGCTGAGGAAATCACTTAGTACACAGGTGCCAAATTCATGTGCAGCTGGCAAAATTCCCCATTGTGGCCCATACCAGATTAAGACATAATCAGTAAATATTTAACAAAATAAATCAAAATGCAATACAACATAGATAATATTTTTGGGTTTTTTTCCCCATGGGATCTCTTTCCCTTTGAGTTTGATGGTCCTTATCTAGAAAACACAACAAAATACTTCCATTGTTTGAGTTAACCAAACAATCTGGGATCTTATGATAACTTTCTGGATAAACTTCCCTAAGCATTCTGCTACTGGAGAACTGTCACTCTCTCCTTTTTCCTAGCACATATGGTTCCACCCAATATCAACCTTCTCGGGGCTCGCTTGGATAAGCATAGCAATGACAGACTAGATCCCAGTAGTAAATCTAGTTAACCTACCAGTGGGCATTCTTATTTTCTATTTTGTTTAAATTTTTACTAATATTTATAGGATCATAGGTCTGGAGCTGGAAGAAACCTTGGAGCTTTTCTAGTCCGGCTCCTTTGTTTTACAGATGGGGAAATTGAGGCCCATGGAAGCCATCACAGTTCCAGAGGGAGTATCAAAAATGGGATCTTTTGTTTTTATATAACTTTCCCTCCCCCTCTCCAGAGAACCTTCCTTTGTAATAAAGAAGAAAAAGCTGAGCAATTTCATCAAAACTAAGCAACGTTATCAACTGATCCTGACAATACATGCAATATTCCATAACTATAATTCTCATCCTCTACAAAGAAAGGAAGGAGTGCTAACTATTTTCAATAGCAAGTAAATTGAGTCTTGGGAGGAAGAAAACGTTAGGTAGCATTGAAAACCTATGTATTCATAAAGCACAATTGAAAAACAGACCCTATGCTTAAATTCTATGTTTCTTATACTGTTAACCTAGATTGGGGTGGGGGAATTCTAATTCATCTCATCTGATTGTTTTCATTCTTGGTCAAAATAATTTATAATCATTATCTTTATTTCCACTTCATTTGTTAGTGATTCTCTTTTCAAATTTTTACAATGGCTATTTGATTTTTTTCTTTGTTTTATTAGAGTAGCTTTTTTTTAAATTACAAAACATACTCCTCAACTGATCAATTTAAATGTTCTTTGGTAAAAACAAAACAAAAAACAAACAAATTACAACAAAAACACAGCCTTTCAGAAGACATTTATTCTTAACCTTTTATGCTTTGTTATGTTTTTAGGGGAAAAAAAGTTAATTATTTAAAGTGTCTAATCTGCTGAGTTCTCCAACCTGAGGAGGAGACCTTTCATTCCTGTATCTTAGCAGCTGGTATAGAATCACAGTACTGACACTGTGATTGGCATCAAGTTAACAGTAATTCTTGGCATATTGAGCTAGAGTGATAATTGATATGAAGAGATATGCATCGAATCATCTAAATGATCACCCTATTCCCATGATGGAACATTGGGCCGATTTTACACTTTAACAAAGAATTCCAGCCAGAGTTAAGTTTAAGTTTCAACATTCCCATGCTGTCATTGAAATTTATGTCAAGCTCTGTTACAAACTGGCAGCAATCTATTTTTGAATCGCTATAAATCCCTAAAACTCTTTTTTTAAATGAAGATCTTTAGTGATTATGTAAGTGGGAAAATTGTAGTAGTGAGCTGGGACACAGTTCAGACAAACAACTCACCGCCAGCAAATGGGTGCAAGCTTTCTCATAGAAACCCCATCTTGACAAAGCTATCTCCAACTGCCAAAACTCCTTGTTATTTTATCTGGGACCTTGACTGAGGCAAGACTAGCCAACTCAACCATATTATGGGACTGTTTCCTGCATGCCCATAGAAAAGAACCTCAGAACCCAGTTAATCTTAGTTCTGGGTTTCCCAGATTTTAACTAGATTCTCTCATGGTTAAGTTATAAAAGAAGACCACTGTGAATTTGGGGTTTGTAATGCCATCAAAATGCTTGGGTAACTTCAAAGCTCAGAAGAACGTGGTTTCAATGGTTTCTTGCTGTCAAGGTCCCAAATCCTTAACCCACAGTCAATACAGCATCCCACACTCTGGTGCCATCTCCCTCCCTTTTCTTCATTTCCCATTGCTATTGGCATCCACCCCCTCTTCCATGTGGTTCCAGCTGCCGCTTCCCTAGTTCTGTTATTTTTCTGACCACCACAGCTGCCTCATTGAGAGCTCCTGTAGACCAAGTGTTTCCCATTGAATCAGACAGTTCGTTTTTCTTTCCTTTCAGGAAAAAGTTCCTTCAAAACTTCTGTAACTTTGAAACTATGAGATGAGTAGGACAGAAGAGCTCAATGATCGCCTCTCATTCAGTGGGCAGAGGCTACTGGTTTCGTGATCATTACAGGGGTGAGGGAAGCAAAACTTTGAATCTACATTTGTCCTATTCCCATGCTGTCATTTTGTTTTCTGTTAAGCTTTGTGATTAACTGGCAAAGCTGAATCTCATAATTCATGGGTGTAAATTACAAAGAGGTTCCTGCGATCCATATGTTGCCATTGACATGAGGCTGCGAATCTAGCCCAGGGCCAGACACACTGAAGAAAGAGTGTGAACTTATGGCTCTACATCACTTTAAACTGATTGTATTCCCAAGCGCTATCCTTCCTACACAGTTTAGGGGGACTAGTATCAACAGTGATGGATGATCAGGTCTTCCTGAAATTACAACAATAAATCATATGGCACTTTTAAACGGGAGAGTCATCACAATTGCATGGTATGATCTTGACATCTCGTTGAGAACAGTACAAGTATTTACATTCATCTGGTATCAATAGAGCTGGAATGGCAGAGCTGATGAGTCACAGCATCGAGAATGATAAAATATGGTGAGCACATTGTTTTTTTTTTTAAGCCTGCAAAACACCAAGCCCCACAGAAAGCAGAAAGCCAACTTCCTGCCAAAAGTTTGCCCAACCCAGAAACAAAGTCTATAAAAATATTACAGCTTGTCATTACCTTTTTTTTTTTGTTGTGATCTCTTGCTAAAAGTACACCGGATTGCGTTATTTGGCCCAGTTGAGAGCCACATGGTACTCCTACAGTTGAGGCAGAAATGCAGTGACAAAAGCTATGGAATTGGAATAAAGAGGTTCTGGGTTCAGAATCTGGCTTTGCTTTTTGCTACCTGTGCAAACATGGCTCAGTTCCTTGAACTCTTTGTACCTCACATTTCACTTCTTCAGCAACAATATACTGGACTGGACAATCTTAAAGTCCCTTCCAGGTTTAAATCCTTGATCATTAGCTAAGAAAGTTTCCTCTTTGCAGAGGAAAAGAACAGGTGGAAAATCCCAAAGTTCAAGTTTGAATAGTCTTAACCTTGTATCTGCTAGGTCTAGGTTTTCATACCAAAAACATGCTACACGTGATTTAGACAGAGATGCTTGTGCTTTCTAGCACTTGTTATATAGCCCCCAAGCCTCCAAGAAACCCATTTCTGGAATATGCTAGTCTTGGTCCCTCTGGGGATGAAGGAAAGAATTGATTCAAGGTCAAAGTTGTATGACATGACAAAATTAGAATCATGGAAATCTTAGAGGGGTGGTTCGGAACAGAAGAAACAAAGCTAACACTATATAGCTAGCAGAGAGACTTGGGCTTGAAACAGACATTTGACTTACTAGCTGCGTTGGTGTGGGAAAGCCCCTTAAACTTTGCTGAGCCTCAAGTTTCCTATCTATAAAATGAGGATGACATCTGAAATGCTTGCCTCACAGTTGAAGGTGTGAGGGTGAAATGAGTGGATGTAGCCAAAGGCTTTGTAAATCTCAAAGCCCTAAATGATAATGATTACGATAGCTGTGTGCTTGTGAAGCTGGAGTACCACAATCTAAATGAAAAGTGGTACACAACCTCGATTAGACTGCACATATTTTAAGGATGACCAAACACTTGGAATTTCATTAAAGAAATGTTTAATCAAAAAAGGAAGTGGGCCTTCCATGAGGTGAGATGGAGGGATAATAAAACAGCCCTACTTGTTACTCTAGTGGCCAAATGAGGGAGGGGGAAAGACCCCTAGGAAACATCTAGTGGGTTAGATGGATCCTCTGTGTAGAATCTTGGAAGAATGTAAATAAGAATAGTATAGCATGACAACTTAGAGAAAGGTTGCAATCTGTACTGATGGAGGGACTACCCACTCGAAGGTCACAGATCCATTGAAGTATTGAAATATCATCATCATTATTTATTATTATTATTGACACCAGAATTAGGATACTGTTTGTCTGTAGCCCCTACTACACAGGGAACTGTGGTATTTGTCAACTGATTTTGCTTTTTGGGAATGGGGGAATTGACTCACAGAGTCAGTCAAGGGGAAGAAGGTGCCTTGGCAGGGTATTGCCAGGGAGAAGTCACTTAAGATCTTTGAGCCTCAGTTTCCTCATCTGTAAAACAAGGATAATAATACCTGTAGCACCTATTTCACAGGGTTTTGGTGAAGCTCAAATGACATGAGAAACAAAAATCACTTTGGAAACCTTAAAGTACTAGGTAAATGTCAATGATTATTGTCCTTAGTTACGATATTATTGTTTACAATTAGCCCATTAAATTTTCACTATAGCTCCGATAAAGTGAAATAAATTTCTTCTCCTTCTTTCCCCAGACTCCCAGGCTATGACTTGTTTTTGTCCTTAAAGGTGGCCTTAACTACTTATTTTGAACCAAATTCAATGTGCACAAAAAATTATTTCTTTGAGGTAGGGAAGGGGCAGAGAGGCACGGTGGAATTTACCCAAAGTCCCATACCACTTTCAATTGATGCTATTGGCATAAATTTGAAGGGAGCATCCATCTCTCCACTATTCCTACTTGGCCAGTAATTCTGGGATCCACAGGTGCATGGATAGATTTGGGGAGTGAAAGGGATGGTCCGTAAACTTGGATTTGAAAATATTATGCCTTTATTTTCACTAACCTCTCACTAAAAAGCCTAAAGTTTCCTTCAATTTAAAAAAAAATTACACTGCAAAGGGCTCCCTGGGCTTCTCTAGACTGCCAAAGGGATCTGTGACACAAAAATGGTTAAAAATGTTCTAGTCTAGCTCCTAGTAAATGCTGCTTATTTAACCCACATTACTGTTTCTGTGGAACACTATCTCTCACGCACTGTTGGGGTCATGTGAAGATGAGACAGTCACTCTTTTTTCATGAAAGCAACTTGTGCTGGCTGTATTTCAAAGTACACAGAAGCCCAATTTTATCAGTGAAACCCATCACAAAGTGGCAATCAAGCTTTGAGGACAGATGGGACCATTTTTGTAATGGACTTCAGAACCATGAATAATTTCACTTTTTTCAGATCTTAGAACTGGATATAAATATAAAATAGTTTTAGTCACTTTTCAAATAGACGAACAATTTCAGAACAAATGGATATAGATCTGTCTACAGATAGTTGTAGATATAGATGTCTTTTTGATCTAAAAATTTCATACATAGATACATACAAATACATGCTATTTATACATGTATATATACACAAGTTGTGCATATATATACATACACATGTGTGAATACTCATATATGTACTTGTTATTCATGTGTATGCATTAATTTTTCTGGCTTCTATGAAACAGAAATTGCCTTTTATTTATTAAGTGACAGAATCTCAAAGAATGAGACCGGCACTCTCTATGAATTATTTTTCATTTCCCCATGACCTAGAATGTTCTGCTCTCTAATTCAAACCATCCCCTTCCCTCATGTCAATATACATACACACACACACACCACAGCTTTCAAATAGTCATAGAATTTTATAGCTAAAAGGGGCCCAGTCCAATTTTCTGGTTTGAGAAATGAGGAAAATGAGACCCAGAAAGGGAAGACACTTGCTCAAAGTAACACAACTTGTATTTGTGCTGAATAGAATCTAGTACCCTTGATGTCAAATCTGGTGCTCTTTCCACCATATTATTCTGACTCCCCTACCCCCAGAACTAAATATAAATGTCCGTGTGCTGGCACATATCTTTTAATTGAAGCTTACTACTCATTTGACCTTGGATGAGTCACTTTATTGTACCCCACTTTCCTCATATAGAACAGGACAGGGATGCACTAGATGGCTCCCTAGGTCCTCTCCAATTCTGTGTTTATGATCCAAGAATCTGAACATAAAATCTAAAAGAATCAGAAACAACTGTACTCATAAGCCAAAGTGAGAGTATGTCCTTCTAGTTCGTTCATTTTTGAGTGAGATCTGACTCTTCATGACCCCTTTGTGATTTTTCTTGGCAAAGATACTAGAGTGGTTTGTCATTTTCTTTTCCAGCTCATTTTATAGATGAGGAAACTGAGGCAAATGGGATCAAGTGACTTGCTGAGAGTCTGAATTCAGTTGTGAATTTGGAAGATGAGTTTCCTAACTCCAGGCCTGGCACTCTCTCCACTGTATCACTTAGCTGCTTCATATTCCCTTCTATCAATACATAAACTTTGAACACAATACTTGTCTGTCCAGCTAAGCTAGTGTTCATAGAGACGAAGAAATGAGATGGTGATGGATTATTATTGTTTTATTTTTAATAGAGTGCAATTCAGGTTGATGTAAGCAAGAAGACATTTGCACAAGAAATGCTGTTGGCCAGGAAATTATAGCCTACAACAGACATTTCCTTTCCAGCTGAAGAGAAAAAAACAGTGATCTGTACTTCATGCAATATTGAACACTGCATATTGCATTGTATTTAAGCTGAGACACCTGTTTGTATTCATTGTCAGAGTATCTCTTTTAACATGGACTATACCTCCAATGATAAATGGATTCCATAAATATAATAATAGAAAGGCAATGTTTCTTTTCCACATCTGAGTGTTTTGTGAAACTGTATCACAAAACCTTCAAGCTATGTCTTAAATTAATTTCAGCAAATTTCTATCCATAAAACCTTCTGCTTGATATCGCCCCATTAAGCTCCCAAGACCCATTCAGAAGGTCAGAAAAATAGGAATTAAAGCAAATTGGTGTGTGGTATTGCCTTAGAGGGATACTATAAAAAACATAAATGGAAGGAGGCTGAACCACTTGCACTGAAGACTTTAGAACTGGAGTATGAGCATCTGGGGCTGATTGATTTACTCATTAACTATTTATTAGGTATTCACAAGGTGCTATGCACTATCCAGGACAAACACTCCTGCCTCCAGCAATGTGAAAACTCACAGGGGCTCTGTTTATCTCAGGAGGACTCACAAATATTCACAAATTCATCAAACAAAATAAATCTTAACTCATCACAGTTCTATAGATGTTGATTGGGAAGGTATCTTCTCTAAAGAACATCCAGTTCTATTCATTTTATAGATGAGGAAATTGAGACTGACAGAGGCAAACTGATTTGTCGAAGGCTACATAGGAAGCGATCTTTGACTGGGGAAAATAACCATGTCATCTAGTAATTTAAGGTAGAAGAGGATTGCCAAGTCAAGCAGTATTTTGACACAATTCCAGAAAAGTGAAGAATCATTAGTCAAACTCAAATAAAAAGGAGAGATGGAAGAGAGACACTGAACCACACGAAAGAATCTCATAGGCAGCATATTGACTTAGAAAATCACATAATAACATTACCTACATTCTATTGCATTTTTAAAATTTTCTTAAATATTTCCCAATTGTATTTTAATCTAATTCACATCATTGGAGAGTATTGCAGACAAAGTGTTTGACATTTTGGTCTAGATTCATTTTTTTTTCTTCCCCACACAGCCACATCTTTCAGCTTAAAGATAATACATCTTACATTAAAAAAAATCAATACCTGTTACATTTTTAAGAGACACTGAAAATTAAGAAAGCATTGTTCAATGTGATTGCAACACTCAACTCAGTTAGTTTTAAAGCATGCATATTTTATATCAAAGCAGATGATAAACTATAATAATTTTTCTATTTTTTACAATACAAGGTATTCCCCAAATCTGATTGCAGTTTTAATAGTCACTACACAGCCACAGCAATTTAAGGTTTAACTCAGTGGACATCTAATCTAACCTATATACCAACAAAAATTCCAGTATAACATATTTGACATGGTCATCTAATCCCTGCTTGAAGCTGACCAAGGAGTGGGAATCCACTATGCCTCGAGGTATCCTATTCCACTTTTGAACAGCTCTAATAGTTTCTGGACTTAAATATAATGCAAGTCCTTTATATATATGGAGACAGCTATTATCAATCAATCAATAAAAATGATTAAGCACCTTCTATGTGCCTGGCACTATGCTAAGCACTGGAGATACAGAAAGAGGCAAAAGACAGTTCTTGTCCTTCAGGAGCTCACAAAGGGAAGATAACAAATGGGCAAATATATACAAGCTTACTATGATATACTACTTACTATGCAAGACAAATAGGAAATAATGAAAAGGGAAAAGGCACTAGAAGTAAGAGGAGTTGGGTCTCTCTTCTAATTCTATGTTTTCTAGACTTCTTATTATTTATTCAGTCATTCAGGTTATTCAGTCATTCCAATTGTGGCCAACCCTTCATGACCCCATTTGTGTTTTTTTAGACAAAGATACTAGAGTGGTTGATGATTTCCTTTTACTGGATCCATTTTGTTAGGTAATCAGAGATTAAGTGACTTACCCAGGGTCACACAGCTGGATTTAAACTCAAATCTTCCTGAGTCTAGGTCAAGTGCTCTATCTACTGAGCTGCTGGCTGAATCTTTTTTCAGGCTGAACATTCCCAATTCCTTTAACTCCTCATGTGACATGGACTCAAGATTCTTCATCATTTTGATTATACTCTTTTGACTTTTCTACAACTTATCAATGTCTTTCTTAAACTATGGCACCCAGAACTAAATACAGCTCTCCAACTGAGATCTGAGACTCCATCAAGGGCAGAATAGAGTTGGACAATCACTCTCTATAACTGGAACCCTCCTAATGCAGCCCGAAATCATATTAGCCTTTTTAGCTGCTACATCATGTTACTGACTCCCATTGAGCTTACAACCCATGAAAACTCCAAGATCTATATCAGATCGACTGTTGTATAACCACTCCTGCTCCATTTTATACTCACAAAGTTGATTTTTTGTACCCAAGTACACTTATCCTTATTAAATGTCATCTCATTATTGTACCTATAATTCTGATCTGTAAAGATGTTATATGTTATCTACTATATTTACCATCCTCAGCTTTGCGTCATGTGCAGATTTGATAAGCATAGCATAGATGCCTTAATCAAAGTCAGTGACAAAATGTTAAAAAGTACAGAGGCAAGAGCAGATCCTTGAGGTACACCACCAGAAACTATGCTGACATCAGACTATCAACAACTCTTCTTGGAATTTGGCCATCCAACTGACAGTTCTTAAATCCCCAAACAGCACTATTAACTGATCCTATCTCCATCTTCTTCCCAAGAATAGTATGAGATACTTTACGCTTTGTTAAGACACCGGTGAACAATCCCAGCATTCCCCTAACCAGCATAGGTCTGGATCACTGAAATTTCCCATCACAACCTTCAAGTCTCTGTGCCAGGCTTGTTTCCCATTCTCCTTATCTCTTTCCTCTTTCTGTTTCTCTGCCTTTGACTTTCACCCAAATCCTCTTGGCTGTATTTATCCCTTCTGATTCCTAGATTTCCACAAATGAGTGGAACCTCAATATACAATGCTACCCCATCCCCTCTTTTACCTATTGTGTTTCTTTTGAATAAAGTATACTCATCTAAATCTATAGTCCATGCATCATTTCTTGGGTGAATCAATGAAATTCAAGTTAGTCTCCCCAAATGCTAGATAAATAAGGCACTAATATTAAGCAACCTCTCCATCTTTGGCAATACAAGTTCTATTGCATCAGTACAATTGTTGAATGACTATGAATACTCTGCTTATTAATAGTTCAAAAATAATGAAGAACAATGTACTTTTGATTTTTTTGCCAAAAAATCAAGATAAATATATACTGGCAGCTTATGTATCATACTAGGTGTAAGAATTATTGATGTCATGATGACATGGATATAATTTTTTAAAAGACTTGTCTTTTTTTCTTCTATACACTTTTATTTTACTAAGGGCTTTATATTTTAATTAATGGTACTTGGCTCTGAAAGATGTTATTTTTGAAAATTAGATGGAAAAAATATGGCGTATTTACTCCGTAAGTAGATAGCAGTAGAACTAAGTGCCAAGTAAGGGTTACCTAAATAAACTGAGGCTCGACAAGAGTTTAAAATGAAAATAAGAAAAAAATATAAATTGTGGCAAAAGGCTTAACATTAGCAAGCCTCAGCATGGAGCTCAGCTAAATAGTGGAATAACATGACCCCTCTGCAGTCATTACCTTGCATATTTTCAAAGTGCAATATCAGTTATAAGTAAACTAAAGTTCAAATGAAATACATTCTAGTTATAATATCTGGTGTCAGATTTAGTTAAAAATGCTGCATAGCTTTCATTTGAAAGCATATAAGACTCAAAGTTTATTAAACCACTTACTTTAGCAGCTGTTTGATCTTGGGAATCTTTTTGCCAGCCTTTATTTTATTTTAGTCTTCAAAATATGAAAAGGTTATATCAGATGAGGCTGGTGGTTCTTTCCAGCTCTACGATGCTATGAAAGCCTTTGCTCATGCCCTGTAAAACTGATCATCCTCTTGCACACCTGCACCATGCACAATTACAGTTACACATAGTGACAAGCTGGCACTCCTGAATGTACTCTGCTGCTCCTATCCTCCTCCCATTAGTTTCCTAAGCAGGATTTGTTCCTGCTTCATCTGGGCAAGTTGGAAGTCACATAAATCACTGAGCAACAATATGCAGAGGACCAGGTAGGAGAGGAAAGGGAATGTTTTCTCCCCTGTGTGTGTTGTTCTGCAGGGAACATGGTTACACTTGAAAAGTCCTTGAAGGGAAGAATCAGGTAAAATCTCAGAATTTCTCCCCTGTGTTTTATGATGAAATTATAGTGTTATCAGCTATGACTTTTGTTGTTGGGGCTCACTAACTTTCTGGGGAGTCAGTCTTTTAAAAACTTTTCAAGATCTCTGACAACTGAAAGTAGTCTGCTTGTTCTACATAGAAGCTCATTACAAACCCTTTTCATGAATGGAGCCTCAATAAAGAAACAGATCTCTCTGAAAGGCTGTACAGATGATAAGAGTACTAAAATGAATCCATGGATAATTTCAGAGAAATTTTAGTTTTATAAAAACATCTAAGTCAAAATGCAAATCTACTAAATCCCAACTGGCTTCTATAGATGGACAACCTATATTTAGAAAATCTATATAATTTAAATATGTATATATGTATATGTGAGGAGAGTGTAACCCCCTTCCCTACACACACACACACACACACAATTCAAGCTCTAGAATCAGGAGGACGAATTCAAATCCGACCTCAGACACTTACTAGATGCATGATCCTGGGCAAGTCACTTAAGCCTGTTAGCCTCAGTTCCTCATCTATAAAATAAGGTGGAGAAGGAAATGGCAAATCACTCACTCCATTATCTTTGCCAAGAAAACCCCAACTGGGGTTTTGGAGAGTCAGACATAAGTGACAACTCAACCACAAAAAATGTGTATATCATAAAATGTGCTCTAAACAAACAAGGAAGTTTATATAAAGTGAGGCAAAGTGAACAAAACCAGAACACTCTATTATAACGTCAATAATATAAAAACAATTACGAAGGCTTTTCTAAACTAATGAACAAGGAGAAGAAAACTAGGAGAATAATTTATATGATAACAATAACATCGCAAAGACAAAACGATTTTGACAGCTGAAAAGAGCTGTGATGAATATTATGACCACTCATTATTCTAAAGGACCAATGATGAATCCTACTATCTACCTCCTGACAGAGAGGTGAAAGATTTGGGGGGCAGAACAAGATCTATTTATTTTTACATATGGACAAAAGGAAATTTGGTTTGCTTTCCTATGCTCATTTGATACCAAGAATGTGTTTTCCTTCTTTTTAAAATGGGGTAGGAGAGAAATAAAACAGATTTCTGCTAATTATTTTTTAACGAGCCGGTGGGCGAGAGTGCTACAGCTATGTAATATGGCATGTACTTTCAGATAATCATTTTGCTTTGTTACAACATATCTTTCAGGCAGTGAGGACAATCTGTAAATAGAAAGTAAAAACAAAACTTTTCAATAAATAAGACGGAAGGAAAGTGGGGTGGGGGAGAAGGGAAGGTAGTGTTGGATCTGGAATCACAGAGACCTGAGTTCCAATTCTGCTTCCGACACTTAACTAGCTGTGTGGAAATGAGCAAGATAGTCAACTCTTTCAGCTTTTCAGGTTCCAAATCTGTAAAATGGCGATGATAATAGCACCAATCACTCGGGGGTTGTTGATCATATTTGTAAAGTGATTTGTAAAGTGACAAATATATTCACTTATACGTATATCTGTATATATATATATATATGTGTGTGTGTGTATAAGTATATATATGTATGTGTGTGTATGTATGTAAGCTAGTTATTATTTATTAATGAAGGTATATAGGCTTTATTCTCAAAGGGATTTGTGACCCAAAAAGGTTAAAAACAGTTTAAATCTTTTCAGTGACCATGACCATATTTTCTATCCTCTGACACAGAATTTAAAAAATTAAACAATGCACAATAAAATTGTTCAAAATTAAATTTCATTACAAAAGAAAATTATGTTTCCTCTTACTTTCATGCTTTGGATGGATGAATAAAAAATATGGTAACTGAGTATGTCTGACTAGATTTTATTGTTAGAATCAAATAAAACATAGGACAATGTTAATATGACACATTTAATGACATGTATAATGGTTATTTGGCTATGTGGTAATTAGGCACAAATGCTAGGTAGCTCATATAAATAAATGACTACTCATTGTTACTCTTACAAAGAGAGACATTTCAAGCATTCCTAAGGTTAGGTCACATTGCAGTGGGCATAGGTTTCCCTTGCTGCAAAAAGGAAAGGTTTGCTTCTCCAGATGGTTCTGTAGAGGGGACTCAGAGTAGCTTCTCTTCCCATTTATTTGTCTCCTTTCTGTGAGGTTAAACATCCCCATTATCATAAAACAATCAATTTCACAAGCAATGATGGGAAGGTATGACTGGACAAGAGTTCATGTGGAAAAATAAAAGCAAACAACCTGTAGGTTTTCTTAGTCTTTAGGATCAATATAAATCAATAAAGTGACATGGGGTAGAAGAAGCATTTATTAAACACTTACCATGTACTAACTGCTTTGCAAATATTATCTCATGGCTAGTTACTAAATGTCTGAGGGGACATTTAAACTCGGGTATTGATGACAACGAGCCCTCTCATGCTTTATCCACTGAGCCACCTCGTTACTTAGTTAGGCATGACAGTCAAAGAAAGCTAATGGAAACCTTAAGAGAGACAATAATCTCCAGAATAGGGAGCAATAAAACAGAAATGCCTCAGTATGATGTAAAATTCCTGAAGACTGGGATTATTCTTCACTTTAGCTATGTATCTCTGGCATCTAGTATGGTGCCTTATCCATAGCAAGTACTTAATAAATCATTACTGATTTTTTAAAAGAAGAAACTATCCTCTGAAATATAAATCACAGTCACATGAGAATGATGGAACTGTGCTATACTTCACTAAAATCCCCACACTGGATGCCAGACCTAAATGATCTGAAACCTATGGCTGGAGAGAGAAAGCAGGGGAAACAAGAGAAAGAGTATAGAGTGGAAATCCCAGATTACTGCCTCAGTATTCCATTCCACTGCATTCAATTCAATTCAACAAGCATCTATTATATTAGGCACCTACAATATTCTAGACATTATTCTACTTGTTGGGGATACAAAAGCAAAAAAGTCCTTATTCTCAGGGAACTTAGATTCTACCAGGTTATAATATTGTGCAGTAATCTTTGCTCTACCTATTTCTGATCTCTCCTCCAACTCCACGAAGGGTTAAGAATCAAAATACTTCAGTATCACTCAAGATTCAGAAGTCTTATGACCTTTAGGGAAAGAAATAGGGATTGAAGTCCTGAAAATTCTATTCCTGTTTACTGATAATATATAATTTATTCAGAATTTCCCAGATGGTGTAAATAAACCACTGTTCATTATAAGATTGGGAAAGAACGGTTAAAATTCTGGGGACCATGCTTCCTGAATTTTAACTAAATCATTTCTTCCTTCTCACTGAGAATTCTTATTAAGATGCTGCCATGTGGCATCAGTGGGAGTCACATGATGATACGGCAATACCCACCCCCATCTTGGATAAAAAAACAGAGATGCTCAGAATACCCTCTAGTGAGAGGAGCTGTTGTCTGAGCTACTTTTGACACCTAGATGACTGACTCTTGTTTATTCAAAGAATTATTTCACATTGTGTTCTGTTGTGTTTTATCTTTAAATTCACACTATGGAAGCCAGACAAACAAAATGTTTGTCGTTATGCGACCCTCAGAATTTCTTGTACTGGGTAGGGATGGAGAATGTTATTTTCCTTTCACAGGATCCATAGGACAACAGCACTTTATAGTTAACAAAAGACACTGGAGGCCATTAAGTATGATCTTTTCATTTTACTTATGTGGAAACCAAAACCCATAGGTAAGGTGACTTGCCCAAGGTCACATAGCTAATTAATAGGTGGGAGCTAAGTCTTAAGCCTCAATTTTCTGATTTCCAGGGTTCTTTGAACAACAACACAGTAGACCTCTCAGTAATGTGTATGTGTACTAAATAATACTGGAAGGCAAGAGGAAAATCATGTTTAATCTTTAGTTAGAGTTTTGGACTTCGAGTAAGGAAAATATGAATTTGAAACCAGATTCAGCTCTTAGTAGCTGCTATTCTTGAGAGCAAAGATTGGTCTACTTGTAGGCTCTGCCCTAGCAGTCCTTACAGCATCTAGCACATTTTGGGTTCTTAAATTTGTACGGCTCTCAGCTTCACATTCTTTATCTATAAAATGGCAATATTAATACTTGCAGTACCTACCTCACAGCATTATTTTAAGGATGAAATGCAAAGATATTAAAGTGTTTTGCAAATCTTTTGAGTATACAAATGTCAAATGTCCATTAGTAGTAATATTACTTTGTAGATCCAACTAACCATATGTCAAATTCTGAGAGCTTGCAAGAGATACCATTCATTGCTAGATAAAACTTTAAAGTAACTTGTCTATCATTGAACTGACCACACTGCCCTTTCTTCTTCCTTCCCATTCCTCGTCCCTTACCCTATTAAGATCTATTCTCAAGAAAGTATTTAATATGGTGTCAGAATCAGGAAGTCCTTGGTTCAAGATCAACTTTTGTCTCCTATTGGTTGTGAAATCCTAGGCAAGACACTTAACCTCTTAGTGATCACATTCAACAAAGACCTAAAATAGAATAGCTACTACATGAAATCACAGTCTGTATAAAAAGATAAACTGGAGGGAGAAGTATTTTGGAGATGGGAGTGTAGGTATGAGGAGAGTTTATGCTTCAAAAATGCTTCATTCCTGCCATCATATACCATAGGAAATCAACATAGCCAAGAACCAACCATGCTATTTATTCTTCTTAAGGAGTGCTGGTACAAGAGGAAGCAGGAGAGGAGGAAGAGGCAAAGGCTGTAAGTATTCTTCTGCTCCCTGACACGTTGGTACCAGGTAACTCTAGGAAGGTTCTGGTGAATGTAGAAATATCAAGCCAGCTTCAACCTTCAGCTGACCACTACAGATGCAAGGATTCAGCAAAGGGACTTTGATGTTAGAGTCCCCTCCTATGAGTTGGAGAAGGGGAAGTGGGTCAAGGGCTTTGACTCTTAGGCCTTCTTTGTGGTCTAATTAGATATCTTGCACAACATTTGGATAACGAAGCTTAGTGTTGTGCTTCAGCCAAAATACTAGTTGTTTTGTCCTTTGTCCACAGAAAGCGGTATTTCCCATCATTATGTTCTTCTGAAGATGAGTATGTTCTTCCCCACTGTAAGAAGCTCATTGACTTTACAAGTTAAGAATTTAGGGGAAAAATCATCTTAAAAATAACATCTCCCCCCAAAAAAACATCCAGTGGCTCAAAAAGCACTCTCTACCAGTGAAGCAATTCAGTAGAGATGTTCTATACTGACAGAATGAAATATATTCAGTACAAGTATAATTGGAAAATTTCCTACTTTTCTACACAGGAATAGTTGATTATTTATAAATATTTTTGAAACAATCTCGTTTGTAAATATAATCAGTCTTCTAACTGCACTTCCGCTCTCTTCCCTCTTCAATCTATCCTCAAGGCAGCTACCCAAATAATCTTCCTAAAGCACAAGTCTTACCAAATCTTTATTCTGTTCAAAATTCTTCAACGGATCCCTACAAACTCTGCAGTTACGCATCTAAAACTTTTCCCAATCTGGCTCCAGCCTACATTTCTGGGCCTATTTCACACCACTCCCATTTACACATGCTACATTCCAGTCAAACCTATATATTTGTTTATGGCTCATTACATCCTTTTGAAGGATGAATTCATCACTTCCAAAAGCCACTCATTTTTGGAAGAGAGAGACAGAAAAGAGAGAAAGAGACAGAGAGATAAAAGAGAGACAGAGACAGAGTAAAATCTAGCATATGTCTGGATAATTGAAGTCCCTCACTACTACTATGTTATGCCCCTGTGCCAGGCATTTAATCTATTTTCCAAATATCTTTCTTTTTTCTGTCCAGGTTGGTCTGTAGCATACCTCCTTAATACATGGCATCACCCAACCTTCTCTCTAACCTATGCTGTTTCTGTTGAACATGATATCCACCCAGAGCCATAGTCTAGTCATGGGTTTTATCTTACCAAGTTTCAATAATAACTATGAGGTCAAATTTATCCCCTGCATTAGCATTCCTTGTTTGCTATTGAAACTCCAGGAATTTGTGTGTAGATACTTAAGACCATGGGTTTTTCTATTCTATCCTTTTTATGGATTTTGTAAGCTATAAATTTCTGGATATCTCAGCTGCTAGTCTTCATTCTTCTTTGCGGCTACTCTCCGTAACATCTCACATAAAAGATATACATAAACAGTCTTCTTCCTCCTCCTATTTTTGTTGTTTAGAACCCTTTTCAGTAAACCAGGTTTTGTCATATGTACTCTGGCCAGGACTCTATCAACCCTGTATCATAAGACATGATCCATAGATTCAAATTCCTTTCTTAGACACCACTTTCTTAGCCAACTATTTACTTTACAAATTATTTTTTTTTATCCTTGGCTTTCAACGGGCGATAGTGAGGAAAACACAACCAATGCACTTCTGGTCTTAAGTTTCTTACCCAAGACTTCTTCATCAGTGGCAATACTTTTTAGAGCCCTTTTGATGTGATATTTTTGCCCTAGAAGACTACCCTTATAGTTGTCATGTTTTGATAAAATCTTAGGAGGTTCTCTTGTATATCTTAGATACACATTCCAGGAAGACATCTTTTTTCACTGTTATTATCAACAACTGCCTCAGTACCCCTGAGCAGGGAATCACCAGTTATGACTTCCTTTCCCATCTTCCTCTGCCCCTGTTAAATGAGCTCTCACCTGACAGGTGCTATGGATCTACCCTGTCATTCTCAGGAGGACAAGATTTCTTCAGAATATCTAATTCTCTTCTCTTCAGAAAGAACTGCCAATCTGTTGCAAACTAGTGATCATATAGCTGTTCTTTTCCTCCCCTTCCTCTTCTGGGTAACAGTCCCATTCTCCACCATCTTGGTAAGGGTCAAGTACTTTCTTCTCCACTTCAGAGCCATATTTTCTCCCATTGAAGCCTCCAGTTCTGTGTGAAAGCCTTTGGCCACTCTAACAATCTAATGGAGGAACTCTCTTTGAGTCCCTTCACCTGTTCAAGGAGGAAGATCAGCCTACACTTAGAACACATAAGAGTAACTTACTCCTGTTTTTTCTTCCATGGAAGTCAGAAATAAAAATATTTTGAGATAATCTCAATGTTCATTATCTCCTCCAGTTGGAAGTTATCTTGTCTGCTTGGAAGGCACATGTCATTTTACAAATCTCTTATGTTTATTTATCATGTTCTATTTTGTGTTATAGTAATTTGTACGCATTATTGTATCCTCCTTATTAGACCTTGAGCACCTTAAGGCTAGACTCTGTGTAACTTATCTTTCTCTCTCCCTCATTACCTATCAGAGGGATTTGAAGTTGGTATTTAGTATCTATTTACTGAATAAATTAATCTTTGCATTTCTGAAGGAAAAAAAATAATAAGGCTTTTTCCAGAGAATAATGTCTTGGTTTCAATTTTCCTAAAACTTCCCCTTTTGGAACCAAATTTATGCCTTGCCAGAAAATATCAATTCATGTCTGAATCTGCTTCTTAGAAATAGTAAGGCGAATACAGACATAAAATGGTTTAAGCTCAATTTAGTTTAAATAGCCATTGAAATCCAAAAAGCTTATGAAGAGGCTGCCCGTTGCACAATGCAAAACTGAAAGAGTTCTGTAAGATGGTTCTAGTTATTCCTAGTTAGATGTACAAACTGGTAGCAAACCATCTGGGCTTCTAATGGCTTTTAATACTGCTGAAGCTTAACTGCTGGCAACAAATATGCATTATAATTATGGAAAATAAGCTTTATTATTTCCCAATTCCATTTACAAGAATACGATAATAAAGAAAACTTTCAACTTGAGGGATAACAGCCAATCAAGAACCTAGTGCTTAACTTAAAAAATATTTTTATAGTTACCAGGAAGTATTCTTGCCAGCTTTCAGATAGTACCTGAAAGAATCTTTTCTGTACGCATCTATTAGCCATTTTTTTCCTCACTGGCCTAGTTGTTTGTTTCACATATAGTAAAGAAGTACATCTGAACTAAAAAAAAGTTTAAACAATCAACCTAAATACACAGCATCCTTTCTAGTTGGAAAGTAGGCAGTGTTTGAGTGGATTGGAGGTCTTACCTGTTTATAAGCTTTCAAACCAAAGCAATTAAAAAAGAGCTGTCTTCCCATTCTTGTCCATTTATTTAAGACTCATTGTTGCTGGGAGTCATTTTCACTTTTTATGGAGATAACTGGAGTTAAGCTGTGGTCAGTTGCTATTTTTCTTGGGCTAATGAGCAAAAGAACTTTTCAAACTAATGATATAAACTCTGGACTTCAGATGAAGCCTAATAGATGTTGTTGAACATTAAATTTTGCTAAGAACCTTTGGTTGCTGATTGATAAGTAAAAGCTACATGATGGTGTCCTTTGAATAGAATACAATTTGAAAACAGAGAAAGGCACTGGCCCGTTTTAGTTGATCAACTATGCCTGTGATTGTTGAAGTGGTTATATTAGGAATGCTTATTAAACCTTTCCTTTTTATTGCCTTGCTTTCAAATAGACCTTAATTCAGTCACTATTGTTAATTTTACTTTGTCCGTTTCAGTACCTGAAATAACCAGATGCCTGGCTGACCATTACCAATAATCTAAGAAAATAGAGAATACACAAAATGAACCCTTAGAAATAAATTACCCAAAATTTAACATTAAATTAAATTAAAAATTGGTCTCTTGAACTTGGTCTATCAAGTCTTCCTATTTCAGTGGCAATTACATATACTTTGTCAGTTGATAAATCTTAACATTTACAAAACACAGTGTTTTTTCTCTAATGTTTCTAACTCAACCACATTTGTTAAATTTCATTAATTCTGCATCATTTAATGTAGGTCAACATGTCAAAGCAAGCTAATATGCATACTTCTTTCTAGTCCACTGGCATCATTCAGGAAGACAAAAGAATCCAACAGACCATACCTTAGTGGAAAAAAGCCTCTCATCTGTAAACATAACAAAAAATCATACCACAAAAGAATCAATGTAACAGATATAATACTGAAAGCTAATAATCCCAAGTCTTTCATTGTTGAAAATGCATTTCAAGTAGTATAGAATGTGTGCAGAAAAGATTCTTTCAGGTACTGTCTGGAATATATATGTAAAAGCAAGAAGAAATTCAGAAAGAGTTCAAAAGATGAGTTTTTTCCATAATTGAAAGTGAATTCTTCAGCAAAATTTTAACTAATCTAGTGCCAATTTGGTACTCAAGTAATGGCCAAGCTTCCCATCCATTACTGGTAATATAAGACAAATGCACTAATAGTAAGTGACATTTTATAGAGTGCTTTAAAGCTCACAGTGTCTCAGTGGAGTGTCACAATACTCCTTGAAGCAGATAAACTTTATACTTTAATGTGTTTTAAAATAAACTTAACTTCTACAATACAACTATTCATTCTCTCCCAGGCTCTTGTTAAAATGTCTTGTCTTGGGCAATGAAGAGCCTTCCATAATTTTATTTTATTATTCTGCTTCTAAAGTTGGTTACTTACAGATTATTCTATCTCATCGCTCTTGGTCAATGACAGTGTGACTCATATCACTCTTGGTCAATGACAGTGTGAATCACATGTCTTTGTTCATCTTAATCCTACTTCAATGTCATCCAACAGTTCTCCAGTGCTTTGTATCTTCAGTGCTTAGCACAGTGTGTAACAAATAGTAGGCACTTCATAAATATTTGTTGACTTGCCTGGCTTAAGAAAAGCACCAAGAAAGGAGTGAAAAAGTTTATTGTGAAAAAGGTTCAAAAATGGAGAAAAACTGGGAGATATGAATGGAGGAAATTAAGAACTATGACAGCTCAACCTAATTTTGAAAGGTAGCCTGCAGAGTAAACAGAGTCTGTCTTGAAATCAAGAAGGCCTGGGTTCAAGTCACATCATTGACACATGAAAGTCGTAGAATAATTGCCAATCTGTATTAGTAGAGGGAGTTTCCTTGTGGGAAATTTCTTTTACTAGAGAAAACAGAGGTCAAGGCCAAAAAGAAACAGCTTAAATGCATGTTTATATGATAAGCAAAGCTTCAACCAAGAGGCTGCTAAGTAAAAAGCACCAAAAAACTTAAAATACCAAAAAGGAAAAGGGGAATTCTAGGTGATATTTAGACAATACTTAGGGAATTCTGAATGAAAATAAACATTCCTATGAGTTCAAATTCAATTTCAGATACTTTCTAGCTGTGCAACCCTGGATAAGTCACTTAACCCTGTTTGCCTAAGTTTCCTCATCTGTCAAATGAGCTTAAGAAGGAATTGCCAAACCAATCCAGGATCTTTGCCAAGAAAATCCCAAATGGGGTCACAAAAAGTCAGACACTACTGAAAAATGACTCAACAAATTCCTCTCCAGACCAGAATTTCCCATCAGAATCTAAGAGATACTCTGTCAGTTGTGTTAACTCTACTAAATGTATCTTGCTTATTTCCTGACTCTTCCATGGCATTGGTACAATAATCATTCCCTTTCTCTCAAGTGTCTTCAATATTTCCCTTGCCATGGGATCCTGCTCATCTGCCTAGCAATAAGTTCTGGTCTCCCCACACTTAGGACAGGAATCTAAGTAATATAGTAGCTAGCACTCTACCAGAATGAGGAAGACCTGAGTTCAGATGTGACTTCATGTATTTACTAAGTTCTGTAACCCTTGGCAATTCACTTAAATTTGTTTGTAAAATGGAGATAATAATAAAACCTACCTCCTAGATTGTTGCGAGGATAAAATGAGGACTATTTCATTTTTTTGTCTTTTATCCGAAGCAATTAAGATAGTGCCTTTTTCTTAGAAGGTACTTAATAAAATGTTTGTTGTACTTAATGTCACACATAAGGGTCAAGATCAGGCATTAACACCTACTGATATGTGTTTGGTCTTTCCCACTCGTAGAAAAGCTATGCCTTCCCAGGATGCTACTGTCATAATTATATTTTATGTACCTGAATATTTCAGGTTATTCCTTCCAATTATTCAGATGGCAATCCATCTACACCTGCTCATCTTATATAATTCATCCATGATCATCCCCTGATCCATTGGGGTGGCACCAACTTGTTGGGTAGCTTTCCTCTAAATCTCTTAATGTTATATCTATCCCAATGCATAGCCTCAGTGGAACATCTCTGTGGCTGGATGAAATGACAATCAATATGGCAGCCTTGAAGTCTAGTGATGGGGTCATTATTGCCAATCCTAATGTTAATTGGAAACAACAGATTACTGTGTGGAGATGGTCTTAGTCCTTTTAGCCAAAAAATTCCTTTCAATATTTGTTATAGTTCTCTATTTTTGGAATCTAATTTCTTTTAGAACTTTATAAGTTCTCATTTAAAAAAATAGAAATAAAGCAATGCTAATGGATTATTTTGCAATTCCATTTTGAAATATGAATTAAAGCATTAAAGCAAGTTATAAAAATAGCATAATGTTTTTGACATGCTTTTGGTAAGATAGCATTGCTTGTATTTTCCTAATTGCTAGCTATGAGAGAAGGATCCCAAAGTTTCCATGGCAAGGGCCCCTAGAAAATTCTATATAATCCTAGATTTAGACTTGGAAGATACCTCAGAGACCCTCCAGTCCATGCCTTCAATTTACAAAAGAAGAAACTAAGCAAGCAAGAAAGGCTATTGTCTTGCCTAACATCAGAGAGGAAGAAATCATTAAGATGTAGGATTTGAATCCAGGTTTTTTGACTCTAGAGACAGTACACTTTTCCACTGTGCGAAGGGGTTAGCTTAATCTGATACCTTTAATTATTATGGTAGAGAGACTCACAAATAAATTAGGGATTTTCCTAAGGACACACAATCAGTCAAAAGGAAAAGTAGAATTAAAATTCCCAATTTAGAAATGTTTTTCTAATTCTCTTTTTAAATGATGGAAAGCATAATCAAGTCAATGACAGATACGTCAAAGTTCTGCAAAAATGACACATGAGATAGAAGTCTTTTTCCTGGTGGGAGAGGGCTTGCTAAGAGAGAAGAAAGGATCACTATTATCAAAAGCAGGTTAATATCCAATGTGAACTTTATCTGCCTCCAAGAATTGCATATGGAAAGAGGAACAAGAATTTATTAAGTACCTACCTTGTGCCTGAGCTTTATGCTAAGAACTTTGCAAATATCATCTCATTTGATTTTAACAATCCTGAGAGGTAGTGTTAATGTTATCCTCATTCCATGTGTGAAGAAACTGAGGCAGACCAAGGTTAAATGACTTGCCTGAGATCACAGAGCTAAGGCAGAGTTTGAACTCAGGGCAGGCCTATTTCATCACCTAGCTGCATAGGAACTTTGACCATTCACTACTGCTTGAAAGCAGAGGCTGCTGGGATATTGTCAGAATTGGTCTTACCAAAGAACCACTCACTACATCTCTCTAAAAGCAGAAAGTTCGATATTCATCAAGAAATCACAAGAGGCAGCAAAGTCTGACTCCTGCAGGATCCCTGGCTGCTTCTGCTAGCCTTGGAGGCATCTCAGATTAGGTGTCCTCCTTAAGGGAGCAGTACAAAGGAAGTCGCAGCACAGAGCATCTTATAGCCCTCAGCATTTTCTGGCACTAGGTCACTCTCCCAACTAGTTTTTTACTGAGTACCAGCAATGTGCCAACCAACCAATCAAAAGCATTTCTATGCCAGAGATTCCTCTAGGCATTGGAGATACCAACGCAAAAATGAAGAGTCCCTCCCCTCAAGAAGCCTATATTTGGGGAGACAACATGCCTGCAATCAATAAGCACTTATAATTCTATAAGCCCATGGGGATAATAGAAGCAAACAGAATAGTCTCTGACCTTAAGGAGCTGTTATTCTAATGTAGGAGATAATCTATACGTAAACTGGCACATATAGAGTGTTCCCAAAGCCTTAATATCATTAAAGATTACAAGGGCATTAAGACTTTTGGAAAAGAAACAAGAGAAACACAGAGGAGAATTTAAGGTTGCCTTGGAGGGGAAGAATAAATATGGTATATTCCAAAAGTCTTAGTGAAATTTTAAAATCATAAATCTTAAATGGCTTTGATGCTTCTTTCTCATGTGTCTTTCTTACAGAGTTTTGCTGTATCTCTCATTGCCCTGATTGTTTTCCATCATTTAAAAAGAACTAGGAAAACATTTCCAAACTAGGGATTCTAATCATGTCTCTTCTTTTGATTGATTGTGTGTCCTTAAGAAAATCCCTAATTTATCTGAAACTTTCTGCCATCATGAGTGGCAGATTAAGGGGAACCGTTTGGTACCCTGTATAATAGAAATTAATAAATGATAATTTGAAGAGAGAAGTACGTGTATGTGTGTGTACATGCGTGCATGCATGCATGTATATGTGTGTGTGTGTGTGTGTATAGGGTGGGGTGGGAGGGAGCCCCTTGTCTGAAATGGAGACTGAGCTGAGATTTTGAAGGAAACTAGTCATTCTAAGAGATAGAAATGATAAGGGAGAACATTCCAGCAATGTGGGATGTCTTGTGCCAAGGCAGACAGAGAGAGACAGAGATAGAGTCAGAGACAGAGACATGGAGAGACAGAAAGAGACAGAGAAACACAGAAACAGAGAGATAGGGAAACACAGAGAAACAGAAATAGATACACAGAAAGATAAAGAGACAGAGAAAAACACAGAGACAACAGACAGAAACAAAGAGACAGACAGAGAGCCACACAGAAATAGAGAGATAGAGCAACACAGAGAAATGGAGATAGAGATACTGAGACATAGAGAAAGAGACAGAGAGAAAAAAGAGAGCCAAAGACACAGAAACAGAGAGAGACAGAGAGAGAGAGAGACGGGGGAGAGGGGGAGGGCAGGATGTGCATGAGGAACAGCAAGAAATCTGGTGCTGTGGAGAACACAAAAGACTTACCAGTCA
This sequence comes from Bettongia penicillata ogilbyi, assembly GCA_023548195.1. Lineage (NCBI taxonomy): Eukaryota > Metazoa > Chordata > Mammalia > Diprotodontia > Potoroidae > Bettongia > Bettongia penicillata. The sequence continues at coordinate 1,845,985 of JAJHZJ010000149.1, forward strand.
CGTTGGCTTTTTATGTTCTCAGAAGTAAGAAAAAAAAAAAGATAGCAAGGCCAAGGCAATTGCCAATTGATAAGCATATCTTAATGCCTAGCCCCTCCCCTTTCGCCAGTTTCAAACTTCCCCCTCAGTCACCTCTCTTTTTCACACTCTCAGTCCTCAAAATAACTTTTACAATCATCCCATAAGTCAAAATCATGTAGCATAAATCCACACTAACCATAGCAGCCAGATAACTTCACACCAGTTTGCATTGACTTTCTCAACAGAAAAAAGGCTAATTGAATTTGTGTGAGACCTTGAGCAAGTGATTTCCACAAAAGCAAAACTACCTGACTTTGAAGAGCCTTGTCAGGAAAAAAAGAGAAAAGACTGTGTAAAGCTTTGACCTTCTAACAGATGGACTCTTAGTTTACATTTTGTTTTTAACCTTATTTGGGAGCTGACATTAAAACTAGAGCTTTTGTTTTCATTTCTGTCATTTTCTGCCCTTTTTTCTCTTTTGAACTTTTCATAACATATGACCTTGGGAAATTTCTTATTTTGTGATCCTCCCCCCATTATTTTGAAAATAAATTTTTATTGATATTTTCTGTTTCTCATGCATTTCTCTACTTAGACCAAATATCCCTTCTCCTGCCCCTCCCAGAGAGTCATCCCCCTCAGTAGTTTTTAAAATCCCTACTTCCCTCACCTAATAAAATCTCACTGCCCATGTGGGTGTTTTCAGTACTCATGTGTCTCTTACTTCTCAGTCAAGATGTAGTCAAAATATCATAATAAATAAAACATTCATTTCTAGAAGATACAAAAAATGGCATGTCCTAATTTTGCACACACATGTGATATGTATGCATATAAACATATGCACACGTTTATATATATACAGTACATGTACATGTGTGTTTTATATAGATAGTATCTCCTAAGTCTTTGTTGTTCAGTTTTAAGATATTAAATCTTATTATATACTTTTCCTATATTAAACTATGTAATCTATGATGTATAATATATAGTATATAGTCTATTTACATATGGTATCTAATAATGTACCACAATAACATGTCATATGCTATATATATATATATGCAAATGCATAATTGATAAGTGATATATAATTATTCAGGATATGCAATATATATGATATATTTTATATAGTACACAATGCTATGTAAGAGATTATTTACATGACATGTAATGTATCATGTGATATATCATATATTATCTATAAGCTTTATCATCTTAAAACTGAACAAAGAATTATGGGACACTATATTACAAATTCCGCATACATGTATTACACACATACATAATGCACGTATTATATATCACATATAACATGTACACATGCATATACACCCACTTACATAGACATGCATGGGTATATGCATACACATACATCTATCATTTCTCAGTCTAACATCTACCCATCTCTATCCATCTATCTCTATCTGTCCATCCACCTGTCTACCTCTATCTCATCTCCCTTTCATGCTTTCTCTCTCTCCTTCTATCTGTCCACCCACCTATCTAGCCATATCTGCCTATGTATCTATGTATCTATCCATCCATCCATCCATCTTTCTATCTATCTATTTATCTATCTACCTATCTAGGACTTGGACAAAATTGCCAAGTTTGACTTTTACAGCATCCCTCTGCTTTTCTCTCTCTTCTCCTCTGCCTGGACTCTCAATTACACCTCCCATGTATATACCCACACCCACACCTCAGACTGCCTCAATTCTCCCCAACTTGGTTCCCACCCCCTTCCTAGATCTGCCTTCCCTGGAAGTATTCTATCAGATCACAGATTTGGATATAGAAGAAATCACAACTGTCATCTAGATTTACCCCATCATTTTACAAATGAACAGACAATCCCAGAGAGAATGTGATTTGCTTGGTGTCACAAATGTAATAAGCAAATGATGGAATTCAAACCTCGGTCTTCAGCCTCCAAATGCTCCCAAACAACTTCCACTTTTCCCCTGTAGCTTCAAGAACAGTAACTACAGAATGAAAGGGCCAAGACTTGAGTTCAAATCCTGACTCTTCTATTTGTGCTACCTGAGCAAGTAAGTCACTTAACTTTCTGAAGCCTCAATTTCAAAGTCTGTCAAATTAAGAGGTTGGCCTATATGATGGACTGCTTAGGTCCTTTCCATTTCTAAATCTATGACCCTATTATCCTTTCCTGGAATAGTAACAGCAATAAAACAGGATCTGACTAAACTGATTCATACTAAAGCAGAATGACTCAGAGCCTTAATCTAGCCAAAGGTATTTGCATTTTAAAAGAGGACCTTTTTAACCAAAAATAAATTCCTAATTTGTGGACTTTTGAGGTATTTGAAGAGAGTGAAATGAGGACTTTCAGCTAGTGGGGGGTTCTTTCTGCCAAGACCTTAAATCATGCCACACAGGGCAATTACCTACTCTGTCTCTGCATAAAGCCAAGCAGTATATACATTCAATCAGAATAATACAAGCCCTGGGGATATCACTTAAGAAAGCATTTCTAATTATTTCAGAACTTTTGTACTATATAGGCACACTGCAAAGATATGAACAACAAGAAAGAGAGGACTTGAGTTTCTTTGTGAAAAGGTTACATGCTATAGAACACTCCACATTCTGGAAAATTTTGAAAGGTGCTAGTGGTGCACATTGGATTTTTGAAAATGAGCTGACTCTTTGTCAGAGAAACAAGTATCTTTGGGAACTGCTTAGTTTAGCTCTGTCTATCCAGTAGGGTATTACAAAAGAAATTATAGCTAACTAGCACTTACATAGCTATGGTTTACAAAGTTGTTTATGTGGCTTACCTCATTTGATACTCACGCTAACCCTGTAAGGTTATCCCCATTTTACAGATGAGGAAACTGAGGTTGAGAAGTTAAATAACTTGAACAGTCATATAGCCAATAAGTATGGATGGAAGGATTCAAACTCAGGTTTTCCTCATTCCAATTCTATCCATCTATTTGCTGCCTAAGTGCTATCCTTTTGCAAAATTGTTAAGTAAATGAAGATTATTTTCAATAGTATGCCTTCTCTTCTTCTATTTCCTCGGCACCCAACCCCATAAACTCATCTATTTTGTTGCCATCCTCGTTCAGTGTCTTCATGTTACCTACCCTTCACCATCCAAGGTTCTGTTGATGCCCAATTAAAATTATCTCTTCTATATCTCAGCCTCAAGGTATTAGTCAAATAATCCAACAAATTAACTTGAGCAAATAAAAGAGATATAAGGCCACAGGGCTTTGACCAACTGTATTTTAATGGTGGTCTCTAGGGTATGCTTTCATCTTCAGCCAAACTAATTAGTGATGCTAATAATAGGACTTTCAGAAAACCAGCAACCCATCAGGGTAATGGAAAGGGATTTAAGGCAAGAAAGACCATTTTCAGGCTTCTCTAATGTCTTCTCAATTGATGCCTCCATTCCACTCCTGTCAGTGATTGATTCTTTCATCTAATTCTTTTTTTTACATAATCACTAATTCTTTGAGAATTCTAAACAGAAAGTTTCATGAAGACAGGGACCCTTCTCATCTAAACTTTGAATCATCCCCAGTACCCAGAACCATACCTTTCAAACTTTTGGTACATAATCAATGCTTGCTAGTGAACTGAACTGCAAATAGAAAGAAAAAAGAGAAACTAAAATGTGTAAGTGTGTGAAGTCTCTAAACTGGACTCACACAGTCTCAATCTTCCAAGTAGAACCACAAAACTTGAATTTGGGACTCACTTAGATTTCTTCTGGAAGAATTTGTCATTTAGTGCCTGGTGCCACTGAGGTCACAAGCACGAATACTGAAGGCTATAAACTCCAGTCAGAAGCAAAGAATAGAGGAGAGCACAGATCCTTGAGCAACATCTAATGAGGTATGTTTGGGGGAGATGGAGTAGTCTATGTTAGCAGTATTGAAGAATATATACAGGAGGGCAAAGTGAGATGGGGCTGAAAAGGCTAAGTTAGAGACAGAATGCAGAGGGTTCTGAAGGGCCAGCCAGCTAAGGAATTCAGATTTCATTCAGTAGCTATAGAAAGTTGTAGAAAGGCTTAGAACAGGAGAGTGACATGATCAGATCTACAGCCACAGAAAGTAAAGCCCCCAAAAGGTCTGGCTCTAAGTTACACAGTAGTAATTAGAGTCAGCATTCTTTCCACTTGATGGAAAAGCATAACTGACCTCTCTTTGCTGTCTTTTTTTCCTCCAAAGCTACACCTATCTTGAAGAATAAAAACATGTGAAATAAATTGTCAAAGTCTAGGGCAGGACTGTTGGCCAGGGTGCTGAAGTAAGAAGGGATTAGGATCATGGCTGACTTAATGTTGTTGTTCTCCCCTCCCCCACCTTTACTACGACTTTAAGATAGATACCCTCTCCCAGAGGTTAGAAGCGAGTGGCAGATTTAGAGTTGTTACAACCCTTAGAGGTCATGCAGTCCAAACCTTCATTTTAGAGAAGCCCAGGGAAGTAGAGTACTTTCCCTAAAGACACCCAGTAAGTGGTAGAGGCTGAATTTGAACTCTCTTCCCAATGTACCAAGCTGTCTGTGTCTGTCTGTTCGTTCCTCCCTCTTTCCTTCCCCTACTGACCTTATTCATTTTGATAGCTGGTTGCTCTCTTTCATTCTCAAAGAGGACCTCAGAGGATCTAAGTGTATCCAACTGTGGCTGATCAGACCAGTACAAGCTCAGAATGTTCTACCACAGGTTGGGCACAAATAGTCCATGTGAACATTTGGGACAGAGTCTCTAAATTTGCACATCTCATTTTTGTTTTGTTTTATTTGAGCGATTTCAGTTCTGCTTTGCTTTATGAGGGAAGCATCTTCTCTGATGTGGGCACACCCACATTTTGATAGAATACCATAGGATCTCGAATTCTTTTGGGGGAGGTGAGAAAGGAGATGAAGTATACTGTGTGTATTCTTGAGAAAAAGTGCATAGGGGAGTTCTTTGGTGTCATAACATTAAATACACATTACATACATTATATATAAAATATTCACACATAAAATTTAAAGCAATTTGCAGTGTAAAACAAATGTAACAAATTTGTATCAACATATATAAATATTATATACACACATATTAATTACTGTGTTGGCGGATGCACAATACTGAAACTTACAAAACTAAAACAAAACTGAAACTTACAAAACTAAAAAAAAACTAAAAGATCAGTATCAGTGGGATCCTCAGAAGCATTTTCACTGTTGCTAATTAATGAATCAGATTCTAATCTCTTTTTGGGGGCCTTAACTTCCTTTACTACAGCATGAAAGGGTGAGTTCCAGCTGCAAAATTTTAGGATTCTATAATTTTGTTGAAGAAGAAAAAGAAAAAAACATGTAGGAAACCAGAGAGAAATCAATAATAAATGAGATGAATGTTATAAAACTAATGCTATTGGGTAACATCACAAATGTTGATGAAAAGCATTTCTGAGGGGTCTTTCTTACCCCTAGCTTTATTTACTATTTTAATCTTGTGCTCAAGGGAATATTCTGTTTTTCTTTTCTTCCAATTCACATTTCTTTCACTAAAAATGTGCATCCTAATATCAGGACCACGTGCTGTTCCTTGACACAAGGGGTGTGTGGCAAACAGTTGAATCACTTCTGGTTAACTGCAGAATTGCAGCCATAGCAATTCAAGCAGAGAACCCCCTCGCTGCCAATTTTTATTCTAATCCAAATGCCCACCACCCACTTTGGAGATGTGGTGCCAGCTCAGTTTCCTCCCCCTGCCAGATAATTGGCTTCCCTTCTGTTCAACTTTGTGACCTCCAGCTTTAGAGAAAACTTCTGGCTCTGGGAAATTGGCCCAGGGAGATCTTGGCCCCATTCGCTCTGGTGAATGGCAAAGAGTAACACTTTATTTGACACTTTAAAAGAAGCCATTTAATTCCTACTGATATTTCCTGTCATATTTGAAAAGAAAAACAAAATGAGCAACCAAGAGAGAGTCTGGCTGAAGGAGAAGCTGGCCAAGAGTGCTTGAGTCTGAAATGGCCTGGCCTGGCATGTCCTTCTTGGTAAGCTTAAAGTCTGTTTCCCTGGTCATTTCCCTGCCTTTCCCACAAAGATTTTGCAGCCGCTTCTATAAAGGCCTCCTGGAACTAGGCAAAAAGGACAGAAGGGATTCGGTGGTTAATTTCAGATATCTGGCCTGAGCCCCTGGCTATTCTCCTAAGGGATTTCCCTCGGAAATCACCCAACACTTAAGGGGCATTTCAATAAGGAAGTAGCTGGAAACGTGTGGGGGATGGGAGCTGAGTTCTGGAACTAGTGGAAACAACGGAAGACTCAGTGACCCCCTACTTTCCCCTTTTCTCTGGGTGTCACATGCTCTTCCCCCATATGCATACAAATGTAGAGATAATGATGAATGAATTAATTTAGGGACATCTTGGACTCCGTCCCCAAGCCACAACAGCTGTTCCAGGCACCTGGCCAGCGGTGGGGCTGCAGGCTAGAGGTAAAGCGGCGCGGCCTTGGGATCCCTCGGAGCCCCCAGTTCCTCTCTGATGAACCTGATGCTCCTTGACAGCCCCTCTCCCCGAGGCGCACACCCCTGGGTCTGGCGGCGTTGGGTGAGTCTACCCAGGAAGGGGGGACCCTGAGGAGCCCCCCTGAGTCAGAGGCGCGCGTTAGATCCCCGGACCCCCTCCTTCGGGGGAAGGGGCGAGCAGCAAGCGGCAGCGGAGGACGCGCGCACACACCCACACCTCCCTGGAAGGCACAGGCACAGGCACAGGCACAGGCTCCGGCTCAGGCTCAGGCTCAGGCTCAGGCTCAGGCTCCGGCTCCGGCTCAGGCTCAGGCTCCGGCTCCGGCTCCGGCTCCGGCTCAGGCTCAGGCACTCGCACAGGCACAGGCACAGGCACAGGCTCAGGCTCCGGCTCCGGCTCAGGCTCAGGCACTCGCTCAGGCACTCGGCACAGGCACAGGCTCAGACTCAGGCTCAGGCTCCGGCTCCGGCTCCGGCTCAGGCACAGACACTCGCTCAGGCTCAGGCTCAGACACTCGCTCAGGCACTCGGCACAGGCACAGGCTCAGACTCAGGCTCAGGCTCCGGCTCCGGCTCCGGCTCCGGCTCCGGCTCCGGCTCCGGCTCAGGCACAGGCACAGGCTCCGGCTCAGGCACAGACACTCGCTCAGGCTCTCGCACAGGCTCAGGCACTCCTCGCACCCGCGCGCACTCGCACCCGCCCGGTGCCCGGCACTTACCCGCTGCTGCTGCTGCTGCCGGCTGCTGACAGCCACGGCGGCCGCCGACGCCGCGCTGTGCCTGAGCTCCGCAGCCCCGCCGGGTCTGAGCAGGCTGCGCGTGAACCTGCGGGTCCGCTCTCCGGCCATGCAGCCCTCGGAGCGCCCGCGCCTCGGGCCCCGCTGGAGCGCGCAGCTGGAGAGGAGGCGGTGGCGCCTCCCGCCCGGCCGAGCCTCGACCCCCCCGCCTTTCAGGAAGCGGAACTCGGAGCGCTCCCCCCCTTCTCCCTCGCTCAACTGTCTAGAGGCGGTTTGTTCCCTCCAGCTCCCCCACCCCACCCCACCTCCTCCCCCGCTTGTGCAGCTTCTGCGCCACTTTCCAAACTCCCCGCTGCTCTTCTTGTCATCCCCGTCCCGCTCTAAGTCGTCCCCGAGGTGGCACCTCTAGCTCAGCGCTTTCCGCGCCCGAGACTGGCCCGCGGTGCCACCCGTGCGCACCCTCCCCTGTCTGACCACTCGGGTGGGGGACAGGCGTGGGGATAAAGCCTGGAGGGGGTCCTCTAACCCCGACCTGTGCGTCCGGGACGCTGTCCTTGGACTGCTGCTTTTGCCTCCCTTTCCTACCCAGTCCTTGACGGTCCGGTGCAGGCAAACGACCCCAGGCATCTGGCTAGTCCGACCTATGTCTTTTGGGTTTCGTTCTCCTAATGATCTTAGTTCGAGTAGGGGTCATGAGCTACAAACTGACCTCTGTAGGAATGGGGGGGCGAAGGCCGTGTTTCCAGTGTTGGTGGAATAAGTTTGTGTATCCCTCTTTTTAAAATATTTGTAGTGTGTCACCCACTCTTTCCAATGGCTCTTAACTTTAATATTTTCTGGAGCTCTTTGGGTAAATTAATGTAAGAATTGCCGTATTGGGTCAGATTTGTTCTCTATCAAATTCAGAACCGGTTCTAACATACTGGAGAGAAGGTCTGTGCAAGAGTAGGGTTCTCAGAAAGGCCCCCTCTACTAAATCTGGAATCAAGAAACTTGGGTTCTAATCCCATTTTAAACTATTACTCAATGCGGGATTAAGAGTAAGAACCTCAAGTTTCCTGAAGGGGCCTAATGACACTTGTAGCTAACCTCCCTCAGAGCTGTGAAAAAACACTAAATGTTTGCCACGGTCTTTCTTTTAATCCTTTCTGCATCTTGATATTTCCTTCTGATATTCTCTTGGTACCCTACATTGGACATATTTAAATGAAACTCATAATCTCTCTCCCTCAAGTCACTAACAGCTCCAAGCTTTCTATTTCTCTTTATAATACCACTTTCCACCATTTATTTTACCTCCCTCTTCCTCAGCCCCATAATAATCATTTATCAAGATTTTGTTATTTGACTTTCACAATCTTCCCTATTTAACTATTTTTTTACATTCATGGTTATTTTACTAGTTCAGGCCCTTGTCATCTTTTCCCTGTATTGTTACAATGACCACTTAATAGTCCTTCATGCTTTCAGTTTCTCTCTTAAGCAATTTATCCTCTGGAAAACTTAGAAAATCATCTTCCTAAAAATTGATACCTTATGTGGTTCCTAGAATGAGGGGTCAGCTTTATGACTAGGTGATTGTGAGCTCCTTGAAGCCAGGCACACAGCAGGTGGAAAATAAATGCTTATTGACTTGTCTGCTTGGTATGATTTACATATAGGTTTTGAGGTGTCAAATTCAAATAGAAATGGATCCTCTTCTCTTGATCTCTAGCCCTATTAGCATATCATGATAAGTCCAGTCAAGCCTCAGCCTTGGATCACTCCTACCATTCATCACCTCCTCAGCTACATACATACTGCTGAATGAAGATGCAGAAAATCATGCTACTGTTTTGACTAGGTCCACTACAGATTTACATTATATAACCTCAACTGGGCCCTCACTGCTACTAGGTAATCCTATTATAGTCCCTTTGTCAGTGTATCACTCTCCACAGTGGCTCTTCCAAAACTTTTCATCCCTCCTCAAATTTCCTATGGCTTGCTCCCCTTCCCTTCCCTTAGATCAGCTGAGAATCTTATTTTGATTATATGTTACAGAAAAAAATGAGACCTTTCACCATGAATTCCCTCTTCCCTCTTTGTCCTCATGTCCTATCACTCAGGTACCTTCTTTGCCTTCCTTCATCTGTGTTTCACATGATGAAGTGGCCTTACTCCTTACCAAGGCTAACCCTTCTACATGTTCACTGATCCCCTTTCATCCATCTTTTCCAACAGAATGTTCCCTTTGTCATCTATTTCACTTATTTTTACCCTTACTCTCTTTTCTGACTCATTCCCTAATGCCTACAAATGTGACCATACCCCTCCCATCCTGAAAAAAAAGTCTTTACTTGATCCATCCATACTATCATCCTATTATCTCTTCTGCCTTTTGTAGCTAAACTCCTCAGAAAAGGCCATCTATACTTTCTCACCTCTCACTCTCTTCTTGACCCATTACAATTTGGATTCTGACTTTATCATTCCCCCAAAATTATTTCTCCAAAGTTAACAATCATCTCTTAATTGCCAAATTCAGTGGTCTTTTCTCAATCCTCATTCTCCTTGACCTCTCTGCAGCCTTTGACACTAGTGGTCACTCTTTCCTCCTTGATTACGTCTTCTCTTTCAGTTTTTGAGTCACCACTCTCTCCTGCTTCTTCTCCTACCTCTATGACCATTCCTTCTCTGTCTCTTCCTGAATCCTCCAGGTCACACCCTCTGACAATAAGTGTCCCTCAGGCTTTTGACCTTGATCCTCTTCTCCTTCTATCCTTCTTCACGTGATGATCTCATCAATTCCCATGGATCTAATTACTGTCTATATGCTGTTTCTCAAAAACTCTCTATTGACCTCCAATCTCCAATCTCTAGCTGCTTTTCAGACACCTCAAACTAGATGTCCAATAGACATCTTGAACTCAATATGTTCAAAACAGAACTCATTGACTTTCCCCCTAAACCTTCCCTATTATTGTATAGGGCAACACTATCCTCCCAGTCCTTCAGGCTTGCAACCTAGGTGTCATTCTGAATTCCTCACTATCTCTCACCCTCTTACATCAAATCTGTTGTCAAGGCCTGATGACTTCATCAGTAAAGCATCTCTTGAATATTACCCCTTTTGTCCTTTGACTCTGCTAAGATCCATACATACCTGCAAGTGGATTGATAAAGTAGCCTGCTGGTGAGTCTACCTGTCTCAAGTCTCTCCCCACTGCAATCGATCCTCTATTCCATGACTAAAGGGATTTTCTCAAAGTAAAAGTCCTGTCATGCCATTTCCTGCTCAATAAATTCAAATGACTACTTATCTCCTTTAGGATCAAATGCAAAATGCTCTGTTTGGTATTCAAAGCCCCTTATAACTTAAATTCCCCCTTACCTTTCCAGTCTTCTTGCACTTTATTCTACCACATCTATTCTTTGATCCAGTAACACTAGTTTTCTGATAGTTCCATGAGCAAGACACCTTTATCTCTTGACTCAGGCATTTTCTGTCTTCCATGCCTGGAATGCTCTTCCTTCTCTGCTCCAACTACTGATCTCTGTGGTTCCCTTTAAGTCCCAACTAAATCCCTCCTTCTATAGGATGCTTTCTTCAGCCTGTCTTAGTTCTACTATCTTCTATTTGTTAATTATTTTCTATTTATTCTGCACATAGCTTTCTTTGTAGATATTTGTTGACATGTTTTTATTCCAGTTTGAATGTAAGTTCCTTGAGGGTAATGACCATCTTTTGCCTCTTTTTTGTATCCCCAGTACTTAACAGAGTTCATGGCATAATGCTTATTGATTGGACTGTGGGCTGCATTTTGAATTAGAAACCCACAAATTAACATTATTTTTGTTTAATTATATTTTTATTTATTTTATTAAATAATTCCTGATTTAACTTATTCTGGTTCAGAATTAAACCAGATTAATTTCCAAATTTAGGCAAGATGATCATTCCTTTCCCACAGGATGCCAAATTTAGAGGATGCTGCCATGACTAGGTGTTTTCAGTACAGAAAAAAAACCAATCTACTAGTCTCAGGTTAGTAAGATCAGTTAATTAAAATGGAAGAGGGACTGAAATCCTCTTCTTTACCACCTTTACAAGCAGAGGCACCCATGCATTTGTCTTGTGCTATCAGTTTTCTGGGATCTCTGTTCTTCCTCATCCCTAACTGAGGATATGCAGATGTGCAGTCTGAAAAATTTGTCTAGGAAAATTTCCTAGTTTTAGATCTGAAAGGAATAATACCTTGATGCAAATTAATTTGTTATCTGACTATGTATTAGGACCAGAAAGGTCTGAGAAAGTACAAATCCAGACCGGAGGAGAGAGTAACCTGAAAAGCAGTTATTGAAAGGATTAAAATACATGAGCCAACAATCTATTACCTATAAGAAGCATTCCTAATATCTAATGATACATACATTGGACATAAAAAAGAGAAAATGATCAAAAATATTTTATAGAGCTAGAAAAAATAATAACAAAATTCATCTGGAAGAACAAAAAGTCAAGAATATCAAGGGAATTAATGAAAAGAAATGCAAGGGAAGGTGGTCTAGCCAACCAGATCTAAAACTATATTGTAAAGCAGCCATCATTAAAACTATTTGATACTGGCTAAGAAACAGAGGGGTGGAGCAGTGGAATATGTTAGGTATACAAGACACAGTAGTGAATGGCTATAGTGGTCTACTGTTTGACAAACCCAAAGCTTCTGTGAGTTATAAGAACTCACTATTTAACAAAAACTACTGGAAAATAATATGGCAGAAAGTAGTAGTGACCAATATTTTGTACCATATACCAAGATAAAGTCAAAATGGGTACAAGATTTAAACATAAAAATTGATACTATAAACAAATTAGGAGAACAAGGTGATAGTTTACTTGTCAGATCTATGACCAAAACTGAGATAAAGATCGGTATGAAATGCAAAGTGGATAATTTTGATTACACTACATTAAAAAGATTTTGCACAGACAGGGTCAACGCAACCAAGATTAGAAGGAAAACAGAAATATGGGAAACAATTTTATAGCCAGCCTAAAAAAAAGGCCTCATTTCTAAAATATATAGAGAACTGAGTCAAATTTATAAGAGGTCAAGTCATTCCCCAATTCATAAATGGTCAAAGGATATAAACGGAAAGGTTTCAGATGAAGAAATTAAAGCTAGTCATATGAATAAAATGCTCTAAATCACTATTGATTAGAGAAATGTAAATTGAAACAACCCTGATGTACCACCTCACACCTATCAGATTGGCTAACATGACAAAACTGGAAAATGATAAATGTTGAAAAAGATGTGGGAAAACCTGGAACACTAATGCATTATTGGTGGAGCTGTGAACTGATCCAATCATTCTGGAGAGTAATTTGAAATTGTGCCCAAGGGGCTATAAAGCTATGCATACCTTTTGATATAGTAATACTACTACTAGGTCTGTAACCCAAAGAGATTGTAAAAAATGGAAAAGAACCCACATGTACAAAAATGTTTTTAACAGATCTTTTTATGGTGGCCAAGAATTGGAAACTGAGAGGATATCCATCAGTTGGGGAATGGATAAACAAGTTGTGGTATGTGAATGTAATGGAATACTGTTGTTCTATAAGAAATGATGAGCAGGCAGACTTCAGAAAAACCTGAGAAGACTTACACAAACCGATGCTGATTGAAGTGAACAGAACCAGGAGAACATTGTACATAGTAACAGCAACATTGTGCAATGATCAGCTTTGATAAACTTAGCTCTTCTCAGCAATGCAACGATCTAAGACAATTTCAAAAGACTTATTACTATGGAGTCTGAATGTGGATTGAAGAATATCATTTTCTCTCTCTTTTTCTTTCTCATGGTATTTCCCTTTTGTTCTAATTTTACTTTTACAACATGACCAATATGAAAATATGTTTAATATGATTTTACATGTATGTATATCTTATATCAGATTGTGTGCTGTCTTGGGGAGGGAGAAGGGGAGAGAAAAGAAAAGGTTTGCAACTCAGAATCATATAAAAAGTGAATTTTGAAACCTAAAGCTAAATAAATAAATTTTTAAACTAACAAAAGATTTAAGACTCAAAAAAATTTTCTCTTATCAGCTTTTATTCCCTTTGCCAGATTCTGTCAGAAAGCTCTGAAATCCAAGGTGAGGGAAAAGGACATGTTTTTAATACAAATTTCAGGAATTCAGAATTCCTGAATTATATGTTAGAATTATAATCCAACTAATAAAAACCTGAAACAGAAAAAATAGATCAAAATGTACCTTGTTTCAGTTCATTCCAGAAAATCTGGAGTTATGGTGAACTTAATAAAAAGTCATACAATGAACTGATAACATGCTGAAAGACACTACTGACAATGAGACATCTCCCAGTCTACCCTACCCCAGTTGAGAGTATACAGATACTGATCTCTTGCAACAGTTCCCTCTGGCTCAGTGGATGCAATGTTAGAATTGAGAGTCAGAGAGACCTGGGTTCATATAGTGTCCCTGACATTTATTAAACACTTCTAACTCCAAATCTCAATGTAAATCTATGCCCATCCTCCCAACTTCCTTATTTCTGTTGATGGCACCAAGCCATGCCCCACCACACAAATTCAAAAAACCCCAGTCATCTTTGCCTCATCTCCATGTGTTTGTGGATGCTAAGTCCTACTGATTCCACTTTCACAACATTTCCTGTACTCTTCCGCCTTCTCCTCACTTCCACTACAAGTCTTTATGTCAGGCCCTTGCCTGTTTTTGTCTGAATTGTCCTGGTACCCTCTTGGATCATCCCCCTGGCATTTTATTTGACTAATATTTCATTACGATCCATTCATCTCATGACTACCAAAATGATTTTGTTTTAATACTTTTTTGTTTTAAACATTACAATCACCAGCAAACACAAACATTCCAATATACAGAGATTAACAGAAAAGAATTTTAAATAAGAAATGAGAACTTTGGGAGTTGACTTCTTTATATTAATAAAAAGTTTGTGAATGTTTTTTTCTGCATCTCTATCTCTCTCACTACTGCCCTCCCCTTTTCCTCCCTCACTGAAGCCATCCATTGTAACAAAACAAATCAGTACATTGGGCACGTCTGAAATTGTGTATCTTGTTCTGCACCTCTAGTCTGTCACCTCTCTGCCAACTGGTGGGTGGCATGCTTATTCATCAGTCCTTTGAAGAAAGGATTGGTCATTGGTTTAATCAGAGCTCTGAAATCTCCCAAATACTAGCTCCAACATAGCTGGGAAATTTCCAGTAACTTTCTTTTGTTTCTAAAATAGAGTACACATTCCTTGGTTTTGCATTCAGGATACTCCACAATCTAATTTCAACCTGCCTTTCTAGTCTTATTTCATAATATTTCCATTCATGTACTCTATATTCCGGCTAAAATGTACTTCATTCTTGTTTCCCCTTCCTTCCATTCACACTTGGAATATACTCCCCCTTCATCTATGACTTTTGAAACCTTTCACTTTCTTCAAAGCTTAGCTCAGTTTCTACTCCTTTCCAGGAACCTTCCATGATTCCTCCAGTTCATAAGAAGGTCCTCTCCCTCCTCCAAGTTTCTTAAAATGCTTTGTCTGAGTGTTTCCTTTCTTTTTTTAAAAAAAATCTACTTTGCATTATTCCTGTGCAACAATATGTCATATTGACCCAGTACGATGACAATCTTTTTTACTTTGTATCTAGTATAGTATCTTGTACACACAATAAATATTTATTTCCTTGAATTAAAAGGGGGAAAGAGGAAAGGAAGAAGGCTGAAAAATGGAAATTTAGGAGTACCTAAGCTAAATTTAACTTCAGAAATTTTAGGACGATCTTCTTTAATTGCATTCAAATAGAGGCATTATACTAAAACAAAAACAGCAAAAGATTCTACTTTGCTTAGCCTCACGCATGGCCATCTTTTATACCTTCTTACTAGATTCCATTTCTGATACATTCCCAAATCCTGAGAATTCTGCCTCCAGAACATATTTGAAATGGATTACATCCAGAGCCATAACGATGGTGGGTGTAAATGGAGCTCAGAACATCAAGTGAAGAGTCTGCTAATAGCAATCGCAATCCTTCATTTGAAGCTACCAGATAACAGACCAAGCTAAGTTCCTTTGCTCTCCTACACCCTTTTTTCCACCCCACTCCCCCTTCCAAATCATCCTACATATTGCTACCAGAGTCATAGGATTTGATTGCCTAAGAACTTTTCACTGCCTCCTATTGCTTAACAAATAAAGTCTGAACTCCTCAGTTCAGAATAAGTGACTCCTCCCCATCCATAATGTGACTCTGGCCCTGCCTTTCTAGTATGCTATCATGCCATGCACTACCATTCTTCTTTCACAGGCTCTATGTTCCAGTCAAGCTAAATCAATCACAGTCTCCCAAACATACCCCATGTTTTCCTTCCTTCTTGTCTTTTCTCATACTGTTCTCCTTTCACTAGCTGTGTGACCTTGGGCAAGTCACTTAACCCCAACTGCCTCATCCTAGGTCATCTCCAGACATCTTGATGAATATTTGGTCACTGGATCCAGATGGCTCTGGAGGAGAAGTGAGGCTGGTGACCTGCACAGTCCTTGCTCACTCAAAACAAAGTCAAGTGCAAGTCATGTTATTATTTCTCTGATGGCATGGTCTTCTTTGGCAATGAAGGACGAACACACACACTATTCTCTATAAAATCTGGAATATGCCTTCCTCTACCACTTTCAACTGTAAATTCATGCCCATCCTTCAAGGTCCTCAGATGCCGCCTTCTCAACACAATCTTCCCTGATTCCCCCTAGCTAGTGATATCTTCCCCAAGTGTTCTCATGGCACTTTTTAATGTACTTCTCACCTATGTATCAAGGATTCTTGAAATTGTGCATGCTATTATTCCCTCCAAGAATGCTGATTGCAATGCCTCCAGTCCTTAGCAGAAGATCCTTTAAGAAATGCTGTAGTTAAGGAAAAAAATCACCAGATGATTAATCTATTGGTGATGAGCCTCTATGAATTTAACTATGTCAGTTCATACTCCATTATTGGGTCTGTACTTGAAACATATTTAGTTTTGTAGGATGTGCAAAACTTTACATTTGCTGGCATAGCCTTTGAGTATATCACCCTTCTACTACGATGGTGCCTTCCACATAGAAAGACATTAATAAACGTCTGTGAGGTCTCTGGCACACATTGAAAACAGTCCTTTTAGATCATTTTTTTTCTTGGCAGGGAGTCAACATTTCTGTCTTTTAATAAGCATTCTATGTATCAGTATTAGGGCAAGTCACTTAACATTCCTGGTCCTCAGTTTCTTTAGTTATAAAGTCAATAAACATTTCTCATGTACCTACACTATGCAAGACACTGTGCTAAGCCCTGGGAAAAATATTAAGATCCTATGATTTATGAATGTTCCCTGTGTCCAGAGGGTCTAAAATAGTTCTTCCTAAGTGGTTTGCCTTTATGACTTCTAAAGTGATTGACTTGGAGACTTTAAAGTGTTCTATTTTATAATGTTAGTCATCATTGTTATTGTCATCATTATCATCACCATCCTCATCCTCATCATTATGTCTGGAAGCAGATGATTAAAAGTCAAACTAAGGATTTTGGACTTTATTGGACAGGCATTAAGTAAATACTAAAAAGGTTTTGAGTAGCAGAGTTACATGATCTTACCAGCACATCAGGAACAGTAATTGCTCAGTGACATATAAAACAGATCAGACTGGAAAGATGTGAGAAAAAGAGAATAGTTAAGAAATGATCACAGTAATTCAGGCAAAAAGGCATGGGGGCCTGAGCTAGGGTGATGGTAGTGAGTATAGTGAAGAGGGAAGCCATGGGAAAGATATTCTGTAGGTACTAAGAGAATCTGGGGACTGGTTAGACATGGAGCTAAGGAAGAGGAAAGAGTAAAGATGAGACAGAAGTTTAAAACCAGCATTACACGGAAAATGGTGATGGTATTAATAGAATTGGGAGCGGGGAGAAGGGATGGTTTCAGGAAAAGATGGGGACTTCATGATAAATTTGAGGAACAATGCTTGCAGGTAAGTTAAATGCTAGCCCACAACAGCTTGTTTAATTCTTAATGTTGTCTGGGTCCCCATTCTTTAGGAGAATGACCATAGGGTTGAGGAAAGAGAAGGAAGAAAATAGGAGAATTACCTTAACTTTTACTGGGATTATGACTGTTGTAAGACAAAATTTCAAAAAAAACCTAAGTTTATCTTTGGCAAATTCCTGCTTCCCTTTCTGCATTGTACCCTTCTAACATTTCCTAGTACATTGTGACCTCATCTTATGGAGTACTCTTATACTCTTAGAAGGAGGGCTGAAGAGTCTTCTTCTTTCCCACTTCTCAGTCTATGCTTAAGACATCACTTACCTTCCCTCTCTAAAACAAAGCATCTTTCCCTTAATAAAACTAATCTACGTGCTATGAGGAAAACAATAGACTCAATCTAACTTAAACTGAAAGAAACTGCCGATATCAACTCTCCAAGAGCTAGCTTCCTCTTTTAAAAATAAATAGGTGTAGTGACTGGGCATGTGATTTCATTGGGACAGGGAAATCTCCCTGGAGGAAATTCCCTCCACCAATTTTGGGCATAATTATCAATAAACATTTATTAAATGCTTGCTATGTGTCAGGCACAGTGCTAAGCACTGGGGATACAAAAAGAGGTAAAAGACAGTCACTGTCCTCAAAGAATCAGGTAGATAACATATAATCAAATATCTACAAGGAAGGCTGTAGACAAGATAAATAGGAAATAATTAGCAGGGGGAACATGTGTGTGTGTGTGTGTGTGTGTGTGTGTTTTCATCCTTTGTTGCTGAAGAAGATCATGCTATCACAGAAATAATGACATGATTTGACACTTGACTTTGTTTTGAGTGAGGAAGGGCTGTGCAGGTCACCAGTCTCACTTCTCCTCCAGAGCCATCTGAATCCAGTGACCAGATACTTATCAGGATGACTGGAGATGACTCAGGATGAGTCAATTGGGGTTAAGTGACTTGCCCAAGGTCACACAGCTAGTGAGTGTCAAGTGTCTGAAGTGAGATTTGATCTCAGGTTCTCCTGACTCCTGCACTGGTGCTCTATCCACTGCACCACCTAGCTGCCCCAGCAGAGGGAAGGCACAGGAGTTAATAAGGGTTGGGGAAGGCTTCCGGTAAAATATGATTTTAGATGGGACTTAGAGGAAGCCAAGGAGATCAGGAGTTGGAGTGGAGAAGGGAAAGCATTCCAGGTACAAAGGACAGCCAGAGAAAATGCCTGTCAAGAGATCTGGAACATCTTGTCCATGGAGTAGTCAGGAGGTCAATGTCACTAGAATGAAAGATATGTGTGGAGGAGGAAGGTGGAAGAAAACTAGAAAGGTAGAAGTGGGGCTAAATTATGAGGGGCTTTGAATGACAACTAGAGCATTTTATTTGATCAGGAGAGGATGGCATGAGACCAGGAGAGAGTAGTGATCCAAAAACCTAGAGGAAAGAGAGGATTAAGAAGGAGAAAGTGACCAACAATGTCAAAGGCTACAGAGAGGTCAAGGAGAATGAAGACTGAGAAAAGGCCCTTAGATTTGGGAATGAAAAGATGATTATTAACTTTAGAGGGAGTAGTTTTGAGGGAATTTATCATCCAGATTATGATAGATTAAGAAGAGAGTGAGAAGAGAAAAAATAGAGACATCTATTGTAGATGAACTTTTCTGATGAATTAATTTAGTTGCAAAGGGAAGAAGAAAAATAGGATGATAATTAGCAGAGCTGGAGGGATCAAGTGACTATTTTTTCCAGGGTATGAAAGACATGGGAATGTTTTCAGGCAGTAGGAAATGCAGAGAGAGAGAGAGAGAGAGAGAGAGAGAGAGAGAGAGAGAGAGAGAGAGAGAGAGAGAGAGAGAGAGAGAGAGAGAGAGAGAGAGAGAGAGAGAGAAAGAGAGAGAGAGAGAGAGAGAGAGAGAGAGAGAGAGAGAGAATAACTGAAAGAGTGAGAATAACAGAATCTGTTGGAGGAGATGGGAAAGAATGAGATTGCTTGAACAAACAGAAGGGTTAGACTTGGTAAGGAGTAAGGCCACTTAGCCATGTGAAACATGGGTGAAGGAGGAGACAGTAGCCACACCTTCTCTGCAACTCATAATTGATGTTAGTTGCCTAGAGAGAGCAATGAAAGGGTAAATGATTTACAAAAGATCAGAAATCTAGGACATCAGAGATAGGGCTTGAAATGGGGTCTTCCTAACTCCAAGGTCAGCTCTCTCCATTGAACAGAGCTGCCTAACCCAAATAAATCACCAATTAGTGGAATTTCAGTAAGCGTGACAAAATAATAGGAAAAATTCAGCCATCGAAGGGGAGATATTTCTGGGCAGGGGATCAACATTAGAGAAACGTTAGCCCTCCCTGGAACTCATCCCCCCCAAAGTAAGCCCCCTTAAGCTGTTCCCATTTTTTGATAACATCCTCCCTTTTCCCCACAGGTTGTCTAAACAGCTCCATGTGTTTTTTATAGTGATTCTTTTGGCACCAATGGAGGAGTCTCTGGCATTGGAGTGGAACCAAATGCACACCCCCTTCCCCATTTCCCTTACCTCATAAATATAGAATGGGTCATTCTTGAATTGGGTGTTTGCAAGTCAGGGACTATTTATGTGTGCTATGGGGAAAGAGGTTATCATTACGAGTTATAAAAAAATGTCCCAAGTCATTACTCAAATCAGAGGATCTGGTGGGGGAGTATGTATGTGAAAAGTGTTGAGCTGTTTTGAAAGAAAGAAGTAGAGAGGGGCAGGATAGCATGGTACTTAATGGGTTGACCTCAGAATCCTGTCAACTTGGGATCAAGTCCTGCCTTTGACATATGCTCTGTGACCCTGGATAAAGGGTCAGATTTAACTGCTCAGTGTCCTGGGCAACTTTCCTCACTGGGAGTTCCCTATATCAGGGTAACCACAGGTGTAGTAGAAAAAATAAGCAAATAAAAAGCCCCGCAAACCTTAAAAAAAACAGAGAGGAGAGAACTTATGCCACAAAAGTGAAGTTAATGTTTTTCTCTAAGGATCTTTAGAAGGCATACCTGGGATAACTTAGGGAAGTTTTCTTTGAATAAATTTTGACAAGTCCAAAAGGAGATGGAGGAAGTACAAGGGCACCACTACTCACTCCTTCACAGTGGTGTTAGGTATTATAAACACCACTGAGTTCATTTCACAGGTGTGGAAACTGAGGCTCATTAAGATGAAATATTTTGCCCCAGTGCTTTACATCTCTCATAAGGCACTCATATGCTTCTTTAGGTCATTGCAATATTATTGGTACTCAAAAATACTTGTTGAAGAAAATCAAGAGTTCTGATTTGCCTGACCAAATCCTGGCTAAGATAGAGAAATTTCAAACTAGGAGTGTTCAAAAGAGTGGTGGAGATGGGAGTGGGGTGTTGTGATTAAGGGGGAATTGTCTCCTTTTTACAGAATCATTAATTTATAGATGGAAGGAATCTCAGAGGTCATGCATCCAGCTTCAAAACTAGATACAAGGTAGTGAAATACAAGGGATTTGTGGTCAATTAGGAGTGGGGGAAAACACAAAAAGACTTATAGAAAGAGGTATTTAAGCTGTATCTTGAAATAAATGAGTCATTCTACAAAGTGAAAATGAGAAGGGTGAATTCAAAGTTTGGGGTGTGAGAAGTCCAAAGACATGGAGACAGAAGATGGAGAATTATGGGTGGGTAATAGAAGGCCATTTGGGTAGATCATAAGGAGCAGAAACAGGAATGATGTCCACTGTGGCTGGAAAGATAGATTGAGGTCACTTTGTAAAGTTTGAAAAGTCAGACAAAGGATAAGGTTTTGAGTTAGGGTTAGGTCCTGAAAGCAATTTGGAACTACTGAAATATATTGTGTGGTAGATGACATGGTCAGATCTATGCTTAAGGGACATCACTTTGTGTGACTTATTAGGTGGCTATTACTATAGTTCAAGCCCTCAGGGAAGCACCATAAACAGGGATCCCTGAATAAATCTCAGGAGTAAAATGGGACAATCTGGAATAATGATTTTTGGAAGATGATAAAACCAATTTCACTCAATACGTTCATTTGTCTCTTTATGGAAAGTTTATGAAACTTCGATGTTGTTTCATTTTCCGTTTGTCTTTTAGTTTCATTTTTAGGAAGACTGATATGACTGGACCACTATCTGGACCAGTTTTCTATCTCCCCTACCCATGCTCTTGTGCTGACTTTTCCCCTGAAAGGCAGCAAAACTATCAATGGGACTCAATTGACTTAGATGGCACAAGTTCAAACTGTGTTTCCCTCCACAGAGTTTTCTGCTAGCCTCTGGCTACATTGATATGACTTTCTATTCACCTAAGAGCTTAAAAAATCCTTCTTAGAGTCTAGGCTATTATGAATAGGTGCATTCCCATATGAAGACAAGGGTTTCCTTCATCTACCTAAGCTAACTAATATGGTATCCTTGTTGAATTCTTTCTATTCTATGTAAGCTTTCCTTTTCCACTGTTGAATGATATGTGAGCCTTTCATTCCATTTTATCACTGAACATAAGCTAACAGGGTACTGGTTTGGGTCAGACACACCCATTACAACACAAGTTTGGTTCCTCCAGTGGAACATTCACTCAGTTGCTGGACAGCTACCTCACATTTAGAACACAAATAGACAAAGTAAAATTTGTGGAGAATTTAAAAATTGTGCAATTCTTAGCACACTGCCTTCTTTTATGGTGACTCTATGACTACTGTTTCAGAAGTGGAAGTAAATGCTCAGGACTGAGGGCCAATTTGTATTTGAATTCTGCTCCATGGGTTGCCATGGCCAAAGAATTCGTGACAAGATGATTTACCTTCTGGCAACCATCCTCTCCATACTTTGCTGGATTGGTCCCTGAAAAAGCAAAGTTCTGCATGGGCACCATATCTGAAGCCTTGACATCAATGTTGAATCGAGCAAAGCAATCCTGTACTCCAGAGGAATAGACTTATCTCTACAATGAGATCTGCTTTTTATATGTATGTGTCCATGATTATGCGTGTACATGTGGCAAATACTATCTATGGATAGATGGAGGAATAAAGTATTTTTTAAGTGCTTACTATGTTCTGAATATTGTTCTAAGGATTGGAGATTCAAATGCAAATAAAAGTCTCTACCTTGTAGGAGCTTACTTTCTAATGGTTTCTGAGGTCATTTCTAAAACTATAATTTTATATATAACAATTTTAAAATGGGTGACACATTCAAGTCTTTCTCAGGGGTTACATATTTTTCCTTCTAGTAAAAAAATAATTGCAGCTTAAGGAATAATGAAATGATTCTGCTCATCTTAAATAGAGTTAGGAGGGAAGTGTGATTTGAATGTTGTTATCTTTGGTGGTCAGAACTTACACTTGTTCTTGCAGAAGCCAGATACCATTTGACAAGTCCTTATGGGCAAAGGGATCTCTATCCCATTATATCCTGTAAATTAATTTGATTATAAATCAATGTTATATACATAGGTTGTTATAGATAGAAGATAGATTTCCCCTTTGGAGAAATTACACTTGTAGCAATGGAATATGTGTACATGCCAACCTAGAAGGTTATACAATGACTGAGGGACTCATGTTGTTTCTCTGGAGCCTTGCAGGTAAGAGGGAGAGGTTGAAAGATTGCCTAGAAAGGACACTGTCTTAGCAATCAGGTGTATGGAGTTCTGTTTGGAGATTTTCATTTGATTTGTAACATGGCTTTAGGGAAGTAATTTCCAGTCTTTTAGCTACTTCAGCCACGCAATAGGAGATGATAACATCTGACTCTTTTCCAATCACAAGGATATCAGCAGGTCCCACATGGTATAGTCTAGGTGTTCTTAACCTGGGGTCTGTGAATTTATTTTTAAAAATCTTATTTTGATAAGTGTATTTCCAATTCACTAATTTCCTTTGCACTTCTACATATTGCCTTTACAACCATTAAACTGAGAATGGGTTCTACAGTTTCACCAGATTGCCAAACACAGAATCCGTGACTCAAAATAAATGAAGAATCATTAGCATAGTAGAAAGACTATTGGATTTAAGCAGAAGACCTATCTTCAAATATACATGTGATCTTGGTCAAATCTCTTTATTGTTTGGTCATCAGTTTCCTCACCTGTAAAACCAGGGGCTTAGATCAGAAAATCTTACATGTCAAACAATCAGCAAGCATTTATTCAATGTTTCTTCTATGCTAGGAACAGTGGTATGTACTGAGATATAAAAGTAAAAGTCAAAACAGTCTTCAGATTCAAGGAACTTAGGATTTAGTCAGAGAAGACTACATATATATGTATACACACATAAGTATGTCTACATAGACATGACTGCTCATATACACATACATATACACATATGTACATATAACGGACATGTACCTGTGACTACACACACACATATATCAGTGGAGGACCCCTTTGGGGTTACCTGCTTGAACTGTATTCACAGACCACTCCAGATTCAAAGAACTCTGTGGGTATACATTTCTAAAACCATAGCTCATAAGCCCCCACTGATGTGCTATCATTTTGACAGTCAATCAGATGACATTTGGTGGTGTGCATCTTTAAGATGGCTAGTCCTTAGTTGACAGTGGGGCAGCAGACAAGTATTCAGCAAGTGTTTCCTGTGTTCCAAGCTACTGCAAGCATTATGAATGCAAATACAGAAAAGAAAAAAAAAAGAAAGATCAGCCTTGTTGCTTATAAAGAAACTTGGACTCCAAGAATTCATAACTCAGAGAAAACCTGTCACATTTCTTTATAAGCAACAAGAAAAAAAATCCCTTTCCTTGAGTTCTTTTGACAAAAAGCATCCTGACATCATGGAAAGGGGTGTGGTCGGTGGGTCAGGAGATCTGGGCTCTAGCTCCATGTCTTCTAGTAAGCACTTCTCTGACCTTGGCCAAGTCTGTCTGAGCCTGCTTGCTCAGCAGATCAGATCTTCTTGGAGATCTCTGTCTAAATTGCTCTCCTCTATGTGGGTCTACCTTGATGTTATCTTTCTAAAAAAACTGGGGAGGTTGTCACTTGTCAAGATCACCTGTGTTATAAAGGGTCAGAGATGGGATTTGAACCCAGATTTTCTGACTAAAGAGAAAGGTCTCCCTCCACATACTGTGCCCCAAGAATCATAAGATCCTAATTACTGCAAATATTTTGTATGTGTCTTGTATTTCAATAATTTACATGTTGCCTTCCCCATTAGAATGTAAACTCTGTGAAAGTAGGGGCAGGATTAGGCTGTTTTGGTAAGATCAGTGGTTAGTAGAATGTCCATAACATGTTTGTCGTTTGGTCATTTCAGTTCTGTCTGACTCTTTGTGACCCTGTGGACCATAGTACTCCAGGACTGTCCATGATCCTGGAGTATTTTGCCATTTTCTTCTGCAGTGGATTAAGACAAACAAGTTTCATGAGTGCATGTTTCTATGAGATTTGCATAATGGACAATGCTTTTTGTGTGGTCTTAGTCACCAATGGTATGAAGCAGGGCTGTGTGTTTGCTTCCATGCTTTTTAGAGTGATGTATTCATCAATGTTGCCAGATGTCTTCAATGAAGATGATAATGGCTTGGTGATCAGCTACTGTACTGACAGTAAATTATTTAACTTGAAAAGGCTACAAGTCAAAACTAAAATACAGGAGAGTTAATACATCACGTTTTGTTCGCAGATGATGCTGCAATCAATTAATCATCTTGGACTGAAATGCAATGGAATATGAATTGATTCTCTGACACTTGTGTTAATTTTGGCTTGAAATTTGACACCAAGAAAACAGAGTTCATCTCTCAGCCAGCATGGTACCATCCATACATGGAACTGTTGGTTATAGCAAATGAAATACGGAATGCTATGAATAAGTTCACTTACATTGGCAATATATGTTCCAGGGTTGTAAACATGGATGATATGGTTGACACATACATGGCCAGAGTTATCTCAGTGTTTGGGAGGCTCTGAAGGAAAATGTGGAAGAGAAGAGATATTAGACTCTCTACCAAACTGAAGGTTTACAGAGCCATTGTACTGACCTCATTAATGTATACCTGTGAGACCTGGACAGTAAACTTAATTGCTTTCATTTGAATTGTCTTAGGAAGATTCTGAAGATCACCTGGAAGGATAAGATACGAAACACTGAGGTCCTAGCTTGAACTACACTGCTAAGCATTGAAACTCTACTGCAGAGAATGCAACCCCAATAGACTGACCATGTTGTTTGAATGCCAAACATATTTGCCTAAAAGATTATTTTACAGAGACCTCATACAATGCAAAAACTCACATAGAGGTCAGAAGAAGCAATCCAAAGACACTCTTAAATTCTCTCTGAAGAATTTTGGCTTTGATTGTGAGACATGGGAGATGCTGGGACAAGACCACCTAGCAAGGCATGCCTACATCAAAGAAGGCACTGTACTCTATGAGTAAAGCAGAAATGTAGTAGCTCAAAAGAAACATGAGATACACACATTTAGAGACATCGCTGCTCCCAATGTACTATTTGTGCTTGACCTGAGGTAGAGCCTTTGGAGCTCATGTTGGTCTGATTAGCCACAGGTGGAAATATACTTTGACCCCAACATAGTAATGACATTTTGCTCCTCTTCAACAACAACCAGGACAAACAAAGATTAAGTGACTTGTTCAGGGTCATGTAGCTAGCACATGTCTGAGTCAGATTTGAACTCAGGTCTTCTTGATCCCAGGTCCAGTGCTCTATCCTCTGAACCATCTCTAGCTGCTTCACCTATAGTGTAGTAGGGGTTTAATAAATGGTTTTTGAATGTCAGGCTGATATCCAAGAAGATTCTTTAAAATAAATTAAAATTCTTTGAAAAAGTCAGGTTGGTTTTGTGTTCTCACACATGACCCTTACTGTATGTGAATCTAGCCACTGCAAGGGCTTTCTTTCTTCCTTCCACACCCAATTTAATTTAATAATCACTTTTTTACTACTTTTGGACCTATCTGAAGAACATGACAGAGACATGGCTCAATCTTTGAAAACTTACAGTATCACCTGTTTATTTCTGTTTCATTTTAAAATACCCATAAATTTTGGTGTTGCTCATTATATTAGCTATATTAACTCATTCCTAGCACTTTAAAAATATTAAGTGAATGGAGAGTTGTTTGTCCAGCAGGACAGAGAAGCAATGTTTATTAGGTTGGTATGACCTCCAGTAGTAAGGAATTTAGCCTGGCGGCCATAAGCTGTCCTAGGCATTGCTTCTACATTTTAGCTAGGCAGAAAGAAAAGAGACACTCAATGTGGTGTATTTCCACAAGCAAAATGTAGGGGGACCATAAGCACTGTTTTAAAAAAATTCTGGCTTTTGTCATTTCTCTCAGTTGCCATGACCTTCGTGTCAGGCCTGTGGTTTTGTTGATGATTACGTGTAACGCTAACCTGTTTTCCACACAGCCCCAATGCCTATCTCTGCTCTGGCTGTGGTCACAAAGTGAAGTGAGACAGAAATGTGATATCTATGCTTGCAGCAAAATTATTCCACGGGGACAGGCACAGAAAGCAAAGAAAACATGAGACGCTCATATTTCCTAAACCTCAGATACACAACTTGTGGGTCAACTTGTTTCGACAGTGTCTGTTTGAATAAAATCAGGTTGATTTTTGTGTTTTCACACATGACCCTTACTATATGTGAATCTAGCCACTGCAAGGTCTTCCTTCCACACCCAATTTCAATTTAATAATCACTTTTTACTCTCTTTGACCCTATCTGAAGAACATGACAGAGACATGGCTCAATCTTTGGAAACCTACAATATCACTTGTTTATTTCTGTTTCATTTTAATACGCCCATAAATTTTGGTGCTGTTCATTATATTAGCCAGATTACCTCATTCCTAGCACCCAATGTTGAATCTCTACTTAAAACAAATAAAAAACCAGTACAGTGACAACATATGTCACATTCAACATATGTCACATTCCACATCCATAGTCACTCCCCTTTCAAAGGAGATCATAAAAGATATTTTGGGACTGTCTCAAAATTGAACATGTCAAAATTTAAACAACTGCATATCATAATAGCTCATTTATATTCAGTGCTTTAAGGTTTGCAAAGCCCTTTAAATATATTGTCTCATCTTTTGAATTACTGAATATTTTTTCCCTTTTCCTGAAATTTGTTCATGGAAAAGATAGGAGGGAGAGAAGCAATTTTTTTTCACAGAAGAATGAAAAGGAAATAATGGAAGCTTTATTGAAACTTCTAAAGACATTCCTATAAAGATCAAAGTTTTCTCTTCTCCATTTCTCCCCCCAAAAACCCCACACTAGTATTATCACCATCATAAACACTGGCCTCTAAGGTCCTATTCATGAAGAACTCCATTATCTGTTCCTCTCTCTGAAAGTCAACCACATTTTCCTATCTTGTTGAATAGATATATAGTATTGGAACCACTTAACAGGACATGAGTCTGTCTGATACTTGAATTTCAATAAAATACCTCTTAAAAATACCAGGTTTTACTATTGTGCTTTTCCTGGCCACAGTGTTTATCTTACCAATGTTGATTAGTTTAATGACATTTCTACAGGAAACTTCAAGTCACTGGTTAGGATCTAAATATATTTAATGGAGTCTAATCTGGTTGTTGTGTACATTTCAGCTGTGTATGGGGGCCTCGTGCTCCCAAGTAGTGTAGCATGGTTATATATTTGGTCCTCACGCAGGTTTTCATCTGTTAAGACCAAGCCACCAGGCAAAAGCTGCTGGGCCCAAGTTTCCCCCTTCTTGCTCTCCTTTTTTTTTTTTTTAAATTACACATTTTATTGATGTTAAAACCATTCTTACAGAAGAATTCTTTTGGGAATTTCACAGAATGCTAAATTTGGAAAGGCCTCAGATCCACAGGATTTCACAGTCAGGGGGGTTTTAGAGTCCACCAAGTACAAGCCAAGCCTGAAAAAGAAAGGTATTTCTTCCAGTCATGGACCTTTGGAAGGTAGGGAACTCCCCACCTTCCAAAGCAGCCTATTCTACTTTTTAATGGCTCTAATTATTAGGAAAACTTTCCTAAAGAATTATTGAGTCTAGACTCTCCATTAAAATAACAGCAACAGTAACAGTATTTCTGTAGACATCTTTCATTTTAACATTGCCTCAATATCTCTCTCTAACCTTCCCTCTCCCCCTCCAAGAAACAAACAAAATAAAGAAAAAGAGGAAGAAGAGAAACAAATGAGGAAAAATAATGTATTGAAAATGAAGATATGTAACATATCATGTTCCACATCTGTGGACCTCCTACCTCTGGAAAGGAGCATGGGAGTGAAGATGGTGGGGAAGATGTCTTCTCCCATCTCTTCTTTGGGGTCAAGCTTGTTCTTTGAAATGGTTCAACATTCACTTTCGTCTGTTTTGTGGCTATTCTCTCCATTTACATTGTTCTAGCTTTGGTATATATTGTTTACTTGACTCTGCTTCCTTGGCTTTGCATCAGTTCATCTAAGTCTTGCTAGGCTTCTCTGTTTTCATCACATGCCTCCTTTCCTAACATCTACTATACCCTTGACACTGTGCCAAGTAATGAGCATAAAACGCAAGAAAGCCAAACATTTCCCAACCCAAAAGAACTTACTTTTTTAAAAAGTAGTTTTATTTTTAGATTTCGACATTATTTCCACAAAATTTTGAGTTCCAATTTTTCTCCCCATCTCTCCCCTCCCCTCACCCCATAACACCTTGCATTGTGATTACTGCTTCTCTCAATGTGCCCTCCCTTCTATTATACTCCACCCTTCCTTTATCCCCATCTTCTCCCTTTTCTTGTAGGGCAAGATAAATTTCTATACCCCATTACTTGTATTTTTTATTTCCTAGTAATAAGCAATGACAGTTCTCAACATTTCTTTCTAATACTTGGAATTTCAACTTTTCTTCCTCCCTCTCTCCCTACCCATCCCCACTGAGAAGGGAAGCAATTCAATACAGGATATATATGTGTTGTTTTGCAAAAGACTAACTATATTGCCCTCCATCCTACCCTATCCCCACCTTTTTTTCTGTTCTCTCATTTGACTTTGTCCCTGTCCAAAAGTGTTTACTTCTAATTACTCTCTTCTTCTGTTTGCCCTCCCTTCTATCATTCCCCTCACCTCACTTGTCCCCTTCTCTACTTTCCTGTAGTATAGGATAGATTTTCATACCAAATTTAGTGATCATATTATTAAGCCAAATGTGAAGAGAGTAAGCTTCATGTTTCCCCTCTCACCTCTTCCCTTTTCTCCTCCACTGAAAAAGATTTTTCTCATCTCTTTTATGAGTGATAGTCTGCCCCATTCCATTTCTCCCTTTCTCCTCCCAAGATTTTCCTCTTTCACACCTTAATTTTATTTTATTTTTTTCATAGATGTCATCTCTTCTGATTCAACTCAACCTGCATTCTCTGTCTACATATATATATATATATATATATATATATATATATATATATATATATATACACACACACACACACACACATACGTGTGTGTGTGTGTGTGTGTGTGTATAATCCCTCCACCTGCCCAAATACTGAGAAAAGTCTCAAGAGTTACAAATGTTATCTTTCCATGTAGGAATGTAAATAGTTCAGCTTTAGAAAGTCCTTTGTGATTTTTCTTTCCTGTTTACCTTTTCATGCTTCTCATGATTCTTGTGTTTGAAAGTCAGATTTTCTAGTCAGTTCTGGTCTTTTCATCATGAATGCCTGAAAGTCCTCTATATCATTGAATGACCATATTATTTCCCCTGAGGTATTTTACTCAGTTTTGCTAGGTGATTCTTGGTTTTAATCCCAGTTCCTTTGACTTTTGGAATATCCTATTCCAAGTCCTTCAATCCCTTAATGTAGAAGCTGCAAGATCCTGTGTTATTCTGATTGTATTTCCACAATACACTAATTGTTTATTTCTAGCTGTTTGCAATATTTTCTCCTTGACCTGGAAACTCTGAAATTTGGCCACAATATTCCTAGGAGTTTCTCTTTTTGGATCTCTTTCAGGAGGTGATTAGTAGATTCTTTCAATACATATTTTGCCCTCTGGTTCTAGGATATCAGAGCAGTTTTCCTTGATAATTTCATGAAAGATGATGCCTAGGTTCTTTTTTTGATCATGACTTTCAGGTAGCCCCATAATTTTTAAATTGCCTCTTGTGGATCTGTTTTCCAGTTCAGTTGTTTTTCCAATGAGATTTTTCACATTATCTTCTATTTTTTCAGTCTTTTGGTTTTGTTTTGTAACTTCTTGGTTTATCATATGGTCATTAGCTTTCCTGAATTCCACTCTAATTTTTAAAGAACAATTTTGTTCAGTGAGCTTTTGGACCTCCTTTTCCATTTGGCTAATTCTGCTTTTTGAAGCCTTCTTCTCATCATTGGTTTTTTGGGCCTCTTTTTCCAATTGAGTTAGCCTATTTTTAAAGGGGTTATTTTCCTCATCATTTTTTGTGCTCTCCTTTAGCAAGCTGCTGACTCACTTTTCAAGCTTTTCTATGGTCTGAGCCCATTTCATATTCATTTTACAGGTACTGGTGGCAGAAGCTTTGACTTCCTCTGACAGTATGCATTGTTCTTTCTCATCTAAAAGGATGGAAGGAGATACCTGTTCACCAAGAAAGTAACCTCCTGTGGTCTTATTTTTCCCCCCTTTTTCTGGCATTTTCCCAGCCAGTTACTTGACCTCTGAATCCTTTGTCAGGAGGGGGATCCTAGTGCTCCTCCTCCCCCCAGAACTATGCTCAGGGCTGAGATTCAGATCAGCTGCTCAATTCCTCCAGAAGCTTTGAGCTGAGCCACTCAGACAATGGACTCAAGCTACTGCTGTGGTCCCCGTCGTGTCCCACTTCCTGCTGCTGCTGCCACCTCC
This sequence comes from Bettongia penicillata ogilbyi, assembly GCA_023548195.1. Classification (NCBI taxonomy): domain Eukaryota; kingdom Metazoa; phylum Chordata; class Mammalia; order Diprotodontia; family Potoroidae; genus Bettongia; species Bettongia penicillata. The sequence continues at coordinate 1,877,215 of JAJHZJ010000149.1, forward strand.
TCTGCTGCCACCTGGGGCCAGTGCTGGGGGGGATTTGGCTCCCCTCTTGCCCAGCTGGGAAAGCCCTCCCACACTGACCTTTGAAACTTTCTTTGTTGCTTATGGGTTGAGGGATCTAGGACCCTCCCTGTCGGGGATTCTGCCCCGGAGTCCTGTTCCTGTCCTGTTCCTCCCCATGTTGCAGCCAGGGCTGGGTTCTGCTCCTTCAGTGTCTTGTGGGATAGACCTTTCCTGTTGGCCTTCCAGGTTACCTTTGTCTAGAAATCTCTTTCACTCTGTTGTTCTTGGTTTCTGCTGCTCTAGAATTTGTTGAGTCATTTTGTACAGGTATTTTGTGGGCTGTGGGGGAATCGCTAGAGTATATACATCTTTCTACTCTGCCATCTTGGCTCCACCTCGGCAACTTACTTTCTAATGGAGGAACACAACACATAAAAGGGAGCTTTTATGGGGGTCTCGGTGAGGGAGAAAGGTAGAATGAAGGTAGCTGGTCAAGGGCCATGCTCCAGAAGGTCAGAATGTAGTGAGAAATGAAGATTTAGCCCACCAGGAAGCCTTCTTTAAATGGAGGTGTTAGGAGGAAATGTTTAAATAGAGGGAGAGACCACAGGGTTCTCTTCTAAGGTATGAATTCCAGGGCTGGAGTGAGTTTTCAGAATACAAGGTTTTGTGGGACATGGGAGAAAAGTCTAGAAAAAGAGAAGCCTGGTGATAGTTTCCTGTAGCAAAATAAGAAACATTAGCTTTATATATCACAATGTGTTTATCCATTCCCCAAATGATGGGTATCATCTTTGCTCTCTATTCTTTGCTACCACAAACAATTGTCATTACAAATATTTGGGCATATTGGGGATTTTCTTTTTTTAAATGACATCTTTGGGGGTCTATACTTGGCAATTAGCCCTTCTTTTTTTTTTTTGGAGATACCTACTTACCTACCTCTATATCCATCCATCCATCCATCCGTCCATCCATCCATCCGTCCATCCATCCATCCATCCATCCATCCATCCATCCATCCATCCATCCATCCATCTATCTATCTATCTACCTTTCTTTCTTTCTTTCTTTCTTTCTTTCTTTCTTTCTTTCTTTCTTTCTTTCTTTCTTTCTTTCTTTCTTTCTTTTTTCTTTCTTTCTCTCTTCCTTCCTCCCTTCCTCCCTCCTTCCCTCCCTCCTTCCCTCCTTTCCTTTCTTTTCTTTTCTTTTTTTTATTTAACTTTTTACATTCATTTTCACAAAATTTTGGGTTCCAAATTTTCTTCCCTTTTCTCCCCTCCCCCCACCCCAATACACCAAGCATTCTAATTTTTTCTATCACCAATCTGCCCTCTCTTCTATCATCCCTCCCTTCTCTTGTCCCCATCTTCTCTTTTGTCCTGTAGGGCCAGATGACTTTCTATTCCCCATTACCTGTATTTCTTATTTCCTAGTAGCAACAACAATACTAAACAGTTGTTCCTAAAACTTTAAGTTCCAAATTCTCCCCATCCCTCCCTCCCCACCCATTCCCTTTGGGAAGGAAGGCAATTCAATATAGGCCCTATCTGTGTAGTTTTGAAAATGACTTGGATAATAGTCGTGTTGTGTAAGGCTAACTGTTATTTCCCTCCATCCTATCCTGCCCCCCATTGTTTCAATTCTGTCTTTTGATCCTGTCCCTCCCCAAGTGTTGACTTCAAATTGCTCCCTCCTCCCATTGCCCTCCCTACCATCATCCACCCCCCCTTGCTTATCTCCTTTTCCCCCATTTTCCTGTATTGTAAGATAGGTTTTCATACCAAAATGAGTGTGCATTTTATTCCTTCCTTTAATTGAATGTGATGAGGGTAAACTTCTTGTTTTTTTTCTCAGCTCTCCTCTTTTTCCCTCCACTAAAAAGTCTCCTGCTTGCCTCTTCTGTGAGAGATAATTTACCCCGTTCCATTTCACCCTCTTTCCTCCCACTACATTTCTCTCTCATCATTTACCTTAATTTCTTTTAAGATATGGTCCCATCCTATTCAATTCACTCTGTGCTCTCTGTCTCTGTGTGTGCGTGCATGTGTGTATGTGTGTGTGCATGCACACGTGTACATGTGTGTGTGTGTATAATCCCATCAACTACCCAGATAATGAAAAATTTTAAGAGTTACAAATATTATCCTTCCATGTAGGAATGTAAACAGTTCACTTCTTGTAAGTCCCTTATGACTTCTCCTTGCTGTTTACTTTTTCATGCTTCTTCTCATTCTTGTGTTTGAAAGTCAAATTTTCTTTTCAGCTCTGGTCTTTTCATCAAGAATGATTGAAAGTCCTCTGTTTCATTGAAAGACCATATTTTCCCCTGAAGTATTATACTCAGTTTTGCTGGGTAGGTGATTCTTGGTTTGAGCCCTAGTTCCTTTGACTTCTGGAATATCCTATTCCACGCCCTTCGATCCCTTAATGTAGAAGCTGCTAGATCTTGAGTTATCCTGATTGTATTTCCACATTACTGGAATTGTTTCTTTCTAGCTGCTTGCAAGATTTTTTCCTTGAGCTGGGAGTTCTGGAATTTGGCCACAATGTTCCTAGGAGTTTCTCTTTTTGGATCTCTTTCAGGTGGTGATCGATGGATTCTTTCAATGCTTATTTTGCCTTCTGGTTGTAGAATATCAGAGCAGTTTTCCTTGATAATTTCATGGAAGATGCTGTCTAGGCTCTTTTTTTGATCATGACTTTCAGGTAGTCCCATAATTTTTAAATTGTCTCTCCTGGATCTATTTTCCAGGTCAGTTGTTTTTCCAGTGAGATATTTCACATTCTCTTCTATTTTTTCATTCTTTTGGTTTTGTTTTGTGATTTCTTGGTTTCTCAGAAAGTCATTAGACTCCATCTGTTCCATTCTAATTTTGAGATAACTATTCTCTTCAGTGAGCTTTTGAACCTCTTTTTCCATTTGGCTAATTCTGCTTTTGAAAGCCTTCTTCTCCTCATTGACTTTTTGAACCTCTTTTGCCAATTGCGTGAGTCTATTTTTCAAGGTGTTATTTTCTTCAGCATTTTTTTGGGTCTCCTTTACCAAGTTATTGACCCGTTTTTCATGCTTTTCTTGTATCTCTCTCATTTCTCTTCCCAGTTTTTCCTCCACCTGTCTAACTTGCTTTTCAAAATCCTTTTTGAGCTCTTCCATGGCCTGAGTCCACTGGACATCCACCTGGGGTGTCTGGGATACAGAGGCCCCTCCCTCCATGTCTTTCCCTGATGATAAGAATATTTCCTCGTCATCAGAATTGAAAGGTGGGAACATCTGCACCCCATCAAAATAGCTCTCTATGGTCTTATTCTGCTTCCTTTTTCTGGGCATTTTCCCAGCCAGTTACTTGACTTCTAAGATTCCTCTCCACCCCCGCCTAGATCCGCCCAGCTAGTGCTTGGGTTCTGAGATTCAAGTGCTGCTTCCCAGTCTCAGGGCTATCTGCGGCGGGAGCGGCTGCTATTCAATGTGAGCTTAAGTTCTGGTGCTTGGGTGGGGGCAGGGCCACCTCCCAGGCTCAACTCCCTCAGGGTGTTTATGCAGAGGTCTTCAGTAATGAAGATCCTGCCTCCTCGGGGAGTCCCGGGGGCCACTGCTTCCGCCCCTGCCTCTGCCTCTGCCGCTTCCTGCCCCTGCCTCTGCCCTCCCCACTTTCTCCCAAGGGGCCCTGAGTCACGGAGACACCCTGCTCCCCTCTCGGGCAGCCCAGACGTCTCTCTCACTGACCTGTAGCGTCTGTGGGTGGAGGGACCTTCCCGGCCACTGGAGGTTCGGTCCCTGAAACCTGCTCGGATCTGCTCCTGTGGGGCCGTGGCCAGGGCAGCGCAGGGGTGGGCTCCACTGTCCGGGGTGCGAAGGACCCTGGGGACGGCTCTCCAGGGCTCTCTGGAACGGAAATCTTTTCCACTGTGTTTCTGCACAACTTGCAGTGATCCAGAATTCGTGGGGAGTTCTTCTTGTAGGAAATATGTGGGCTGTGGGTTCGGAGCTAGCATATGTGAGTCTTTGTACTCTGCCATCTTGGCTCTACCCCCCCCTTTCTTTTCTATCTACTTTTCTCTCTGTTTTTTTCCTTCCTTCCTTTTCTATCTACTTTTCTCTCTGCCTTTTTCCTTCCTTCCTTCCTTCCTTCCTTCCTTCCTTCCTTCCTTCCTTCCTTCCTTCCTTCCTTCCTTCCTTCCTTCCTTCCTTCCTTCCTTCTTTCTTTCTTTCTTTCTTTCCTCTTTCTTTTCTCTCTCTGTCTCTCCTTTTCTCTCTAAAAAGCAGCCTAGCAGCTCCAGAATAAGCTAAATAACATTAATCAGAAATGTGTTAGTGCAAAAGTAAACAACTGTGTTGAGGCACTGTTGTATAATAGGGGAAAAGAGTATTATAAACTGGAGATCTGGATTAAAGGCCCAGCTTCACTGCTTACTCACAGGCTGTTGAGAGGATTAAATGAGATAATGGATGGAAAGTATTTTGGAACCATAAAGCCCCAAAGAAGTATCAGTTATCTTAATCAAAAATGTTTTCTCTTTTAAATTTATTTATTATTATTCCTTATCATAATTCTATTTAAATTCTACACAAAGATTCAACATTTATTGATAGTGTTATTTTTAAAAATAGTTTACTTTGCTAATGAAAACAAACAAAAAAGTAAAAAAGAAAAATGGACCCTGAGAAGTGGGCCCCCCAGGGCAACCTGGATGACAGGTTTTCTCAAAGAAGGTTCCCCTTTTGAACAAAACACTACTGCCATCTAGTGGCAGCTACCTTGAATTGCAGATAAAAGTCTTGAATGGAGTAACAATTAAAAATTTGCATGACTAATTTAAAGCATTAAGGTTCATAAAACATTTTTATCACGACATCTCTATGAGTTTAATATAGGTATTACCATCCACATTTTACAGATAAAGAAAATGAGTCTCAGAGAGGTAGAATGGTTGGTCCACAGTTGCACAGCTAATACGTATCAGGTGGTGCAATGGTCAGAGTGCTACACCTGGTGTCAGGAAGACCCAGACACTTAGCTGTATGACCCTGGTCAAGTCACCTAACTTCTTTCTGCCTCAGTTTCCTCCACTGTAAAAGGAGGTAATAATAGCACACATCTCCCCGAGCTATTGTGAGGATCAAGTCGAATGATTTTTGTAAAGCGCTGAGCACAGTGCATGGTATACAATAGACACTCAGTAAATCTTTCCTTCTCTTTTTCCCTCCTCCACTCTTTGCCTTCTTTCTTTCCTTCTTTTTTCTATTTTCCCTTCCTTCCTTCCTTCCTTCCTTCCTTCCTTCCTTCCTTCCTTCCTTCCTTCCCCCTTTCTTTCCTTCCTTCCTTCTTTCTTCCTTCTCTTCCTTTTTATTTCCTTCCTTCCTTATTTCCTTCCTTTCCCCTTTCTTTTCTTCTACCCAGGTTATATGGTCTCAATTCTAAGGCTCTTTCCATTACACCACATTACTTTTCAAGAAGGGGAAATGTGAAATTGTTAATGAGAAGGCAAGAATAAAAATATGCTATACTCAAGTACCTTTCGTTCTACTGGGACGAAAGTGTGTGTCTATGGAATGCGGAATGTAGGACTTATATATAAATAAATATAAGGCAAAGAGTGAAGCAGATACCCCACCAAAAGGTTCTACCAAAAGTTGAGTTACTGGGGAGGATCAGGGAAGGCTTCAAGGAGGAGGTGGTATCTGAATTGAGATTTGACAACGAAAAACAAAGCAGAAGGTTTGATGTCAACCAGATGGACAAGGTAATGAGACCCCAGGTTGATATTAGGAGATTTATGAAACTGCTACAAGAAAGGAAGAGCAACAATTGATGGTTATAGAATGACACAAGGTTTGTGAGCTCTATTCAGAATACCAAGGATCAGTTGACAGTTCCAGGAAACATGAAAATGTTTTTCACTAAAGGCCATGGGCCAGGAGCATGTGTCATCCAAGGCTCTATATTACTAATTACTAGAGAGAAGGAAATCTAGTCCACATATAAACTGCAAGATATGGAGGCAATTTCGTTAGTAAGGACCCCTGTGCCAACTTCTGAGGAACTCAGTGACTCCATTTTTCAGGGGAGGAACTTTTATCGTGTTTGGGGTTAGGTGGAACAGTTTGAGAGCAAGGTTTTGTTTCATTTGCTTGTTTATGTATTCATTTACTTATTCATTCATTCATTTGTTTTCTCCCTGAGGCTAGTTTCCCTAAGGTAGAAGAATGCTGCTGAGCCTGTGACCCTGGGCTTGGGACTTCATCACTCTTTCGGGATGAAACTTTCCCTAGCTGGCTTTGTACCAGGTATCTGCAAAGCAAAAAGCAGGGGAGGGCAAGTAGTGAGGGATAAGAACTATATAGACCTGCTTTATCTTACTGGGAAAGTTAAGAAATGAACAGGAACTGATTCCTCAGGAAAGAGAAAGAAGTAGGAAAACTAAAGACTTAAGTATGGGATTGTTATGCAGACAGGCAATAGAGTTGGTGTAAGATGCTGATCCACAGGTCAGTCATCCAGCTACTGTATACCATTTTTACACTCAAAAGTTTAGAGTCTGATAAGACTGCCATAGCACACTGTCAGACTACTTTTCTAACACTGAGGGACAGGCTAGCCCCTATACAAATTCTTTATACTATAGGTGCTTCAGATGTGCCTCTGCTACAAGTGGTATTCCAATGATCAAAATATATCCTTGAACATTTAGGGACAACCCTTTCTGAGTCTTGTATTAATTATTTTAGTATTCAAAACTCAGAGTGTGAGATAAAATAAAAGGATATTAAACAGAGCGCATTTCAGGACATGGTTCTCTCTGATGAAAACAGCCATCAAAACATGAGAAGTTATTCTTAGGAATTTCAGCATCTAAGGATAGGCAGAGGGAGCTTTATAAAGACAGGTCTAGCACAATAGGATTAAGTGTTGTGAATAGTGTAGAAGTATATTTTTTGTTTGTTTTTGTTATTATCACAGAACTCATTTAAATGTTCAGAGAACTTTCGGTGTGAATAATAGTATTGCCACAAATGCAGATTGATAATTCACCAGTAATTTGTAATAATGCTGGACCCTATTATAGTAATTTGAAATTGTAAAACACATAATCAATTTCCTAGGGTAATAAGAATTTAAATGACTTAACCTACATGAGACTTTACTTATCCATCTTCTTGCTTCCAAGATTGACCAAGTGGTACAACCAACAGAGCGCTGGGGTGGTCTGGAATGTTTTGCTTTTCAGTAATATCCAACTCTTTGTGACCCTACTTGAGATTTTCTTGGTAAAGATACTGGAGTGATTTGCCATTTCTTTCTCCAGTTCATTTTACAGATTAGGAAACTGAGGCAAAGAGGGTTAAGTGACTTGCCCAGGGTCACACAGTAAGCGTCTGAGGCCAAATCTGAACTCAGGAAGATGAGCCTTCCGGATTTCAGCCCCAGCACTCTATCTACTGCACCACCTAACCCCAGAGCCATGAATTCCTGAGCTGAAATCTAGCCTCAGACACTTAGTAGTTGTGGGACCCTGGGCAAGTCACTTAACTTCTGTTTACCTCAGTTTCTTCAATTGTAAAATGAGGCAATAATAGCACCTGCCTCCCAGGATTGTTGATCAAATGAGAAAATATTTGTAAAATATTTTTTATAAAAAATATTTGTAAAAATAGTTGTAAAAACAAACAAAAAGTCCAGCATAATACCTGACATGTAGTAAATGCTTTCTGTATGTTTACTCCCTTTCCTCTGTTAATTGCGACATGTAGCTTCTCATGAATAAACTAGAAATAAAAATCCACAAGAAAAATACAATTAGGGTTTTGTATGCCTCAAATCAAGATCCAGAGATTGGAAAAGAATATATAAAAATACTTGGAAAGATGATTTTATCTATCCTGAACCCTAATGCCTGCTTAAAACTCAAGTTAAACCAGAAATTCTGTCACCACATGCATGATTGTTTCTGAATCGATGAACAGGCAAATCTCATACTTGTTCTTAATTTTCTACCCTGGATGATTTCCTTCCCCAAAGTCTTTATTTTATAATACCAAAAGTTCCCAGGCAGCAGTATTTGCTTTGAAATATTTCGTATCTTTGCAAAACCATGGAATTAATCATCTTTGTGGTAGGATAGACATAATTAGATGAGGTGTTAAAATTACAGAATGTTATTATTGAAGTAATTGACTAGCTTAAAGGCAACTTGAGCTACTGATACCAATATGAGTCAGGGGTGAAAAAAATCTCCGATATTTCTTGAATCATTTATTTTCATCATTTTGTTCACCTTGAGGTTTCAACGGAAATTTTCTGAAAGGTGCCTAACTGTACTTACATTTTTTTAGCTGCCCAGATAGTCAAGTTTCTTAAAAAGCAAGGTATTCTTAGGAGATTTACATCTAATGTCAAATTAAATTCATCAAATTTATTAAGCTCTTATGATTTACACAATACGCTGGGGATGAAAAGTTTTTAAAAAAATTAAAATAATCCCCACCCTTAAATAATTTTCTTTCCATCATGAGGTTTCTGGAATAAGAATCCTTTGTATTTAGAGAACTCTCCAGTAAGATGCTTCTTCTATCTTTTTCACATTGCTGAAAGGTTACCAGCTAGTGAGCTCTCTTACCTAAAGAATAACTCAAAGTGGTCACCCTCAGCCAGTCATTAGTACAGTTGTGTATTTGAACAGGATATGATAGATCTGTGTATGAGTCTTACGGTCTCTTACCTAAAGGGCAGTTTGAACATAACCTTTCTCACAGAGAAAGATTGGAAAGTTGGGTTAGAGTGTGAAGTTGGCTCAGAAAAAGGTTGACTTTTTTATTTGGCATATAAACACCACCAATTCTGCTAATTACCTATGTTCTTAATCTGGGAGTCTCCATTGACTTTCCCATTCTCTCTTAGCACTCCCTTCTGTCCAATCAGGTGTTAATAGTTCTTAATTATACCTCCTAGATTTCTCTTGCATCTGCCTCCTCCTTACTTACCCAAAAACAAAGTCCAGACCTTCATTACTTGGTATGGTGGAAGAAATAATGACTTTAGAGTCAAAGGATGTAGGTTCTAATCCCAGCTCTGACACTTATTACCTACTTAGTCTTGGGCAAACCATTTAACCTCTGTGGGCCTCAGTTTCCTCATCTGCAAAATGAGAAGGGGGTTGGCCTTGGAGGGTCTTTCCAGCTCTTTATCTATGATTTTCTTAATATTACATTGTCATGTTTGATCTCCTTTCATCTAGTCTCTCTCCTTTCCAATTTACCCCTATATAGCTGCCAAATTCACATTCTTAAAGCAAAGGTTTGACTATCATTTTGACTTCCTATTCAAGGAACATTAATGGCTCACCAATACCTTGAGGATAAGATCCAAAGTCCTCTGTATGACATTTAAGACCTTTACAACCCTGTTCTTACTTCTCTTTCTGGACTGATTGCACACATACTCCCTCCAGACCATCTGCCATGTTGATAAGCACCCAACAGAACTGGACTACTTACTGTTCCTTATAGACAACATTGCATCTTTCACTGCCACGCTTGTGCACAGATTTCCCCCATCCTCTCATACCTGGAATGCTCTCCCTCCTCTTGGAAACCTTAGATTCCTGTAAGGTTCAGATCAAGAGTCCTCTTCCTCAAGAGCCCTGTTCCTGATTCCCCTAGATATTAGTGAGCACTCTCCAAGTTGCTGAGAATTTTTTATGCCTCCTACACTTACTTTTCTAGCCCCAGTAGAATGTCAGCTTCCTGAAGGCTAGAGCTATCTCGCTTTTGAGTTTGGTACTGATGCACAGCACCTAGGCTGGGGCCTGGCACGTATCAAGTATTCCATAAAGGCTTTTTGATTTATTGGCTGACTTACTGAAGTATTGAAATGGAGAATGGAGAATGAGTCTATAAATTTCTTACAATAATTGCTCAGGGTGTAGTCTGTGAGATCCCTTCTGTGCTTTCCTGTTGGTTTCTTTGACATCCATGGGAACCATGGGACTAATCATAAAGCTGATGCCACCTGTCACAAATCTTCCTTTAGAATCTCCCTCACCCGCTCCCTTCCCCTCAAGCAATAATAAATTAAATGACACTCCAACAAAGCAAAAGATATTTCCTTAAAGGATAAGGCAAGGCAAATGAGAAAGATTCAAATCAAGTGACAGCACTCACAGCTCCTGTTTCCTGCAGCTCCCTTCTCCCAACATGTCCGCCAATAAGCCCCTCTTGAGCCATACTGGCCTTATTTTGATATCTCCACCATGTAGTTGGAGAAGTATAAACCAGGCCACTCATGACAAGTTGTTAGTGCATTCCCACAGCAGTAGTATTTGGTGCTCTGGGTTCCTCATCAAAACAGAGTCAACTAATGGCACTCAGGTCTGTGTATCAGCACCAGTACCAGGGAGCATGTGTAAGACAGCTTTGTTGGAGGGGGATGAGGGAATGTTATTCAAAGATTGGATGTTTTCCAAGAGGACAATCATGCAACTAGGCTGTGAGGGCAAGATGCTAATGTGCATGCAGATCTTTTCCATCTTTCTCCCGGATCTCTCTGGGTTTCTCCCACCTGCATCTTGTTCCACTACCAGATTCCTTTAAAACTGGCCATACCAAAAACTCTAAATCTCCACTAGTTCTGAGGGATGCAGATCTCAAAGAAGACGCAATTTTGCTTATAGAAAACTATCAAACAATGAATCGATAAATATTTGTCAAGCACCTGCTGTATGCCAGGTACTGTGATAGACCCTACAGTTGTAACCAAGAAATTATACTATCCTTATATGTGATGAACTTACACTCTAATGGGATAGAAAAGTGCATTTAAAAATATATACACCATAAATATAAAGTAAATAAATATAAATGTATACAAAATAGCTAACTACAAAGCACTTTGGGAAAGAAGGCACTGGTTGAAAAATTAAGTCCTTTCCCATGGAATTTTCATTAACTCCATTATTTTATTAAAAATCTTGTGAATTTGATTATGGATCCTTACCTTCCTCCCTGGATAACTTATTTGTCAAAATGATAATCATATACAGTTATATATTCTTTCAGAGGTTTTTCTTTAAAATCCTTCTGGGAATCAGTAATATTCATTTTAGTTTCTTTAAGGTTCAGGAATCCAAGATCTAGAGAAATTGGCTGACATTCATGGCCACACAGTTAGCAAGTGTTGGAGCTGAGAATAAAGTCCAAGTGTACTGGATATAGATCCAGTACAGTTTGCACTTTATTCTACTAAATGTCTCAGAAATGATGGTTTCTTCAGGGTTGCCTGGAAAAAGAGTAACAAAATGCTGAGGAGTTGTCAGCACCATTGCTTCCTTATCTGGTCTTTGGGCCCCCTTGATTGTTCCAAAGGCAAGACTGCAGAATTTAGTTGAATCCGGAGAGACGAATTGGAACATTGTTGGGAGAGCTTCAAGTTTCAGTGTAGGCTGCTAATTTGAATCACTTGCCATTAAGAGCACTTTTTAATGTTCTTATTTTTAACTCTAAGGGGGAGTGAAAATTCTAGGTTGAGAAAACAGTGAAAATGAGGGGAGCTTTATCTTCTCCTTTTGAAAAGATAGTAGTCAGAGTCAGGTTACTTAAAAAGTACATTGCTTATGTGGAATTTGGATGGCCCTGATCCATTTGGATGTAGCAGTGTGAAGATTTCAAGATTCAAGATTTCAAGCCCAGTCATCACTTTTTAGTCAGGCAACATTTTACTGACACACTTTTGTAGGTTTTTATAATCTTTACCAGAGCCATAGTTGATAGGGAAAAGTTTTTTTTTCCAGTTTTGCTAGTGATTCTGTTTTTCCCCAAGGCTTTATAGCAAAGTGACTTATACATGGAATAGACTTAATATATGTGCATTGGGTTGGATTGGATCCATTAAAAAAAAAGGTATTCATTGACTTTCATTAGATGAATTTGGAATTTATGCTTGACCTGAGGAGTTTGGACTCATTGTAGGTATTCAATTGTTTATGCCATATCCCACTTTTCCAGAATTTCTGTATTCATTTATAGGACTATGGAAAAAGCTGGAATTAATGTTATTGGGTTTATATAGCATTTTGTAGTAAACAAAGTACTTTCTTGAGGTAAACTTGCAAATATTTTGACCCCCACTTCTAGATGAGGAAATGTAGGACCTAAGAAGCAAAATTACTTACCAATGAGGCAATCAGGTGGCACAGTGGATTAATTACTGAACTTGTTCAAATCTGATCTCAGAAACTTACTGTACTCTGGCCAAGTCACTTAATCTGTCTCCTGTTTCCCTTTCTGTAAATATGGATAATAATCACACCCACCTTCCAGAGTTGTTGTGTGGTTGAAATGAGATAATATTTGTAAGGTGCTCTGCAAATCTTCACTGCAGATGGTGACTGCAGTCACGAAATTAAGACACTTGCTCCTTGGAAGGAGAGCAATGATAAATCTGGACAATGTAGTAAAAAGCAGAGACATCACCTTGCTAACAAAAATGATCTGTATAGTCAAAGCTTTGGTTTTACCAGTAACAATGTTTGCCTGTGCTTTCAAATTGTGGTACTGGAGAAGACTTTTGAGAATCCCTTGGACAGCAGAGAGTTCAAATCAATCAGCCTTGAAGAAATGAATTCAGGCTATTCACTGAAAGGACAAGTACTAAAACTGAAGCTTATATACTTTGGCCATATAACGAGAAGACAGGACTCATTGGAAAAGACTCTGATGTTAGGAAAGATTGAAGGTGAAAGGAAAAGAGGATGGTAGAGGATGCTATGGATGGATGTTGTCATAGAAATAAGGAATATGAAATTGGACAGTCTTTGAAAGAGAGTGGAGGATAGAGGCATCTGGCACACTATGGTCCACAGGGTCGTGAAAAGTTAGATACAATTGAATAACAAAACAACAATGAAATTGCAAATCTTAATGTGCTACATGAATGCTAGGTATTATTATCATTATTCAAAATACTACCAGACATCATAGAGCTAGTAAATGGCATAGCAAAGACTAAATTAAGGTCATTTGACTTCAGTCTCAGTGCTCCTTCTCTTGTAACAAGTTACCTCGATGTTCAAAAGGTTTATATGTTTGTGTATTATGTAATATATATGTATATATGCACACATTTATCAATCCATATGTCTATTTATATGTGTCTAAGAAATAAAATAACTTAGCAATGAGACAGGTAGGTGGCCTGCTAGATAAATCACTAAACTTGGAATAGAGAAGATCTGAGTTAAAATTTGGCCTCATACACTTACTAGCTATGTGACCCTGGGCAAGTTATTTAACTTCTGTTTGCCCCAGTTTTCTCATCTGTAAAATGGGGAACTCTGAGCTCAGTGTCTGGCACATAATAAACACTATATGAATGTTAAGCATTTTTATTATATATAATATGTATGTATGTACATGTAATTGTACATGCACACATACACACATCTAAACACACACGTAGACATACATACATACACAGTTAAACAGCACATATTACCACAGTGGTCACATCCAAAAATGCATTTCTTATTCTGCACATTCGTCCATCATCTCTCTCACAAGGTGGGCAATGTTCTTCTTTAGTCCTTAGTAATTACGGTTGAAGATCAGAATTCTTAAGTTTTTCATAATTGTTTATTTTTTGTAATATTGATGATATAATATAATTTGTTCTGGTTGTGCTCACTTCATTCTGCATAAGTTTATGCACATCTCTCCATCTCTATTAGAAACTTTTTCCTTATTTTTTATAGCACAATAATATTTTCAATACATCATTTACCACAGTGTATTCAACCATCCCCGTTTTGGTTTCCACGCTTTCTTTTGTGGTTAATTAACAAGTATTTATTAGGCATTTTCACTGCTGAGATCTGGGAAAACAAATAGGAACAAAGAAACAGAAAGATAGTTCTGGCCCTCAAAGATCTCACTTTTCACAGGGGAAGAAAAGACATTATAAAAAAACTGAAAAGGGGTGTGTTGGAATATAATTGCTCTGAGACCTGTGGGGAAATCAGTAAAGTAGGAAGAGTCAGAGGCAGAATAAAGGATGTCCAGTCTGGGTCCTACCCCAAAATGGAAGCCTTGAGAAGAAAAAGGGATGGTAGGGGAGGGGGATGGTCCAGGTTGAGAAGGTAGAGTGGCAAATTCCTGAATCAGAAGCAGAGTCATTACAAAAGAATTGCTTTAAATATTTTGTACACGTAGAACCTTTCCCTCTTTTCCTGATCTCTTTGAGGTATAAGCCTAGCAGTAATATAGCTGGGTTAAAGGGCATGAATTGTTTAATAATATTTTGTGCATACTTCCAAATTGCTTTCCAGAATTGTTGGACAATGGGTGCAATGATTCTGAGTTCTACCTACAGTATACCAGTGTGCCTGTTTTCTCCCAGTACTACCAACATTTGTCATTTTTGAAGGGTCACGTTTGCTAATTTGATGGATTCAAGATGAGTTTCTTCCCTAAAGAATGGCCTATTCATACACTTAGACTATCATTTAGAAAATGGCTCTTTTTTGTATAAATTTGATTCTGTTCCTCAGATATCTTGAAAATGAGACCTTTGCAGAAATCTGCTGCAAAGATTATTTTCCCCCTGGTCACCATTTCTCTCTTAATATTAACTGTTATGGACTTGTTTGTACAAGAAATTTTAAAAACTATGTGTAATCGAAACTGTACATTTTATCTCTTGTCATCTTCTCTATCCCTTGGTTGGCAGTGACATCATTCCCTATCCATAGATAGGAGAGGTAATTTCCTCTTTGTTTTTCTAAATTCTCTGTCATATAAACTTTTATGTGTAGCATGAAGACATGTGGATCTTATCTTGGTATATGGTGTGAGTTATTGGTCTAAATCTAATTTCTGCAGAATACTATCTGGTTTTCCCCAGTTTTTATCAAATAAAAAGTCCTTTGTGATTACTGAACACTAGTCTACCAGATTCATTTGCCTCAGTATGCCATATAGCTAATCTGGTCCACTAATTGAACTCTTTATTGTTTTTTTTAACCAAAACCCAATTGTTTCAAAAATTAATGCTTTGTAGGATACTTAGAAATCTCATAGCACTAGACCCACTTCATCCATCATTATTCTTCCCCTCCAATATTTTTCTCTATATTCTCTATGTAGAAAAAAAGTTGGTGTTGGAAGCAGGAGACAGTTGGATTGATTTATGATTCTCTAAAGAAGAAAGGGGTGGGAGGAGCTAAGATGACAGAGTAGAAAGACTCATGTATGCTAGCTCTGAACCCACAGCCCTGTAAAAAGAACTCTCCAGAAATTCTGGAGCAGTGCAAGCCCACAGCAACACAGTGGAGGAGATTCCCGTTCCCTGAAAAACCATGCCCAAAGGTCCAGTGGACAGCAGAGCCCATCCCTGGCTACATGGCTCTGAGAGGAGCAGATCTGAGCAGGCTTAAGGGACAGAACCTCTGGTGCCTGCAAAGGTCCCTCCAGCCACAGGCGCTACAGGTCAGTGAGAGAGACTTCTGGGCTGGCCGAGAGGGGAGCGGGGTGTCTCCATGGCTCGGGCCCCATCAGGAGGAAGCAGCAGAGGCAGTGGAAGAGGCAGTGGTGGCCTGGAACTCCCAGAGCAGGCAGGACCTCCATTGTTGAAGGTCTCCACAAAAAACCCCTGAGGGAACTGAGCCTGGGTGACGGCCCTGCCCCCACCTGAGCACCAGAACTTAAGCTCACATTGAATAGCAGCCCCCCTCGCTGCTGAAAGCCCCGAGGCTGGGGAGCAGCATTTGAATCTCAGACCCCAAGCACTAGCTGGGCAGATCTAGGCAGGGGTGCAGAGGAATCTCAGAAGTCAAGTAACTGGCTGGGAAAATGCCTGGAAAAGGGAAGAAAAATAAGACCATAGAAGGCTACTTTCTTGGGGAACAGATGTTTCCCCCTTTCATTGCTGTTGATGAGGAACACTGCTTACCATCAGGGAAAGGCATAGAAGTCAAGGCCTCTGTATCCCAAACATCTGAAATAGATATCCAATGGGCTCAGGCCATGGAAGAGCTCAGAAAGGATTTTGAAAATCAAGTTAGACAGGTGGAGGAAAAACTGGGAAGAGAAATGAGAGAGATGCAAGAACAGCATGAAAACGGTTCAATACCTTGCTAAAGGAGACCTAAAAAAGTGCTGAAAAAAATAAAACTTTGAAAAATAGGCTAACTCAATTGGCAAAAGAGGTTCAAAAAGCCAATGAGGAGAAGAAGGCTTTCAAAAGCAGAATGAGCCAAATGGAAAAAGAGGTTCAAAAGGTCACTGAAGAAAATAGTTCTCTCAAAATTAGAATGGAACAGATGGAGGCTAATGACTTTCTGAGAAACCAAGAAATCACAGAACAAAACCAAAAGAATGAAAAAATGGAAGAGAATGTGAAATATCTCATGGGAAAAACAACTGACCTGGAAAATAGATCCAGGAGAGACAATTTAAAAATTATGGGACTACCTGAAAGCCATGATCAAAAAAAGAGCCTAGACATCATCTTTCATGAAATTATCAAGGAAAACTGCCCTGATATTCTGGAACCAGAGGGCACAATAAGTATTGAAGGAATCCATCGATCACAGCCTGAAAAAGATCCAAAAAGAGAAACTCCTAGGAACATTTTGGCCAAATTCCAGAATTCCCAGGTCAAGGAGAAAATATTGCGAGCAGCTAGAAAGAAACAATTCCAGTATTGTGGAAATACAATCAGGATAACACAAGATCTAGCAGCTTCTATATTAAGGGATCGAAGGGTGTGGAATAGGATATTCCAGAAGTCAGAGGAACTAGGACTCAAACCAAGAATCACCTACCCAGCAAAACTAAGTATAATACTTCAGGGGAAAAAATGGTGTTTCAATGAAATAGAGGACTTTCAAGCATTCTTGATGAAAAGACCAGAGCTGAAAAGAAAATTTGACTTTCAAACACAAGAATGATAAGAAGCATGTAAAAGTAAACAGCAAAGAGAAGTTATAAGGGACTTACCAAAGGTGAACTGTTTACATTCCTATATAGAAAGACAATATTTGTAACTCTTAAAACTTTTCAATATCTGGGTAGTTGGTGGGACCACACACACACATACACACATACACGCACACACACAGAGATGTACATGCGTGCACACACACACATACACGCATGAATGCACATACAGAGACAGAGAGCACAGAGTGAATTGAATAGGATGGGACCATATCTTAAAAGAAATTAAGGTAAATGGTGAGAGAGAAATGTAGTGGGAGGGGAGAGGGTGAAATGGAATGGGGTAAATTATCTCTCACAGAAGAGGCAAGCAGGAGAATTTTTAGTGGAGGGAAAAAGAGGAGAGCTGAGAAAAAAACATGAAGTTTACCCTCATCACATTCGACTAAAGGAAGGAATAAAATGCACACTCATTTTGGTATATAAACCTATCTTACAATACAGGAAAGTGGGGGAGAAGGAGATAAGCAGGGTGGGGGGGATGATGGAAGGGAGGGCAATGGGAGGAGGGAGCAATTTGAAGTCAACACTCTTGGGGAAGGACAGGATCAAAAGACAGAATTGAAACAATGGGGGGCAGGATAGGATGGAGGGAAATACGGTTAGTCTTACACAACATGACTATTATGGAAGTCATTTGCAAAACTACACAGAAATGGCCTATATTGAATTGTCTTCCTTCCCAAAGGGAATGGGTGGGGAGGGAGGGATGGGGAGAATTTGAAACTTAAAGTTTTAGGAACAACTGTTTAGTATTGTTCTTGCTACTAGGAAATAAGAAATACAGTTAATGGGGAATAGAAAGTCATCTGGCCCTACGGGACAAAAGAGAAGATGGGGACAAGAGAAGGGAGGGATGATAGAAGAGAGGGCATATTGGTGATAGGGAAAATTAGAATGCTTGGTGTATTGGGGAGAGGGGAGGGTATAAATGGGGAGAAAATTTGGAACCCAAAATTTTGTGAAAATGAATGTAAAAAGGTAAAGAAATAAATTTATATTAAAAAAATAAAGAAGAAAGGGTCTGGAAGATTGTCCCTGTGTAGGGGGTTACTTCCTTCCATGGACCCCAATGAATTTATTTAAGTAACTATAATGCAAGGCATTTTTGATTAACAATATAGTGTGCAACAGTATATTTAGAAAGCTACTTAATTGATATAAAAAATAATAAAGACTCATAGGGATAGGAGTTAGATCTCTCAAAGACTTGACTGATAGGCAGACTACAAAATATAGGGAATGGACAGGGAGAGTTTTGGAGTATCTTCACCTTGAGGTGATTCTCGCCCTTCTGCAAGTCTTGGTTATGGCCTGGCTGCTGCTCCCCGCTGCGTCTCACCACCTTCCTGACTCTACACCCTATGTGGCTGCTGCCACCTGAGCCTTCAGAGACCTCCTGGGAGGAGTAATCACCAGTGGGCCAGGGTCCTCGAGCCTCCGCCTCATGCAGCCCCTCAGGAGTGCGCCCAACACAAGCAGGGGGCTCTACACCGAGGGGGACAAGACCTTTGAGGAATTTTTGACAGATTTAATTAAAGAGGAAAGGAAAATCCAGGAGATCCAGAATTCGGGGTTTGGGAACTGGGTACACAAAGGGTAGAAGTCAAGTTAGCTGATGAGAGGATCATGGTCACATTTAATATTAACAGTATCCCACGTACATTTGACAGTGGGACAAAAAGCCCAAGAACAGGAAGAACTTGAACTTAGGTCAACGCCAACCTTCATGACTGAGGTTGTGAAGGACGATCCCAAGAAGGCCCTGGATTGCCCTGGACTGCTACTATCTAGAGGATGAGGTTAGACATGAGGAAGGGGATGGAGGATCTCCATCGCTTTCAGTTCCCCTGTGAATCCAACTGGAAGGACATCATCCGCTCAACGCGGATTCCCTGGACTGATGTACGATCACTTGATGGACTTCCTGGTGGTCCGCGGGGTAGACAACACTTTTGCTGATGAACTCATCAAACTCACCATGGCAGTAGAGCACCAGGATTACATCCACTTTCTGGAAGATCTAAAAGGGTTTGTCAAGTGTCAGTTGGGATGACCTGAGGTTTCTGGCTAGTGCTATGCACCCAGAGTCCTTTCTTCCAAGAGAATGGTTATCTAGAAGCTATCATGGAGAAAGTGCCGTAAAATACCATCAGGCATAAAGTATGTTCCCTAGCTCTTTTATTTTACTCCATCTGCTGGTATTTTTGTGCACCACCACAGAAAGGAGAGAAATAAAGCTCTTGGATCCCTTAAAAAAATAATAATAAAGGATAATTCTCACAACTACCATTTCTCACTCTTTTGGACCTTCTTTGTTTTCAAGACTGCAGCAGACAGGATGAAAGCCAAAGTCCAATTGGTACCTTCTTAGGGAAAACTGACTGGCAGGGCAAGATTGAGGAGAGGGGAAGTCATTCAGGAAAGAAAGAAAGACAGAAAGCAAGCAAGAAAGAAAGAGTGAGAGAGATAAAAGGAGGGAGGGAGGGAGGAAGGAAGGAATGAGGAAAAGGAAAGAAAAAGGGAGAAAGGGAGGGAAGAAGGAAGAGAGGAAGAAAGAAAGAAAAAGAGATTCATTTTATCATGGAAGGCCCACCAGAAAGACTAGGAATTTGTTTACTTTTAGCTTGAAGAAGCATTGCAGGTAACACTATCTCCCATACTGGTTTCTGAAGAAACCCAGAATTTTTCTCTGTGAAACCTGATGAAAAGACCTAGTGGCAGGTGGAGTTTTGGTCACACCATTCCCAGGGCTGCAGGTTAAGATCTGAAGCATAGTCTGGCAAATTCAACATATTTTATTAGAGACAGTGGTCCTCACTAGAAATGAGTGAGAATATTTCCTTTGGATGATGCTGGGTAAAATTTTCAAGAAGTCACATAAATCAAAGGGCCATCTTGTCCAGTGTTTGGGGATTGAGCTCAGTCATGAAATAGTAGATGCACGGTTCTTGAGACTGAACCTGTAGGACAACTGCTCTGAGTCACTCTACATATAATCTCTGTGCTTGAGTCCCCAACCAGTACAGGACCCAACCATGTGCCATATACAAGATCCCCAGTAAAACATAATCATTCTACATTAAGTTCTGATTGGACTTCCCATAAGGTAAAGTGGCCAAAGTCACATAGACCTCCAGGTGAAACCCCTACAGTGGAGCCATTGAAAGTTTCCACTTCCCAGTCTTTCATAAACTCTGCTGTAACTCACATGAAGGATAGCACAATGTCACTGAAGACAGTGCAAAGTTAACTTTAAAAACTTGCTATTTTTCTATGGGATGTGGAATATCTGTCTCTGATATCTAGGCTCTCTCCTAAATGAGCTAGACCATTGCTTGCTAATTGTTCATTTTTGCAACTCTATTCCTACAGAAAACCTCCTAATAACTTCATGCTGTTCTTTTGGTCCCTGCTTCAGTGCCTTTCCTTCTATGCTGGGCACTGTTCCATGCTCCAGAACTTTCCCTTCTTTACTATTAGAACTTGTCTGCCTATGTTTCGCCATCCTAGGGCCCAGGAGGTGACTACTTAACCTCTGATCAGTCAGTGGAAAACACCCCGTCTTTGGTGTCAGAGGATTTGGTATTAGATCTTCCCTCTGGAACATATAACCTCTGTGACCTTGAAGAAGTCACATAACCTCCACAGGGCTCAGTTTCTTTATATGTAAAATGAGGAGACTTCATAAGATTAACTCTGAGGGCCCTTTATTACTCCAGAGTCATGAAAAATAAAGTATTAATGGTAATAATCTCTCCTGAGGATGCTTTATTTTAAAAAGTGGATTCTGGGAGAATGCAATGTAGCAACCATACTTTTCCAGCAGATGACAGGAAGAAGAGATACTCATTTTGAAGCTTAGAACTTTTAGCTAGTGGCACCATGGATAGAGTGCTATCCTTAAAGTCAGGATGATGTGAATTCAAATCTTTCCTCAGACACTTACTAACTGTGTGACATTGGGCAAGTCACTTAACCCTGTTTGCCTCAGTTTGCTCATCTGTAAAATGAGCTGGACAAGGAAATGACAAACCACTCTAATATCTTTGTCAAGAAAACCTCAAATGGGGTCACCGAGAGTTGGATACAACTGAAAAATGATTCACCACCAACAAAAGCAAAATATATGTGCCACATGGGCAATAACCTATTATACTTCTATTTAGAAACAGAGAATGGAATACACATTTATTAAACACTACTATGTTCTGGGCACTGTGCTAAGTGCTTTAGTCAGTCAAATATTTATAAAGCACCTCCTGTGTGCTGGCCACTGTACTAAGCACTTTTATAAATATTTTTACATTTAAACCTCACAACAACCCTATGAAATACATAATGATTTCCATTAATGATGATTAATATGATCCCTCCTCCCATTGCCCTCCCTTCTATCATCCTCCCACCCTGCTTATCTCCTTCTCCCCAACTTTCCTGTATTGTAAGATAGGTTTTCATACCAAAATGAGTGTGCATTTTATTCCTTCATTTAGTCAAATGTGATGAGAGTAAACTTCATGTTTTTCTCTCAGCTCTCCTCTTTTTCCCTCCACTAAAAAGTCTCCTGCTTGCCTCTTGAATGAGAGATAATTTGCCCCATTCCATTTCACCCTCTCTCCTCCCAATATATTTCTCTCCCACCATTTACTTTAGTTTTTTAAAGATATGATTCCATCCTATTCAATTCACTCTGTTCTCTCTGTCTCTGTGTGTGCATGCATGTACGTATGTGTGTGTGTATATATGTATGTGTGTGTGTGTGTGTGTGTATGTAATCCCACCAACTACCCAGATACTGAAAAGTTTCAAGAGTTACAAATATTGTCTTTCCATGTTGGAATGTAAAGAGTTCACCTTTGGTAAGTCCCTTATGACTTCTCTTTGCTGTTTACTTTTTTCATGCTTCTTCTCATTCTTGTGTTTGAAAGTCAAATTTTCTTTTCAGCTCTGGTCTTTTCATCAAGAATGCTTGAGGGGGGGCGGAGCCAAGATGGCGGAGTAGAAGGACACACATTTACGAGCTCCGAGCCCACAACCCATGGAATTGAAGTAAAAGGAGATCCCCATAAATTCTGAATCTCTGCAGGGGGTGCATAAACATAGGGGAAGAGATTTCCGTTCCACTGAACCCTGGAGAGCCGTCCGCGGGGTCCATCGCACTCCGGAAAGCGGACCCCACCCCCACCCCTGGCCGCGACCCAGAGAAGCTGACCCGAGCAGACTTCAGAGAGGAAAGCTCCGGGGGAAGCTCCGGCAGCCGGGAAAGTCCCTCCGCCCACAGAAGCTACAGGTCAGTGAAAAAGAAAGCCGGGCTGAAGGAGAGGGGAAGCGGGGCGTCTCCGTGACTTGGGCCCCCTCGGGAGGAAGCGGTGGTGGCAGAGACGGGGGCAGGAAGCGGCGGAGGCAGAGGCGTGGGCGGGCGGCTGAGGCGGCAGCGGCCTGGGACTCAGGAATCCCCCAGCAGCAGGTAGGATCTTCAATACTGAAGGTCTTTCCAACCTGAGGGAGCCGAGCAGGGGAGATGGCCCTGCCTCCACCCTGCTCTACTGCTGAACGCCTCTGAATAAAACCCCCAAGGGAGCTGAGCACAGCAGGCGGGGCCCCCCACCCCGCCCCCACCCGCTCTGTTCCTGAAAGTCTCTGCAGAAAACCCCTGAGGGCCCAAGCTTAGGAGGCGGCCCTGCCCCCACCCCTGAGCCAGAACTAAAGCTTGCCGCGGGAAAGCGCATTTGAATTTCAGAGGCCAAGCACTAGCTGGGCGGATCCAGGCGGGGGTGGAAAGGAATCTCAGAAGTCAAGTAACTGGCTGGGAAAATGCCTAGAAAGGGGAAGAAAAATAAGACTTTAGAGAGTTTTTTTCCAACAAATGCAAATGATCCCGACCTTCGGATCTGATGGGGAGGACGAGAATGTATTTTTCCCATCAGGGAAAGATGTGGAGGGCGGGGCCTCAATACCCCAGACACCCCAGGGGCATGTTGGGTGGGCTCAGGCCTTGGAAGAGCTTAAAAAGGATTTTGAAAAGCAAGTTAGACAGGTGGAGGAAAGACTGGGAAGAGAAATGACAAAGATGCAAGAAGAGTATGAAAAAAAGGTCAATATCTTGGTAAAGGAGACCCAAAAAAATGCTGAGGAAATTAACACCTTGAAAAATAGGCTCACTCAATTGGCAAAAGAGGTTCAAAAAGCCAATGAGGAGAAGAATGCATTCAAAAGCAGAATGAGCCAAATGGAAAAAGAGGCTCAAAAGCTCACTGAATTTAATAGTTCTCTCAAAATTAGAATGGAACAGATGGAGTCTAATGACTATGAGAAACCAAGAAATCACCAAACAAAACCAAAAGAACGATAAAATGGAAGAGAATGTGAAATATCTCATGGGAAAAACAACTGACCTGGAAAATAGATCCAGGAGAGACAATTTAAAAATTATGGGACTACCTGAAAGCCATGATCAAAAAAAGAGCCTAGACATCGTCTTGCATGAAATTATCAAGGAAAACTGCCCTGACATTCTAGGACCAGAGGGCAAAATAAGTATTGAAAGAATCCATCGATCACCACCTGAAAGAGATCCAAAAAGAGAAACTCCTAGGAACATTGTGGCCAAATTCCAGAACTCCCAGCTCAAGGAAAAAATCTTGCAAGCAGCCAGAAAGAAACAATTCCAGTACTGTGGAAATACAATCAGGATAACCCAAGATCTAGCAGCTTCTACATTAAGGGATTGAAGGGCGTGGAATAGGATATTCCATAAGGCAAAGGAACTAGGACTGAAACCAAGAATCACCTACCCAGCTAAACTGAGTATAATACTTCAAGGGAAAATATGGTCTTTCAATGAAACAGAGGACTTTCAATCATTCTTAATGAAAAGACCAGAGCTGAAAAGAAAATTTGACTTTCAAACACAAGAATGAGAGGAAGCATGCAAAAGTAAACAGCAAGGAGAAGTATTAAGGGACTTACCAGAAATGAACTGTTTGCATTCATACAGGGAAGGACAATATTTCTAACTCTTAAAACTTTTCAGTATCTGGGTGGTTGGTGGGACCACACATACACATGTACACGCATGCACACACATACACACATGCATTCACATGCAGAGACAGAGAGCACAGATTGAACTGAATAGGATGGGACCATACCTTAAAAGAAATTAAGGTAAATGGTGAGAGAGAAATGTAGTGAGAGGAAAGAGGGGGAAATGGAAGGGGGTAACTATATGTCATATAAGAGGCAAGTAGGAGATGTTTTTAGTGGAGGGAAAAAGAGGAGAGCTGAGAAAAAAAACAAAAAAACAAACAAAAGTTTACCCTCATCACATTTGACTAAACGAAGGAGTGTAATGCACACTCATTTTGGTATGAAAACCTATCTTACAGTATAAGAAAGCGGGGGAGAAGGAGATATTGGGGGGGGATGATGGAAGGGAGGGCAAAGGGAGGAGGGAGTAATTGAAAGTCAACACTTGGGGAGGGACAGGATCAAAAGACAGAAGAGAAACAATGAGGGGCAGGTTAGGAGGGATGGCAATTCAGTTAGTCTTACACAACACGACTATCAGGAAGGTCATTTGCAAAGCTACACAGATATGGCCTATAATGAATTGCCTGCCGTACCAAAGGGAATGGATGGGGAGGGAGGGATGGGGAGAATTTGGAACTCAAAGTTTTAGGAACAATTGTTTAGTATTGTTGTTGCAACTAGGAAAGAAGACATACAGTTAATGAGGAATAGAAAGTCATCTAGCCTTACAGGAGAAAAGAGAAGATGGAGACAAGGGAAGGGAGGGATGACAGAAGAGAGGACAGATTGGAGATAGGGAAAATTAGATTGCTTGGGGTATTGGGATGGGGGGAGGGGAGAAAAGGGGAGAAAATTTGGAAACAAAAATTTGTGAAAATGAATGTAAAAAGCCAAATAAATAAATAAATAAACAAATAAATAAATAAATAAATAAATAAATAAATAAATAAATAAATAAATAAATGAATAAATGAATGAATGAATGGATAAATAAATAAATGAATGAATGGATAAATAAATAAATAAATGAATAAATAAATAAATAAATAAGAAGAATGCTTGAAAGTCCTCTATTTTATTGAAACACCATTTTTTCCCCTGAAGTATTATACTCAGTTTTGGTAGTTTTGGGTAGGTGATTCTTGGTTTGAGTCCTAGTTCCTTTTGGGTAGGTGATTCTTGGTTTGAGTCCTAGTTCCTTTGACTTCTGGAATATCCTATTCCATGCCCTTCGGTCCCTTAACGTAGAAGCTGCTAGATCTTGTGTTATCCTGATTGTATTTCCACAATACTGGAATTGTTTCTTTCTAGCTGCTTGCAAGATTTTCTCCTTGAGCTGGGAATTCTGGAATTTGACCAAAATGTTCCTAGGAGTTTCTCTTTTTGCATCTCTTTCAGGCTGTGATCGATGGATTCCTTCAATACTTATTGTGCCCTCTGGTTCTAGAATATCAGGGCAGTTTTCCTGGAAAATTTCATGAAAGATGATGTCTAGGCTCTTTTTTTGATCATGGCTTTCAGGTAGTCCCATAATTTTTAAATTGTCTCTCCTGGATCTATTTTCCAGGTCAGTTGTTTTTCCCATGAGATATTTCACATTCTCTTCCATTTTTTCATTCTTTTGGTTTTGTTTTGTGATTTCTTGGTTTGTCATAAAGTCATTAGACTCCATCTGTTCCATTCTAATTTTGAGAGAACTATTTTCTTCAGTGACCTTTTGAACCTCTTTTTCCATTTGGCTCATTCTGCTTTTGAAAGCCTTCTTCTCCTCCCTAGCTTTTTGAACCTCTTTTGCCGATTGAGTTAGCCTATTTTTCAAAGTGTTATTTTCTTCAGCATTTTTTAGGTCTCCTTTAGCAAGGTATTGAACCGTTTTTCATGCTTTTCTTGTTTCTCTCTCATTTCTCTTCCTAGTTTTTCCTCCACCTGTCTAACCTGATTTTCAAAATCCTTTTTGAGCTCTTCCATGGCCTGAGCCCATTGGATATCTATTTCAGATGTTTGGGCTACAGAGGCCTTGGCTTCTATGTCTTTCCCTGATGGTAAGCATTGTTCTTCCTCATCAGAAAGGAAAGGAGGAAATATCTGTTCACCAAGAAAGTAACCTTCTCTGTTCTTATTTTTTTCCCCTTTTCTGGGCATTTTCCCAGCCAGTTACTTGACTTCTGAGATTCCTCTTCACCCCCGCCTCACTAGTGCTTGGGGTCTGAGATTCAAATGCTGCTTCCCAGCCTCAGGGCTTTCAGTGGGAGGTGGGGCTGGTATTCAGTAGGATTAAATTCAGGTGCTTGGGGGGGGGGGGGGGCAGAGCGGGGTAGGGCCACCTCACAGGGCTCAGTTCCCTCAGGGAATTTATGTGGAGACTTTCAGCAATGGATCTGAGCTCCTGCCTGCTTTGGGAGCTCCTGTCTGCTGAGGAGGCCTGAGTTATGGAGACACTCCGTTCCCCTCTGGGCCAGCCCAGAAGTCTCTCTCACTGACCTGTAGCCCCTGTGGGTTGAGGGAACTGTGTGGCCACTGGAGATTCCGTCCCTGAAGCCTGCTCAGATCTGCTCCTTGGTGCCGCGCAGCCAAGGCAGGGCTGGGCTCTGCTCTGGGTCTGGTGTGCGACGGACCTGTGGGGTCGGTTTTTCAGGGCTCTCTGGAACAGAAATCTCCTCCACTCCATTGCTTCATGGCTTCCACTGCTTCAGAATTTGTTGGGAGTTCTTTTTACAGGTAATTTATGGGCTGTGGGTTCGGAGCTGGCATATGTGAATCTCTCTACTCCACCATCTTGGCTCCTCCCCCCAAGATCCTAATTCTTGATGGTAAAAGTTATTAATAAATCCCTGCTCCTCTGAATCTCTGATCTGATTATCAACTATCCTATTATTTGCATTTGACTTCTTCATCACCCTTTACCTTACCTGCTAGATTTTTTGTGCATATGCCTGGAGTGCACTAATATAAGATTATATCTTGCTCCATTGTAAATTCCTGGAGATAAGGAATTGTGTCTTTTTTTTTGTTCTGCTATCTCCTGAATCTGGCATGCGGCCTGGAACATAGTGAGTGATCAATGAATATGATAACTACATATCCTTGTTGCTCTTTTACATTGGACTAAACAATTATTGAGACAATGTGGTGAAGTGAAAAGATTCCTACACTAGGGATAATGATACTTGGGCTCTGATACAGCCCTCCTCCTACCCCTTCTCAACATATAGAGCCAATCACCAGCTTTGTGACCTTGGTGTATCCTGTAAGTCAATTCATTTCATTCAATAATTATTTTGTATTAGTCACTGTGCAAATGGTTAGAAATATAAGAATGGAAAAGATAGATCCTTCAATTAATCTACTAGATTGTAACCTCACTGGATCCAGTTTCCTCATTTGAAAGAAAGGGAGATGATGAGATTTTCCTGCCTGACTCAAAGTCTTTTGGAGGATCAAAACATCTCTACATTTCTGTCTCATAGTTTCCAAGTTTCTTTCACATCCCAACTAAAATCTCATCTTTTATAAGAAGACTTCCCCAGTTTCTCTTAATTTTAGTGCCTTTCCTCTATAAGTCATTTCCTATTTAGCTTCTTTGTACATATTTGTTTGCTCTTCCATTAAATGGTGAGCATCTTGAGGGCATGGACTAATTTTTGTCTCTGCATCTCTAACACTTAGCCCAGTGTCTGGCACATTTGTTGGTAAGTCATTCGGTCATATCTGACTCTTTGTGGCAACCATGGGCCACTGTCTATGAGGTTTTCTTGGCAAAGATGTTGAAATGGTTTGATATGTCCTTCTCCAGTGTGTCTGGCACATAGTAGGTATTTAATAAATGTTTATTGAGTAACTCTCCATAAAACACTGGTTTGCAATCTATGTCCTTCAATACAGCCCAAGGGGATTTCCTTGAGAGAAGGATGGCTGTGGTTATTATCACCTTCAGAGCTGAAATTCTAGACATAAGAAGCAACTTGAAAAGACTCTATTTTGTCACTGTTGCTATATATAGACCAAAGCACTTCACATTTTTACTGCAGAGATGATTTTTTTTCATAGGTTAAGATCTATTCTTTTTTTCCCCAAAAAAGATTTATAGCTCCTCTGTGAAGTCATTCATACTCCACCTCTCAAAAAGAATATGAACCTGTCAGAGAAGAATACATTCTTAATTCCTTTAATTACTTTTTTTTTTAATGTCAGTCAGCCTTCAAATAGAAGAATGGCCTAGCTGTCCAGATATAGCAGAGGAAATTGGGAAGACTTCATTCTAAATCTTCATTTTGTACTGATTAGATGAGCCTGGATAAGCCAGAGCTTTAGTGTCCAAACTAACTCTTACAGGGATAATAAACTATAGATAATTACCTGGGAGTCATATAACCTATTTAAGTCATCATTGGTTGAATTAATGATTATACAGTGGTTTCAGAATACAACAGAATCTGCTCCCACATTCAGTGTAAGTGATATTTACTTAGTACAGTCCCAAGACATGCTGAAGATGAGGCTGAGACATTGTACAGATCCCTGAGGAAGAGGTCTCAGGAAGTGAATTATTTAATGAAAATAAAATGGATTAATGTGCAAATGGGGCATGTGTTTTTCAGCTGGGGTCAAAGGGAGAGAGCTTTGATAATTGTGATGTGGCTCAATATCCCTCTATACTTAGACTAGAATTGTATACAGTGAATTCTCTGACCTTTTCTTGTTTGAGGAGCCTTTAATAGTCACATAACAAGGTATTTTAACAAGGCTGTTTCAGATTAGGTACTCTCAAGAATATTATTTCTTTGAATATCTTCACTTCTCCTGTCCTTCCTTTCTGTTGTTCCTCATTTCTACCTGTTTTTCAATGGTGAGGAGGAATAGGATTTTCCCAGCAATTACTTTGGGTGTTATTCTATATATCATATATTGTCTACCTTGAGTATTATGATATAGAACTGGAACATTCAGGACAAAATAGGGCAGTCCTATGCTTAGACCAAAGAAAGCTGCATTATAAGGTTTTTACCAATGTACAAGTGATTACCCTCACCCACAGATAAAGTTCATTCATTGGGCAAAGTAGCTTCACTTATTTATTTATTTGGGGTCTGGATCTAAAATTTCTTCAGTGTATAGAGTTCCTTCCACAGAAACATCCTTCACAGAAGTAGTTAACCTGTAACTTTTACTTTCAGAGAGTTACTTGAGACACTAAGAGGCTAAATGACTTATCTAGAGTTGTCCATTAGTGCATGTTGGAAGATGAAATTGGGCCCATGTCTTTCTGCCCTAAGAAAGGTTAGCTCTCTCTTTATAACCCAACTCTTCTGAAACTGTGGTCTGTGAGCTCCTAATGGTAAGGGGGGGTGTCTCTGAGACCCTTTTCAAGGATCTGAGAAGTCAAAACTATTTTTATAACAATACTAAGATGTTACCTGCCGACTAATATTCCTTTCTTCCCTTTTCCAACTGCATATCTATGTGAGGCAAGATTTTCTCCATATGCCTCAGCCAATACAACATATAACAGATTTAATGCAAAAATACACAGGAAATCCAATTATCTTCTATTAAACTGACATTAGAGATATTGGCAAAAATATGTAAAACAATGCCAGTTTTCTCACTATTTTTATATTTGGAGAAATGTAGTTATTTTTCATAAAATATATTATTTATGTCAACAAGTAATAGATTTATTATCTACTATTTTAAGTCAATATTTATTTATTAAATACAATAAATAATTAAATATAACAAATTAATATAGATTTATGAAAGTTGACATTAGGCAAATGTTTATTTCATTTTTTAATTATTATTATTTTATTTGTTTTCAGTGTTCTACAATCACTTCCATATAACTTAGATTTTTTTTCTTCTTCCAATCCCCTCCACACCCTCCTACCATCCCCCCCCCTTCACTCAGAGAGCGTACAATTTTATATAGGTTCTATACATACATTCCTATTAAATACATTTTCACCTTAGTCATGTTGTATAGAAGAATTAAAATGATTGGGAGAAATCATAAAACAAACCAAAACATAATACAAAGTAAATGATCTGCTACATTCTGTGATCGAATTCCATAGTTCTTTCTCTGGATGTGGAAGGCATGTTTCTGTAAGAGACCATTGGGGATTTTTTTAAGTCCTTTCATTGCAATGAAGTTATAAGTCTACCAGAAAAAAATCTTCTCACACTGTGGCTGTTGCTGTATATAAAGTTCCTCTGGTGCTGCTCCTTTCATTCAGCATTAGTTCATATAAGTCTTTCTAGGCCTCTCTGAAATCTTCCTGTTCATCATTTCTTATAGCACAATAGTATTCCATTACATTCATATACCACAATTTATTCAGTCATTTCCTAATTGATGGGCATCCCCTTGATTTCCAGGTTTTGGCCACAACAAAAAGTGTTCCTATGAATATTTTTGTACATGCAGGGCCCTTTCCTATTTTTATAATCTCTTGGGGATACAGTGGTATTGCTGGATCAAAGGGGATGCACATTTTGTAGCCCTTTGTACATAGGTCCAAATTGTTCTCCAGAATGGTTGGATCAGCTCACAGCTCCACCAACGATGAATTAGTGTTCAAACTCTCCCATGTCTTCTCCAACATTTATCATCTTCCTGTTTTGCCAGTCTGATAGGTGTGATGTGGTACCTCGTTGTTTTGATTTGCATCTCTCTAATCAATAGTGATTTAGAGTATTTTTTCATATGACTCTAGATAGCTTTGATTTCTTCCTCTGAAAACTGCCTGTTCATATCCTTTGACCATTTATCAATTTGGAAATGACTTGTATTCTTGTACATTTGACCAGTTCTCTACATATTTTAAAAATGAAGCCTTTATCACAGACACTAGCTGCAAAAATTCTTTCCCAGTTTTCTGCTTCCCTTCTAATCTTGGTTACATTGGATTTGTTTCTGCAAAAACATAATTTAATGTAATCAAAATTATCCATTTTATACTTCATAATGTTTTCTATCTCTTGTTTAGTTAAAAATTCTTCCCTTCTCTGTAAATCTGATAAATACACTATTCCTTGCTCCACTAATTTGTTTATAGTATCACTCTTTATACCTAGATCATGTACCTATTTGGACTTTATTCTTGTGTACGGTGTCAGGCATTGGTATATGCCTAATTTCCACACACTGTTATCCAGTTTTCCCAGCAATATTTGTCAAACAGTGAGTTCTTATCCCAAAAGCTGTGGTCCTCGGGTTTATCAAACAGTAGATTGCTATATTCGTTGATTACTGTGTCTAGGGTACCTAACCTATTCCACTGGTCTACCCTTCTGTTTCTTAGACAGTACAAAGTGGTTTTGATAATTGCTAATACAATTTGAGATCTGGTAGAGCAAAGTCACCTTCCCTAGCATTTCTTTTCATTAGTTCCTTTGATATTCTGGACCTTTTGTTCTTCCTGATGAATTTTGATATTATTTCATCTAGTTCTACAAAATAATTATCCGATAGTTTGATTGGTATGGCACTGAATAAGTAAATTAATTTAGGTAGAATTTTCATTTTTGTTATATTGATTTGGCCCACTCACAAGCAACTGATGCTTTTCCATTTACTTAGATCTGACTTTATTTGTGCAAAAAGTGTTTTGTAATTGTATTCATATAGTCTCTGGACTTATTTTTGGCTGGTAGACTCCCAAAGATTTAATGGTATCTACCAGAGCTTTAAATGAGATTTCTCTTTCTATCTCTTGCTACTTGTTAATAATATATAGAAATGCAGAAGATTTGTGTAGGTTTATTTTGTAACCTGCAAATTTGCCAAAGTTGTTTATTATTTCAAGGAGTTTTTCCCCTGATTCTCTGGGATTCTCTAAGCATATCATCATATCATCTGCAAAAAGTGATAACTTAGTTTCTTCTTTGCCTGTTCTAATTCCTTCAATTTCTTTTTCTTCTCTTTTTGCTACAGCTAACATTTCTTGTACCATATTGAATAATAGTGGTGATAATGGACATCCTTGTTTCACCCCTGATCTTATTGGAAATGCATTTAGTTTATCCCCATTGCATTTAATTCTTGCTGAAGGTTTTAGGTAGATACTGCTTATCATTTTATGGAAAGTTTCATTTATTCCTATGTTCTCCAATGTTTTCAACAGGAATGGGTGCTATATTTTGTCAAAAGCTTTTTCTGCATCTATTGAGATAATCATTTGGTTTCTCTTAGTTTTGTTGTTGATATGATCAATAATGTTAATAGTTTTCCTAACATTGAATCAACCCTGTGTTCCTGGTATAAATCCTACTTGATCATAATGAATTGTTCTCATGACAAGTTGCTGTATTCTTTTTGCTAAAATCTTGTTTAAAATTTTTGCATCTATATTCATTAGAAAAATTGGTCTATAAATTTCTTTCTCTGTTTTGATTCTTCTTGGTTTAGGTATCAAAACCATATTTGTATCATAAAAAGAATTTGAGAGGACTCCTTCTTCCCCAATTTCCCCAAATAGTCTATATAGTATTGGAATTAACTGTTCTTTAAATGTTTGATAGAATTCACTTGTAAAACCATCTGGCCCTGGAGATTTTTTTCCTAGGAAATTCCTTTGATGGTTTGTTCAATTTCTTTTCTTGAGATGGGGTTATTTAAGTATTCAACTTCCTCTTCTGTTAGTCTGGGCAATTTTTATCTTTTAAAATAATCATCCATCTCATTTAGATTGTTGAATTTATGGGCATACAGTTGGGCAAAGTAATTTCTTAATATTATTTTAATTTCCTCCTCATTGGAGGTGAGTTCACCCTTTTCATTTTTGATATTGGTAATTTGGTTTTCTTCTTTCTTTTTTTAAATCAAATTGACCAAAAGGTTATAAATTTTATTGTTTTTTTTCCCCTAAAACCAACTCCTAGTTTCATTTATTAGTTCAATAGTTTTCTTAATTTCAGTTTTATTAATGTCTCCTTTGGTTTCTAATTTTGTGTTAGTTTGGGATTATCAATTTGTTCTTTTTTGAGCTTTTTCAGCTACATGCCCAATTCACAGATCTCTTTTTCTGTTTTATTCATGTGGACACTCAAAGATATCAAACTTCCCCTAAGAACTGCTTTTCAGTATCCCATAAAATTTAGTAGGTTGTCTCATTGTTGTCATTCTCTTGAATGAAGTTGTTGATTGTTTCTCTAATTTGCTGTTTAATCCACTCATTCTTTAGTATTAGAGTATTTAGTTTTCAGTTAGTCTTGGTTTTTGTTACCATGGCCTTTGATTACGTATAAGTTTTATTGTATTATGATCTGAGAAGGATGCATTGACTAAGTCTACCTTTCTGCACTGATTGTGAGGTTTTTATGGACTAGTACATAGTCAGCTTTTGTGTATGTGCCATGTACTGCTGAGAAAAAGGTATATTCCTATCTATTCCCATTCAGTTTTCTCCAGAGAGCTATCATATTTACCTTATCCAGAGTTCTATTCACCTCCTTAACTTCTTTCTTGTTTATTCTGAGGTTAGATTTATCAAGTTCAGAGAGGAGGAGGTTGAGGTCCTCCACTAGTATAGTTTTGCTGTCTATTTCTTCCTGTAAACCCCACAAACCTCTCCTCTAAGAATTTGGATGCTGTGTCACTTGGAGCATATATGTTTAGTAATGAAGTTGCTTCGTGGTTTACGTTGCCTTTTAGTAGGATATAGCTTCCTTCCTTATCTCTTTTGATTAGATCTATTTCTCCTTTTACTTTGTCTGAGATTAGGATTGCTACCCCTGCTTTTTTTACATCAGCTGAAGCAGAATATATTCTGCTCCAACTTTGCACCTTTACCCTGAGTGTATCTCCCTATTTCAAATGTGTTTCTTGTAAAACAACATATTGTTGAATTATGGTTTTTAATTCATTCTGCTGTCTCTGTTTTATGGGAGACTTCATTCCATTCACATTCAGTTATTGCTACTATCTGTGTCTTTCCCTCCATCCTCTTTCCCTCCATTTATGCTTTTAGTTCTCCCTTCTCTCTTTCCTTCCACAATAGTTTCATTTTTTGACCATCACCTCCCTCAGTCTTCCTTCCCTTCTTTCATCCCCCTCCCTTTTAATCCCCTTTCCCCTTATTACTTCTTCACTCCCTTTTAGTCGCCCCTCCCTTTTCTTTCCCCCTTCCCCTCCTACTGCCTATAGAGCTAATTGTATTTCTATACTTAACTGAGTTTGTTTTACCCTCCTTGAATCCAGTCAGATGAGGGTACCTCTCAAACAATGCTCATCTCCCTCCCCTCTTTCCCTCTACTGTAATATATTTTTGTGCCTCTTCCTGTGATGTAATTTACTTTTTTTCTGCCTCCTCCTTTTTACATCTCCCATTACAATCCCTTCATATCCTTAAATCACATTTGCTATCATCACATTATTTAATTTATACCCACTTCCTCTATCTATGTATATCCCTTTTACATTTTATAATAAATATATAATTCTCAAGATTAACAAGTATCATTTTCCCTCACAGGAATGTGAACAGTTTGCCCATATTGTGTAACAAGTTTATTTTCTTTTCCAGTTTCCTGTTTACATTTTTATGCCTCTCTTGAGACCTGCATTTGAAGATCAAATTTTATATTGAGTTCTAGTCTTTTCATCAAGAAGGTCTGGAAATTCCTTATTTCATTGAATATCCATCTCCTTGCCTGAAATATTACGCTCAACTTTGCTGGGTAATTAATCCTTGGTTGTGTCCTAACTCCTTTGCCTTAAGGAATATTTTATTCTAATTCCTTCAGTCTTTTAATGTAAAAGGTGCAAGGTCCTGTGTGATCCTGACTGTAGCTCCTCGATATTTGAATTGTTTCTTTCTGGCTGCCTGTAGTATTTTCTTCTTCACTTGATAATTCTGAAACTTGGCAATGATAATCCTTGGTGTTCCCTTTCAGGAGGTGAATGGTGGATTCTTTCGATGAGTATTTTGCCCTCTGGACTTCTGGGCAATTTTCCTTGATGATTTCTTGGATGATATTGTCCAGGCTCTTTTTTTTTCATCATGGCTTTGTGGTGGACCAACAATTCTTAGATTTTCTCTTCTGGATCTATTTTACAGGTCAGTTGCTTTTACAATTAGATGTTTTACATTTTCTTCAATCTTTTCCTTCTTTAGATTCTGTTTCACTGATTCTTGATGTCTCATAGATTCATTAGCTTCTACTTGCCTGATTCTAATTTTTATCAAATTGTTTTCTTAAGTTAACTTTTGCATCTCCTTTTCCATCTGTCCAATTGTTCCTTTTAAGGAGTTATATTCACCAGTTAGGTTTTGTACTTTCTTTTCCATTTCTTCAATTTTCCTTTTCAAGGAGCCCTTCTCTTCAGTGAATTCTTTTTTCATATTTTTAAAATCATTGGCTAGTTTTTCTTCTATTTCTCTTATTTAGGTTTTAAAATCCTTCCAGAGTTCTTCCAACAAGTCTCTTTGTGCTTCAGGTCAGTTAATATTCCCTTCTGAAGTTTCAGATGGGAGCACATTCTCAATGCTGAACTCTTTAGTACTTGTGTTTTGATTTTGCCCCCATAGAAAGATTCTATGATCTTTTCTTTTTCGCTTTGCTTCTTACTCATGATAATAAACCTTTTTCTGGTTTTTAAAGTAGATCTCTCTGTCTGTGACACGGGGAACTCTGTCTCACAGTTCTTGTGCCTAAAACTTGGGGCTTTGTGTGTTGTGGCCTCTGGTTTTTTCAGCTAGAAAATAAAAGGCTGCAGCTTACCTGGTGCTGAGTTGACTGGTGTTTGAAAGTAAAGGTCAGATGAGGTCTTTTTGGGTTTTCTCTGCAGCTACCCTGGAGTTAGCTCATTAAGGTTGTGGGAGGAGTGGTCTGGACACTGCAGGCCCCTCTACTAAGCCAGAGCATAGCAAGCTAAGCTATCTTTGCTAGTGTCTTCCTGATTTCACTTGGGTTGTGAGGCATGCCTGGGGTCTTGGTGTTGGCAATTGCTGGCTTCACTCCCCTGGGGTTCAGGATCTTCTCCTGGTTTGTTCAGGTGGGGCTGTCTGGGACAGCTCTGATTCTGCACTGGTTGCCTTTGGCCACAGCAAGAGGAACTCTCCTTAGTGATCTTTCTAGCCTCCCATGCTGAGAGTCTGTTTACCCCTTCTGCTGCTCCCACTGTTCCAGAGTTTTTCCCAGGGAGATTTTCTCTGGGCTCATCAAGGTCAACAAGGGGAGGCAGACAGCAATTACCCATCCCTCTGCCATCTTGGCTCCCAGAACACATGTAGACAAATGTTTAAAATAAATAATACATATTATACTCAAAAATAAATATTAAAAAATATTTGAAAATATTCAAGATATTGTTAGAAATAATATACATGAAAGTTATTTGGGGTGCTTAATGACTTCTATGAGTATAAAGTGTAGGAACCCTTAGACCAGAAAATTTCTACACTGCACCATGCTCCATCTCTGAGTGAACAATCAAATGCTTGGTCAATGTTAGGAAGAACCACAAAGTAAAAAGCATCCCTATGAGCCCTACCTTTGTGGGGTTGAAATTTAGTTTGGGAGGCCAGAATATCCAGGTGAAGAAATAAATTATAATATGTTGCTGTTTCTGTTTAGTCCTGACTGACTCTGTGACTCCCATTTGGAATCTTCTTATCAAAAATACTGGAATGGCTGCCATTTCCTTCTTCAGCTCATTTTATAGATGAGGAAATTAAGGCAAACAGGGTTAAGTGACTTGCACAGAGTCACATAGCTGGTAAGTGTCTGAGGTCAGATTTGAACTCAGGAGGATGTCTTTATGACTTCAGGCCCAGCACTCTATTCACTGTGTCACCTAACTGCCCTATAATATGATATAATATAATATAATAACCATAACATAACATAACACAATATAGCATAATAATATAATAAATACTAAATGAAGTCTGATAACACTTTCTAGGTGTCATTATAGAGATTTTTTTGTATCTCAGTCAAAAAAATAGAGATATAGCATTACAAATTTAGTTTTGGGAAGATTGTAAAAGGCCATACAAAACTGTTAATCTTACAAATGACAAAAATAAACTTCAGAGAAGTGGGGTGACTAAGTCACACAAATTACAGAGGCAGGAGTCAGATCCGTGTCCTCTGAGTCCAGAATTAATTAGCTTTGCTCTGCACCATTCTGCCTTCAGAATGTCCTACTGAAGATGAAAAGGGGAATGATCACACAGAGATGAAATAGTCAGCAATTTGAAATGTCCAAGGGTTCACTGGGGATGTGTGATTACATATCAAAAGAGAGACTGGGGACAGATATGTAGATCTAGGAGAGATATGAATGGAGATCATGACTGAACCCAAGAGAACCCTTGAAATTGATAAGTGAGAGCATAGAATGAAAAAAGAAGAGTCCCAGATCTTTGAGAACACCCATGATCAGTAGATGAAAAACCAGTAAAGGAGTGATAAGTAGTAGTGGTTGGATTAAATAGGAATAAAACCAGAAGACAGGAATGGTCACACACACACACACACACACACACAGCAAGAAGTGGGATAGTATCCAGGAAGAAAAGGTGATTAACAGTGTCAAATATACTCTCCAGAAGTCAAGAAGGATGGAGATTGAAAATGTTCAGGGAGCAATAAGGTCTCTAGTTTGGCCTATATTTTTCATATCATCTTGATTAGAGGGGAAAATGAGTCTTTGAAAATATTGCTTGCACTACTGGCCAAGCACAGTGAAGACATATCATAGAGGCCCTTGAGGGCTAGGTAAGTTTAAACTTGAAGGGGTGAGAAATAGGGAGCTATTTTTGAACAGAGGAATGAAATAATGAGAAAAGAATATCAGGGAGATGCGTTTGGGAGTAGTGCACATGATGACTTAGAGACAGAGGATCCTGGGGTCAATGTATCCTAACTATTGTTAGATAATAAGCTATTGTTGCAATAATTCAGGTGAGAAGAAAGAAGCATGGCCTCAGAAATCTGGTTTTGAGTCACATAATTATGAGACTTTTGACTTCAACTTGTTCCCCTCAGCCTCAGTTTCCTAATCTACAAAAGGAGCTTGGACTAGATAATCTATGAGGTTTCTTTCACCTTGAAAGCTTGCAAGCCCAAGCAAGGTAGGACTTTTTTGTAGGGGAGTTCAGTTTTCCAGGCTCAGGCTAAATTGTGAGCATATAAGGGATTGATCTCCTTTGAACCCTTATAATTCGCAACTATGCTGAGTCACATGGGTTGTGATACCTTCTGGCTCTGAGTCTATTAGTTGAAAACTATGTATACTGGGATACTTGTATTTTGCTTTTGGGGTTTAGCTTATGAGAAGGGCTTCTTGATTCCTTGGATGGGACTCTGAGTAGCCATTTGTTAAGAGCTCCCCCAACTCAGATGTTGTTGGTGCTTCCCCATCCAGTGGTGTATGTAGGTGGTCATATTACTTTGTCAGACAGTTGGAACCCTGTCTGTTGATCTTTGTACTAATTTCTCTGTTTATATTTTCTCCACGTTCAGATTTTGACCTTTTTCTTGAACTAGTGAATGGCTTATATATGCTTAATTAAAGGAACATTGTTAACCCCTTTGAATCTGTCTTTATTTTATAAAGCAGATCAAAGAACCTGTGCTAGCAGACCGTCCTGGGTGTGCTAGGTTGCTTGGTAGTGCAAGTGGGTAACATAATTCATCATTGGGCCTCTAAGAATCATGGTTGGTCAGGCATTGCATTGATCAGAGTTCTTCAATCTTTTGAAAATGTGGCATGGCATTTTCTGTTGCCTTTTTAATCTACTTTGTATTGATAAATTCCTGTTCACATTTCTAATTATCCTTTTAAAAAGTATTTGGAAAAAGAAAAAAAGGCAAGCACAAGCACATGTCAACCCAGCTCAAACACTAAAGGCAAGATTGAACCATATGTCTGGCAGCTGTTATGAAAGCAGGTAGATTAGTGGGAAAGTAGGCACAGAGTTTGAGTATCTGTGACTATTATAGGATATTTCACTTCCAAAATAGCAATCTAACCACCTGAACATATTGGATATCTGCGTGCTCAGAATTCACCTGGCACATTTTACCCCTTTCTATGGGATGTTATACAAAGTTGGTAAGATTCAAATAAGTAAACTTTGAAATTCTATGCTTGGGCTTTTTGTTTTTAATGAACACATCAGCTTTAATCATTTTCAGAGTTCTTCAGGAGCAGAAATCTTGAGTATCTCTCAAGCAAGCAATGAAGACCTTTATTCTCCATGAAAGGTATTCTATTCTGCTTGCAAATGAGGCTAACTTTTTTGAGAGCTCGATGAGCAATAACTCCCTAATACCAAACAGAAAGACAAGGAAGAAGGCAGATTACATGAAAAATTTTAGTTTCATATTCTCAGATTCCATGGAGTTTTTGCTAACCATAATTGGAGATGTTATTGTGAAAAAAATGATTAAATCTTCTGTCACCTCACCAATTCTACATATAGTCTCATTTTTATTTACCTCAAATATTATTCTGTTTCAAAGTACTATGTTGGTGTCATTCTCTTTAAGGAATATCAGATGGGATACGGAGATCTTGGCTAATCTGAGAGGCACATTTTGTTTTGCTGAAATTTGAGCAGTCCTAGCTCTTGCTAGGAGGGAGGAGAGAGAAAGCAACTGAGAAAGCAACCATCAGCTCTCTATATTACATATAGTTTCTTTGGTGGCAAAAGCTAGCTGTCACTTATGAATGAGATCGACTTGTGTGCAAATAATTTTTCTTCCCTTCCCTTCCCATCCACTCTAACTTCCTTCCCCATAAAGATTTGTAATTTGTGAAAGATAAGAAATAAATCTGGTTCATGGGTAGAAAAATATGATTGAATTGTGATCTATTTGACTGACTACCAAGGTACCATTATACATTCATACATACATATATATACACATACATACCATTATGCATAGTATTAAGCCTGACACAAATATTTCTACTTGCTACTCAGGGAAAACTGGTCAACAGAGAAGAATATATTTCCTGAAATTTGTGAAGAATTTGCCCTTGACTTTATAAAAATGCAACATTAATTATATGATCATAAGATTTCAGAGCTCACTAGATCCTCAGTTGACATCATCTCTAATCCATAAAAAATAATGCCTCCGCGACGTATCCAATTAGTTGACAACTAGCCTTTCCTAAAAGACCTCTAATGAAGAACTTCCCCCACCCCTAATGAAGACCTTTATTCCCCATGAAAGGCAGCCTACTCTGCTTGCAAATGAGACTAACTTTTTCAGGAATCCCATGAGCAGTAATTGAAGAATGCATTTAGGGTTGATTCTTTAAGGTATCAATGACTTCTGTCCCTATTTTCTGGAAACTCCTTCAAGGTAACTATTGATCTAATAGGCAACTTTGGGGATTTTAATCCTGACTTAACTACTCATTTGGTAGCGTGACGCCCATGCCTCATTTTCTTCATCTGTAAAAAGGTGATAGTGGGGAGCAGTTACATATACTCTTCCTGAGTTCAGATCTGGCTTTAGACACTAGCTGTGTGGCCCTAGGGAAGCCACTTAATCCTAATTGCCTCAGTTTCCTCATTTGTAAAATGAACTTGAGAAGAAAATGGCAAAGCACTCCAGAATATTTGCCAAGAAAAATCCAAAAGGGATCAAAAAGAGTCAGAATTTACTCAATCAAACAATGAAAAGATGATAGTAATACTGAACTGAGAGGCAGCATTGAGTATTGGATAAAGAGTCTGCTTCAAAATCAGGAAAACCAGGTCAAAGACCTTTTCCTGACACATACTGGTGATGTGACCTGGGAAAGTCATTTAATCAGTACCTTGGGCAATTTTTAAATTGAAGAGATTTTGCCAACCTTCACTGATAGTCTCCTCACTTAGGAGACCCCTATCTCATAGATCTCATCTCTGTTCCCTTGATAGTAAACTACCTCCCTCAAAAGATCACTTTGAGGATCAATTGAAATAAATTGAGGCTGCAAAGCATTTTGTAGCTGGAAATCACAGCTACAGGATTAAATAAAATACTTTATCTTTTCCAGGCTAAAACTACAGTCATGAGACACTATTTTGAGATCCCCCAGAAGGCTTCTGTTATTTTTTAATCTGGAACAATTTAGCCTACCTGTTTAGTGCTGTTGTATGTGAATAATTCTATTAGATGCAAAGGGGTTTTAGAGATGATGGTATAAAGAGGTATAAAGATTGATGGATGAGGAGTGAAGAAAACTGGCCTTGACCTTGAACTTTGGCTCTAAATTTATTAGTTATATGACCTTGGAAAAGTCACTCCTCTGAGTCTCAGTTACTGGTAATTACCTCATATTAATACTATTTTAAGAAAAATCATAGAATTTTGTCAGAAAGCATAATCAACTACATTTCCTATAATTCTCTGTTATTCTTTATTCCTCTAGTTTCCTTCAAAACTCATATCAAGTGACACTTCTTTCAAGAAAGGCCTTTCTCAATCCCTCCTAAGTACATAGTCACAACAGTATGTATTTACCTGGTTTATGTTTATTATCTGTGAATGTGGAGGCTTCTTCTTACAAAATGTCATTTCCTTGTGAACAAAGGCTGACTCTGTTTGGTATTTGTATCCCTGTTTCTAGTAAAGTACTAGGCATATAGTAGAGTTATCCCTTCCACATCACAGGAGCTAAGATACAGCCCCCTCTCACTCTTGAATTGGAAAATTTATGTAAAATTTTTTGTCCCTCTCTTTTCTTTTTTGGCTATATTAGCTAGTCTGATAGGTATGAGCTGGTACCTCCAAGGTGTTTTAATTTGCTTCTCTCTCTTCAATTCTGTTTTAGAACATAATTTTTCTTTTTTTAAAAAATTTATTTATTTAACTTTTAACATTCATTTTCACAAAATTTTGGGTTCCAAATTTTCTCCCCATTTGTCCCCTCCGCCACCCCAAAATGCCAAGCATTGTAATTTCCCCTATCACCAATCTGCCCTGTCTTCTATCATCCCTCCCTTCCCTTATCCCTGTCTTCTCTTTTGTCCTGTGGGGCCAGATAGCTTTCTATACCCCATTACCTATATTTCTGATTTCCTAGTAGCAAGAACAGTACTCAGCAGTTGTTCCTAAAACTTTGACTTCCAACTTCTCTTCATCCCTCCCTCCCCACCCATTCCCTTTGGGAAGCAAGCAATTCAATATAGGCCATATCTGTGTAGTTTTGCAAATGACTTCTATAATAGTCATGTTGTGTAAGACTAACTATATTTCCCTCTATCCTGTCCTGCCCCTCATTGCTTCTGTTCTCTCTTTTGATCATGTCCTTCCCCAAGAGTGCTAACTTCTAATTGCTTCCTCCTCCCATTGCCCTCCCTTCCATCTTCTCCCCCACCCTACTTATCCCCTTCTCCCCCACTTTCCTGTATTGTAAAAGGTTTTATACCAAGATGTGTGTGCATTTTATTCCTTCCTTTAGTCAAATGTGATGAGAGTAATCTTCATGTTTTTCTCTCACTTCCCCTCTTTTTTCCCTCCATTGAAAAGTCTTTTACTTGCCTCTTTTATGAGATTATTTTCCCCATTACGTCTCCCTTTCTCTTCCCAATATATTTCTCTCTTACTGCTTAATTTCATTTTTTTAAGTTATGATCCCA
Organism: Bettongia penicillata ogilbyi; assembly: GCA_023548195.1. Classification (NCBI taxonomy): domain Eukaryota; kingdom Metazoa; phylum Chordata; class Mammalia; order Diprotodontia; family Potoroidae; genus Bettongia; species Bettongia penicillata. Next base: position 1,919,836 of record JAJHZJ010000149.1, read on the forward strand.
TCCTATTCAATTCACTCTGTGGTGTGTGTGTGTGTGTGTGTGTGTGTGTGTGTGTGTGTGTGTGTGTGTGTGGGTAATCCCACCAACTAGCCAGATACTGAAAAATTTCAAGAGTTACAAATATTGTCTTTCCCTGTAGGCATGTAAAGAGTTCAACTTTAGTAAGTATCCTATGACTTCTCATTGCTGTTTACCTTTTCATGCTTCTCTTCATTCTTGTGTTAGAAGATGAAATTTTCTTTTCAGCTCTGGTCTTTTCATCAAGAATGCTTGAAAGTCCTCTGTTTCATTGAAAGACCATATTTTCCCCTGAAGTATTATACTCAGTTTTACTGGGTAGGTGATTCTTGGTTTTAGTCCTAGTTCCTTTGACTTCTGGAATATCCTATTCCACACCCTTTGATCCTTTAATGTAGAAGCTGCTAGATCTTGTATTGTATTTTATATTATTATATTATAATTATTTTATTATATCGTGATTGTATTTCCGCAATACTTGAATTGTTTCTTTCTAGCTGCTTGCAATATTTTCTCCTTGACCTGGGAATTCTGGAATTTGGCCACAATGTTCCTAGGAGTTTCTCTTTTTGGATCTCTTTCAGGTGGTGATTGATGGATTCCTTCAATACTTATTGTGCCCTCTGGTTCTAGAATATCAGGGCAGTTTTCCTTGAAAATTTCATGAAAGATGATGTCTAGGCTCTTTTTTTGATCATGGCTTTCAGGTAGTCCCATAATTTTTAAATTGTCTCTCCTGGATCTATTTTCCAGGTTAGTTGTTTTTCCAATGAGATAGTTCACATTCTCTTCCATTTTTTCATTCTTTTGGTTTTGTTTGGTGATTTTTTGGTTTCTCATAAAGTCATTAGCCTCCATCTGTTCCATTCTAATTTTGAGAGAACTATTTTCTTCAGTGAGCTTTTGAATCTCTTTTTCCATTTGGCTAATTCTGCTTTTGAAAGCCTTCTTCTCCTCATTGGCTTTTTGAACCTCTTTTGCGAATTGAGTTAACCTATTTTTCAAGGTGTTATTTTCTTCAGCATTTTTTTGGGTCTCCTTTAGCAAGGTATTGACCCGTTTTTCATGCTTTTCTTACATCTCTCTCATTTCTCTTCCCAGTTTTTCCTCCACCTGTCTAGCTTGATTTTCAAAATCCTTTTTGAGCTCTTCCATGGCCTGGGCCCACCGGATATCCACCTTGGATGTCTGGGATACAGAGGCCCCGACCCCCATGTCTTTCCCTGATGGTAAGCATTGTTCCTTGTCATCAGAAATGAAAGGCAGGAACATCTGTCCCCCAAGAAAGTAGCTTTCTACGGTCTTATTTTTCTTCCCTTTTCTGGGCATTTTCTCAGCCAGTTACTTGACTTCTGAGATTCCTCTCCACCCCTGCCTAGATCTGCCCAGCTAGTGCTTGGGGTCTGAGATTCAAATGCTGCTACCCAGCCTCGGGGCTTTCAGTGGCGGCACGGCTGCTATTCAATGTGAGCTTAAGTTCTGGTGCTCAGGTAGGGGCAGGGCCGCCTCCCAGGTTCAGTTCCCTCAGGGGGTTTATGCAGAGATCTTCAGTAATGGCCCTGAGCTCCTGGCTGCTCCGGGAGCACCTGGCTGCTGCTGCCTCTGCAACTGCCTCCGCCACCGCCTCTGAGGGGGCCCGAGTCACGGAGACACCCTGCTCCCCTCTCGGCCAGCCCAGAAGTCTCTCTCACTGACCTGGAGCGCCTGTGGGTGGAGGGACCTTCGCAGCTGCCAGAGGTTCTGTCCCTGAAGCCCGCTCGGATTTGCTCCTCAGGGGCCATGCGGCCAGGGCAGTGCAGGGCTGGGCTTTGCTGTCTGGAATGTGACGGATCCCTGGGGACAGTTTTCCAGGGCTCTCTGGAACGGAAATCTCTTCCACTGTGTTTCTGTGTGGCTTGTAGTGCTCCAGAATTTGTGGAATTCTTTTTACAGAAAATTTATGGGCTGTGGGTTTGGAGCTAGCATACGTGAGTCTTTCTACTCTGCCATCTTGGCTCCTACCCCGCTTTCATTTTTAATACTAGAAATTTGGTCTTCTTTCCTTTTCTTTTTTTTTTTACATCAAATTAAGCAATGGTTTACCTATTTTTTTTTATTTTTCATAAAATCTGCTTATAGTTTGGATTTCCTAATTAGGTTTCCAATTTAGTGTCATTTTTCTATATTTCTATAACCATATCCTCTCTCTACATATACTTCTTCTGATTGCTCTTATCGTAATAAAATTATTAAGAGTTAAAAATATAGAAATATAAACAGTTTAACCTTATTGGATTTCTTATGTTTTCTTTTTCTTGTTTACCATTTTATGTTTCCCTTGAGTCTTGTATTTGGAAGTCAGTTTTTTTTTTATTCAGTTCTGATCTTTTAATTAGAAATACTTTAAAGTCCTCTTTTTCATTAACTATCCATTTTTTTCCTCTGAAAGATTGTATTCAGTTTTTCTTGGGAGGTGATTTTTGGTTGTAATCCTAACCCCTTTGCCTTCCAAAACATCATATTCCAAGTCCTCCAGTTCTTATATGTAGAAGCTGCAAAATCCTGTGTAATCCTGACTGTAGCTCCACGATAATTGATTTTTTTTGTCTGCTTGCAATGCTTTCGCCTTCATCTGTGAGCTCTGAAATTTGTCTATGATGTTCATAGGACTTTTCATTTTGGGATATCTTTCAGGTAGTGATCAGTGGATTCTTTCAATTTCTATTTTGCCTTCTGGTTCTAATACATTAAGGCCCTTTTCTTTGATAAATTTCTTTAAAGATGCTCTCCAGGCTTTGTTTAAATCATAGTTTTCAAGTAGTTTAATAATTCTTATACCATCTTTCGGAGATGTATTTTGTAGGTCATTTTTTTTCCAATGAGAAATTTCATGTTTTCTTCTATTTTTTTTTTACTTTTTTGATTTTTTTAATAGGTTGATACCTCATAAAGTCATTAGTTTATGCTTCAGTTCTGATTTCAAGGAGTTATTTTCTTTAATGAGGTTTTGTACTTCCACTCCCATTCAGCTAATTCTACTTTTTTAGGGAGTTATTTTCCTCCATAAATTTTTGTATATCTTTTCCTATGCTATTGGCTCTTTTTTTCATGATTCACCTGCATCACTCTCATGTCTTTTACAAATTTTTCTTCTTATCTAATTTGCTTTTTAAAATCCTTTTTAAGCTTTTGCAGGAATTCTTTTTGGACCTGAGACCAAATTACATTTTTCTTTGAGGCTTCACATGTAACCATCTTGACAGTATTGTCCTCTTCCAAGTTTATGCCTTGATCCTCCCTATCATCACAGTATCTTTCCATAGTTAAGTTCCTTTTCATTTTAGTGGGATTTTTTTGTTCATAATTTTTTATGCCTTTCTTGTGATTTGGTGTTTTTATATGAGTTGGGCTCTGTTCCTGTACTCTCCCAAGTTTTTTGTGTTGGGGTTCTGTGTCTTACTACTGGCTTTCACTGGGCTTTAAGGCTTAGCTGCTTGCTTAATAAAAGTTTATTCATTAAATAGGGCAGCTATGTGGCACAGTGGGTAGAGTGCTGGGTCTGGAGTCAGGAAGACTTATCTTTTTGTGTTCAAATACTCATACACTGGCTAGTCATGTGATTCTAGGCAAATCACGTAATCCTATTTACCTCAGTTTCCTCATCTGTAAAATAGAGGAAATAGCAAACCACTCTGGCATCTTTGCCAAGAAAATCCCAAACGGGGTCATGAAGGGTTGGACACTACTGAAAATGACTGAACAGCAACTAGAAAAAATTACGAGAAAGCTAGGCAGTATAGCTTATGGAGCACTAGGCTTAGAATTAGGAAGACTCATCTTCATGAGGTCAAATATGGCCTCAGACACTTACCACACTTACTGTGTGGTCCTGGTCAAGTCACTTAATCCTGTTTGCAAATCTTTTAACTTGTTTGTCCCAGGTTCCTCATCTTTAAAATGAAGGAAGGAAATGCCAAATCATTCCAGTATCTTTGCCAAGAAAATCTCACCTGGGGTCACAAAGAGTCAGACACAGCTGAAATGAATGAACACTATTAAATAAACTAAAAAGGATGTTTTGACTGAGAAATCTTATAGATTCTTCTCAATCATTGTTCTTCTTAAAAAACAAAGACCCCCCAAATATTTAATGCAAGTGACTACTGTCTCCAAGGGAGCATTTTTCTCTCTCCTTGATCTTCTTTCTACTTGTCTTACTGCCTTTCTTGTTTCTCTCTATATGTACCCTTTCTCATAATGACCTCATCAGCTCCTATAGCTTCCATTTTCATCTTCATGCAAATTGTTCCCATAGCCATATATCTAGCCTTAGCTCCCTTCTGAGCTCCAGTTGCCCATCATAAATCGACTGGCAGACATTTTGAAATGGACATTCTACAGACATTCCTAACTCACCCTGTCCAAAATAGCATGCATTATTTTCTCTCCTTACCCTCCAATTCTGCCCCAACCTGCTTATCATTAGACTTTCTCTTTTTTCTTCAAGAGAACCACAGATTCCAGAATTTTGGGAGCATCATAGGTTCATTAGAGAGTTGCTAAGTGTCTTTTGTTGAGATAGGACATCTTTATCATGAGTTCTGGTGACACCAACTATGAAGTATAGTAATGATAAAGTGGATAAAGAGTTCAAAGAACTCTTGGTTCAGAGGAATGAGTTCTATATCAGCAATTAGAGAACTAGGGTTTGGATTTTGACTTTGTTCCTTCCTTGTGATCTTAGGCAAATCATCTCACCTCTCTGGGCCTTAGTTTCACTCATTTGTAAAATGAGGGGTTTGGATTATGGCTTTTAAGATCTCTTGATCTTATGAAATCAGGCTCAAGTCCTAGGATCTGATAGTTATGATCAACAATTGTACTTTCTCGGGATATCAGGAAACTCTAAAATAGAGGAAATTTTCTCATTAGGATTTGCTTATAGCAATGAAACCACAGTTCTAGCAAACAAAAGAAAACAAAATCCTAATTTATTTTTTAAAGTATTTATTTTTTCCAATTATATGCACAGAATTGAAACATTCATTTTTTAAAAATTTGAATTCTAAATTTTCTCCCTCTCTCCCTTTCCTTCTCCCCTCATTCACAAGGCAAGCATTTTGATATAAGTTAAATAGGTGCAGTCATGCAAAATATATTTCCATATCAGCTATGTTGTGAAAGAAAATAGACCAAAAAAACCCCACCACCATGAAAAATAGGGAAAGTTAAAAAAAAAGACTTTCTTATGCTTCAATCCACATTCAGATTCCATCAGTTCTTTCTCTGGAGGTGGATAGCTTTTTTCATCATGAATTCCTAGAAATTGACTTGGATCCTTGTATTGCTGAGAATAGCCAAATCATTTACAATTGAGCATCGTACAATATTGCTGTTATTATGTACAATGTTCAGCTGAAAACTCCATTTTAAAAGCAGTGATAAGTATTTGCTTGTAGCTAGCCATGTCTATGCTATGGGGCATGGAAAAGAAGTGAATACATGTTTGTTGAATTGAACTGAATTTGAGGAGCTCAGTCTCTGTTTGGGGAGACAAGAAAAATAAAAATAACATTTCTCCCTTATGTGATGTTCACTATAAATACTGTGAGAATTCAGAACCCTGTTAAAATAAATATTTTATGTAAAGTCAGAAGACCCCAGCATGAATCCTAGCTCTACACCTACCTGTGTGATCTGGAGAAAGGCACTTGCCCTCTGTGGGGCTGGGTTGCCTCATTTGCAAAATGGAAGGAAGGACTTGGACTAGATGTGTCTAAAGTTCTTTTCAGTTCTAAGTCTATGTTCCTGTAAGTCAACACGACACCTGAAGCCATCAGAGTATTTTAGATTTGGAGGTGGAAAGAATTCTCCAAGCCATCAAATTTCTTTTACACATGAAGAGTTAGAAGCATAGGATGATTCAGTTACACAGTTAGTACTGGAGGCAGGATTCGAAACTAAGTCTTCATGACTCCAAGTCTGTTAATCATGCAACCTCCTCACAACCAAAAAATGAACCAGGATGATCTAAAAACTAAGAAAGGAGAAAAATTTCAATTTTCAGTTATGTTTGATGTTCATCTGAGTCAAATGCCACAGCAAGACTGATAAACATAAGGAATAAGAAAAAACTACTATATTTGGCCAGATAGAAATAATTAGAGATCCTGGAAAATATGGGGAGAAGTAGAAACCATATTGCAAGGTATAAACAAGTGAGAAGAAGAAACGATGATGGTTTTAGGAAATTGTTTTAAGAAATATAGCAATTGAAGGAAGGGGAAGAATTGGAAGGGGCAGCCAGTCTTTCATTTTTAATTTTTTAAAATAGTAAACTTTTATTATATTGATAACAAACTTTTATTTTATACTCTTGTCAAAAATGAAACCCCTCTTTCACTTTTACAAGTTCAGAAAGAAAAGATAAAAGTCAATTGCACAATATAATCCATACTCTCATCTAGAGGTATCCTTATGAATGAATTCAAGAGAATTTTAGGAATATTCTTAGATATTTCAGAAATACTATTTTATTTGTGGATTAGATTTGTATGTAAGAATCTTGGTGAAGGAGTGGCCCCCAGTGAGTGATCTGGAAATGACATGGAAATAACTCATCAATTTTGATTCTCTTCCCAGATAGCTGAAATTAATTGCTTCATTAGTGATCAAAACAGCATCTGGTAATGTCTTGAACTACAGTGACAAGTTTAAATATATCAGATTTTAGATTGATCTCTTAACATGCTCTAAACCAACACTTGGACCACTATCTTTCTAATACATCCAGTCTTGGCAGAAATATTTTAACCAATTCCTGATTATCCGTGCCAATGAAGAGCAAGTATGGCAAGGATTCATTGAAACCAGAGATAATCCAGGAAGTTTCTTTTGGCCAATGCTTGAATAATCAGATTGTCTTGGATTGAAGACTTGGTACTGATCCTGATGCTGAAGGAAAAAGACTATTTGGAGATGCTTTAATTCTCTCTGAGCACTGGGAAATTTAGCTAAATATCTTTCCTAATGTACTGGTACCTATCATCAGTATATATTGAATAAATAATAAAATGGATAATGAGTTGAAGACTAAGTCCAAGAGTTGAATAAAAGAGTAGCAGGATGTATAATCTTTTAGAAATTTCAAAGTTCTCTCAATGACCTCAAGTTTATCTCTCAAACAGTGGCCCATGTTATTAATACCAATGTTATTCTGGTGATGTTCCATATCTATAAGTAATGGAATATTGGATGACCATCGGAAATGATTCAGACCCAAGTTCTGTGATTCTGAGGAGCTGAAGTGGGTGGACCATAGGATGCAACACAATACAACTATAACATTCTATGAGAGAACTGGTACAAATAATATAGTAAAATGATTTTATGTCTACAAAAAATGGGCCAGTCATATAGTGAGAATGTGGGATGGCCATAGGCAGCTTGAGTACTTCAGTGGTATCCATCTAACACATTGAGTGCTCTCTTTCCTATGGGAAGAGACTGCTTATGGGAGAAAATAGATATGAATCTAACAAGATGGGCAGGCATGGATGAGGGTAGAAGGCGAAGGAAAAACAAATTAATTAAATGTCTACTATATGCCAGGTGCTGTGCTAAGTAATTTGCAGACATTATCTCATATGATAATCAATATATGGTATTTGGTCTATATCAAAGAACCCATATCAATGAGTTCAAACATCCTTTGGAGTATTGGAGGATATACCAGTGTAAATTGAGAGCATCCTAAAATGAGAGAAATGTAGAATTCTAAGGGAGTACTTGTCTTTTTTAATTCCCTTATTTTATGGGGGAGTGCTAAAGCCTAGAGAAATAAAGGAATTACTCAAGGCTATAAGGTCAGTTACTGGTAGAAATAGGAAAAGAATTTGGATTTCCTTACTCTCACATCAATACTTTTTCCATTACACTTTGAAGCTTACCAGAGTGAATTTTATGTGATATTTATTATTCTTGGGCAAACTGAGTTATGGAGTTCATACTGCAGCTTTTGGGTCTACCTTTGGTCATGGCTCTTTAAGTAACACTGTAGATTAGCAGTTTTATGGGGAATAAGAATATAGTACTATAAAATGCTAATAGAGGCAGGATTCAAGGTTACTCAGTGTTTGCAGACTGTGCCATTGCAGGTAATCTGGAATCTATGAATATCCAGAATTGTAAATAATTTAATTAAAATTGATGCAAAACAGGCTAGATTGCGTTCATTTCCTAAGTCAAGCTTTATTTTTTTTCTGATGGCTTTATGAAGACAACTCTTTGGGAATACTTTTAATTTGTAAAAATCAGTTGAGAAGAAAGGATTAATTTTAAATATCATTTATCCAATCAGCTACTGATAGAGTATTCATTTTAAGTATCGTGTATGCAATGATTAAACCAATGACTTGACTAAGTCATTATTGAAGTGAACTTTCTTGTATTCCCTAGTTAGACCAAATTACAAATACATTTATTCTTCCTCTCTTAACCCCGATTGTTGCATAATCCATGCATGAATGACCTCTGGTATGTCAATTTGATTATAAAGGGAAATCTGAGACATTGCTATTCAGAACTAAAGGAAGGGTAAACACCTGGCCTGAAAACTTAATTGTTGATCTATGTCAGCATTTTTCCCTGCAGTCATCTTCCAAGGATCCTTTGACCTGACAATATAATGAGTTTATGTAGACTAAAGGAACACAACATTTTCTACCTCAGTTTCCATAAAATCTCTGATCTTTTTGCCATCAGTATGTCCAAGGAAGGAATCAAAGATCACAGAACCATGGAATTTACAGGCTAGAAGAGAGCTTAATGGCTATCTAGTCCAACACATACACCAAAGGTGCTGCCACTATAATGTACAAAACAAATTGTCATTTAATTTCTGATTAAGGACCTCCAAGGAGGAGCTATTCTCGAGGGGAGGTTGCCCATTCTGCTTCTGGGTAGCTCTAATTTTTAGAAAGAATTAGAAAAAAATCCGAACATCAAGCTTAAGTTTGCTTTGCAACTTCCATCCATTACCCCTGTTTCTGCTGTTTGAGGCCAAACAGGACATGCCTAATCATGACAGCCCTTCAAATACTGGAAGACTCTACTAATTCTCCCTTAAGCCTCCTTTCCTCCAAGCTACCATGCTTGTTTTCATCAGCTGATTCTCAAATGTCAGCAATTCAAGGTCATTCACCATTCTGATTGCCCTCTCCTACATAATCTATAGATTTTCTTCTCAATCTGTGCAACCTAGAACAGAAAAAGATACTCCAGAGAGAGGGTATAACAAGGACTTCACCTCCCTATCACAGGAAACTATGCCCCTATAAATACTGTCCAAGAATGAATTCATTTTTGACTGTTATTTCACATTGTTCACTTACATTGTCCTTGAAATCCAGTTAGGTGGCACAATGGATAGACTGCCAGACCTGGAGTCAGGTCGAATTCAAAACTAGCCTTAGTACTAATTGTACGACTTAACCTCTGCCTTCCTCAGTTTCCTCAACTGTAAAAATGAGAATAATAACTATACCTCCTAGGGCTGTTGTGAGGATTAGATGAGACAATATTTATGAAGTGCTTGGCATAATACCTGGTACACAGTAGGCACTTAATGACAGCTCATTCCCTTTCCCTTCACTAAAGCCTGCAGAATATTATTTTTCAGAATAACTACTATCTTTCCATGTTTCTTATACTTGAGATTTTTTTTTTCATTACTCAGGTACAAGATTTTATATTTATCCATATTGAATTCCATCTCATTTCATTCCAGTGCTCTGGTTAAGGGCTTTTTAACCATTTGTTTGCTTTTGGTGTGTGTGCATGTCCATGCGCATGTGCGTATGCATGTGTATGTGCATGTGTGCCTGTGTGTGTAATAGACCCTTTCACCATCTGATGAAATTGCTAGGTCTCTTCTCAGAGAAGAAATGCATAAAATCAAATATACAGGCTCAGGAATGAATGCTATTATATATGAAATTTATCAAAATGTTTTAAAAGTTTTTGATTCCATCTTAAGAATTCTTAGAAATTGTCTTGTCAAAATTCTTCTGGGTCCTGACTCTATCATCCACTGTGTTAGTTATTCCTCCCTCCACTTTGTTTTATGGGCAAATTTATGGGCAATTGTAGATGGAATGATATCGTGTTGCGACACGTGATAAAGGCGATAGTTTCAGAGAAACTTGGAAGGAGTTGTATGAACCGATACAGGATGAAGTGAGCAGAACTATGGGAACAGTTTATCTAGTAATAACACCTCTCCCCAGCTTTCCCCTTTGAAACTGTTATTCCTTTTTAAACCATACCTGAAGTCTTCGAATTTCTAGTTTTTACCTCATTTAGTTATAAAACTGTTATGTAACTAGGACTAAAACCAAGAATCACCTACCCAGCAAAACTGAGTATAATACTTCAGGGGAAAATATGGTCTTTCAATGAAACAGAGGACTTTCAAGCATTTTTGATGAAAAGACCAGAGCTGAAAAGAAAATTTGACTTTCAAACACAAGAATGAGAAGAAGCATGAAAAAGTAAACAACAAAGAGAAGTCATAAGGGACTTACCAAAAGGTGAACTGTTTACATTCCTACATGGAAAGACAATATTTGTAACTCTTGAAACTTTTCAGTATCTGGGTAGTTGGTGGGATTACACGCACACACACACATACACACACATACATACACACACGTGAACACAGAGTGAATTGAATAGGATGGGACCATATCTAAAAAGAAATTAAGGTAAACAGTGAGAGAGAAATGTAGTGGGAGGAGAGAGGGTGAAATGGAATGGGGTAAATTATCTCTCATTCAAGAGGCAAGCAGGAGACTTTTTAGTGGAGGGAAAAAGAGGAGAGCTGAGAAAAAAACATGAAGTTTACCCTCATCACATTCGACTAAAGGAAGGAATAAAATGCACACTCATTTTGGTATGAAAACCTATCTTACAATACAGAAAAGTGGGGGAGAAGGAGATAAGCAGGATGGGGTGATGATGGAAGGGAAGGCAATGGGAGGAGGGAGCAATTTGAAGTCAACACTCTTGGGGAGGGACAGGATCAAAAGACAGAATAGAAACAATGGGGGGCAGGATAGAATGGAGGGAAATATAATTAGTCTTACACAACACGACTATTATGGAAGTCATTTGCAAAACTACACAGATATGGCCTATATTGAATTGCCTGTCTTCCCAAAGGGAATGGGTGGGGAGGGAGGGATGGGGAGAATTTGGAACTCAAAGTTTTAGGAACAACTGTTTAGTATTGTTGTTGTTACTAGGAAATAAGAAATACAGTTAATGGGGAATAGAAAGTCATCTGGCCCTACGGGACAAAAGAGAAGATGGGGACAAGAGAAGGGAGGGATGATAGAAGAGAGGGCATATTGGTGATAGGGAAAATTAGAATGCTTGGTGTATTGGGGAGAGGGGAGGGGATAAATGGGGAGAAAATTTGGAACTCAAAATTTTGTGAAAATGAATGTAAAAAGTTAAATAAATAAATTTAAAAAATAAAAATAAAACTGTTATATGAAAATGAGCTTATGATCCCCTGATATTCTAAAATTTAGTAGGTTCTTTGGTGTCCTTGAGACTGTCTTTCTTTACAAATATATTTACATACATATTCTCCAGTTTGCAGTAAATAAATGGCAACCTAATTCTTTTAAATCTAATTCTTTAAAACATCATAAGTTTCATGCACATGAGGGGTATCACTTTCTACATCATTTCCAAGTTGATTTGAGTCTTGATATTTATGCCACAGTTCGTTTTCTGTTCCACACTAACCAAATTCCATTTGATAATGTTTCATCATATACATATTTAACCTTTTAAAAATTATTAATAGCTAACCTCTATGCAGCATTTGAAAGTTTGAAAAGTTCTTCACATAGGTTATTCCATTTACTTTCCATTAGTGAGGTAGGGGTTATTATTCACATTTTATAGATGAAAAAACTTAGCCTGAGAGAGATTAAATGGCTTGCCTGGGGTGAAATAGTTACCAAATGACTGAGGCAGGATTTGAACTAAGGTCTTCCCTATTAAATCAAAGGTGTTTTCCTGTTTCTGTTAGGTATCTGAAATGTTCATCTACAATAGCAGCAATATCTCTCAACCTTTGACTACCGTTATATATCTTTTCCTTTATACACAAATACCTTTCCAGGCCTAAACAACTCTGTTTATCTTTAAGGGACACTGTATCTTACACCAGGTACTTAAGGTTTAATGAATGGAATGGAATTGTACAGAAACTATTTTATAAACATAAAATTTGAATATAAATGTGAATCATGATTCCTCTAACTTGAAGTTTTGTTCACTCTTAAAATATAAAAACTGCTGAGAGGCTAACATTTTACTCTTTGTCACCATTCTCTACATTTTATGGCAAATGATCTCAAGAGCATGATTTGAAGGTTAGAAGGATCTCAATCACCAGGGGACAAGATTTCTTGTCAAGTTGAGGGGGTGAATAGATGTAATGGCAAGTAAAATAAGATCTTTTGCTGTTTTTGTTTTAGTATAATAAGTATGATACCTCCACTTGAATGTGATTAAGGAGGATCTTTGCCACCCATTGTGGGGCTTGGGAAGATTTGTAGGAAGGTCCATGCCTTTTGTTAGTTAGGCACTAGTTCTAAAGGGATGTGATACCCTCTGGCTCTAAAAAGTGTATAAAGACTCTGAGGTGCAGTTTTATTTTGGGGCTTACTGACTGTTTGTTTGGCCAGATGAAGCTTTGAGAATCCATATTTGAGAATATATTTTGTTACAGGGATGATGCAAGTGCTTCCCTTTCTGGTAACTACAGTCAGATGGTTGGACTGTCTGTTGAATTATGGTCAGGCAGAGGAAGCCATGACAGTTGATCTTTTCATTTCTCTGTATTTTCTCCTAAGTTCAGGGTGCTGATTCCCCTGAACTAGGTGAATGATATATGTGCTTGGTTAAAGGAATGGTACATGTGCTTGAATAAAGTGATTATTAACTTTTGAGGAAAAGTTGCCTTTCCTTTTAGGAATGTAGATCTAAGAACCCCTCCCCCTCATGTATGTTGGGGTGCTTACTGATACAATAGAGAGAAGACAAAAAGTACTCTGGGACTATTGAAAATGAACTCTCCTTACTTTACAATTTATCCAAGGGCTGGTCTCGCACATTTCATTTTAATGAAGCAACAAGAATAATTAAGCAGAGATCTCTTGAAGAAAACTATGCAAGCTGATTTTTTTTTCATTTTGATTGACTAGGCTGGGATATATGATTTTCTCATATTTTAATATAAATATCTTATTTTTTCTCTGAGATTCCATTGTTTTTTGTAGTTCTTTCCCATAGCTTCCTAAGTTAAAGAAAATAGAAGTAATATTTTCAATAAAAATTCAAATGAATATTATAAACAATTTTGCCTACTGTCTCTGAAATTATTTTCAGATTCAGAAAGCTGTAAACTCGTAGAGCTAAAGGGGACCTTAGAGATCTTTCATTCAAGTTTCTGATTTTATAGATGAAAAAGCTTTGATCAGTAGGTTGGCCTTCCCAGTTTCTAATTTCAGTGCCTTTCCTCTGCACTCACCCCTAATTTATGCTGCATATATCTTGTTTGTACATCATTGCTTGCATGTTATTTTAGACTGTGATTGCAAGAGCAGAGACTTTCATCTTTCTTTGTTTCCAGCCCTTAGTATGTACTGAGTGGCTGACCTAAGTATTTTAAAAAATTATATTGGATATAACAGACGATCATCATTTCTTAAATGTCTTTTTTCTGTTCTTTCCTTTTATATATTAAAATGTTTTGTTTGTTGATGATTAAGTTTGTGCACACACCCACACACACAAATCAAACCCTGCCCCCCCAACCCAACAAAAACCAAAAGCAGATAAATAGAATATATGGTTTCTCACACTTAATCCTCAATAGGTAAGGAGAAAGAGAGAATATATTTTGTTACAGGGATGATGCAAGAGAGGGAGAGGTCAGGGGCAACAGCAAGTAGTGAACTTTGGCTGAATAAAGCCTGCAAAAGAGATGACATGAGTTAAAGTAGGAAACATAGGCTAACTTACAGAAAGGGCTTGGATGTACTCTCAGTAGACAACAGGAGACACTGAAGTTCTTTTTTCCCCCTAGGAAATACTATCATGGGATCATAGATTAGCTAGAAGGGACTTCAAGGGTTGGATCTCCTAATGCTGTGGATGGGGAAACTGAGGCACAGAGGCTAAGTGGTTTATCCAAGGCAGAACAAAGATTTGAATGACTGTCCTCAAATTCCAAATCCATTACCCTTTCTGCTGCACCATGGTACTCTCATGCACAAGAAAGATTATTTTGGCAGTGAAAAGAAAGTGAGTTAAAGGAAAGGAGAGAGGGGAGTCAGAACATGTAGGGCTATAACAATATTTCTGGAAGTTTGATTATACTGGGATGGAGGCCAGGCAGAATATGGATCAAAAAAAGAGGAAAGAACAAAGAGATATTGCTGAGGAGGAAATGTCAGTCTCTTAACTGGTTTGGATGAGAGATAACAGGAAAAGTGAAAAGTGAAAGGTAATTCCAAGTTTGGATAATTTGATGAAGGCTTCTTTGTAAACAGTTGATTGTTGGTTTGTGCATAGTTACCATGGGAAACCAAGGAACCTCCCATGTATGGGAAATGTTCCAACTTTGCAGTTGTCTTCCTCTTTTGACTTTTTTCCCAAAGTCTCCTTTTTCATGGATTTTATAAAGATTCCAGATCATCCAGTTTGGGGTAAATTATCACAAATTCCGTATGAGTAGCTCTGAGATCAATCAGGCTTTGCTGTATATCTCATAGCAGGCTTCTGTCCCTGAGCTTCCCACCCCCCTTTTTCTCTTGGACTTCTCCCTCTACTATCTCCTTCATAGAGGGCTGGTTTATTTGTTCCTTATAGACTCTAGTTTAGAGAATTCCCAGATATTCATTTCATAGGAGCATATGGATTAAATTGAATTTTCCTGACTTTAGGATGCAGAGATTGGAAACAACTTTCAGCCACACTCAAAGGCAAAAATGGAAAATAGGTATCTATTTTGATTTCACATCAGGGAAATGAAGGACATAACTGTTATTCGAGTTGGGGTTGCAGGCACTTCAGTCATTTGCATGCAAGATATTAAATTTTGCCTTTTTATGTTTTCATAATGCTTTCCATTTTTTTTCCCGAAGGTAATGCGGAGCTTAAGTGTTTGGAGGTCATTCGAAGAGATATTCAAGAGCTTGTTTAAACATTTTATGGAGGATGGATAACCTTAATGTTTGTTATGTCTAGATTTTTAATTTCATTTTAAAATTGTCTACCAAGCACCTACTATATGAAGAATCCTGTGCTAGGCATTGTGGGGAGCACGGTGCAAAGGTGGACCAGATATGTTCTTTGACCTCAAAAAATCTGAAGAAGATGAGTATAAGGAAAAAATGTTGACATTTTCCTTTCAAATCAGTTTTGGAATGAAGCAGCTTTCATTCAATAGGTTATATACAAGGTTGACTTTAAAAGCCTGAAGGGAAAAAGGTAAAAAGAAAATGCATACGCTTGAAGACAGTTCAGAAGGAAGGGTGATTTTAAAATAGTGCCTAAAACACTCAAAGAGTGTTTTATTCCAATAAATTAATCAATAGATATTAATGCTACTATGTGAAAGACCCTGGTGATACAAAGAGAGAAATGAAACCGTCATTAATTTTAAAGAGCTTAAATTCAGGTGAGGGACAAAATATGCACACATATAAGTATGCACAGAATTAATTCAAAGTCATTTAGGAAAGAGAGAGCACTCAAAGAGTTCTATATGAAATCATTTTAAAAAGTGAATGATTGTGGAAAGATAATAAACTTGTTGTTGACCTTCACCTTTGAAGAGGACCAAAATGACATCACCATTGTAAAGTGAAATTTCAGTGTGTCCTACTATGGCTGATCAAACCAATATGAGCTGGGAATGCTCTACCGCAGGTTGGGCACTGATAGTCCATTTGAATATTTGGGGTGGATATCCCAAATTTGGGCATCCTGCATTTAGTTTGTGCAGTCTCAATTCTGCTTTGCTCAAAGAACACAGCACCTTTTCTTATGTGGGCATGCTGTGCTGAGCAGTCCTGTGCCAGTGTCTCCCATGTTGCACAGTCAAATCCAAAGTTCTTGAGAGAGGCCTTGAGAGTGTCCTTGTATTGTTTCTTCTGGCCACCATGTGATCACCTGCCTCATACAAGTTCTCCATAAAATAGTCTTTTGGGCAAGCATACGTTTTGCATTCGAACAACATGGTCAGCCCATCGGAGTTGCACTCTCTGAAGTACAGTTTGAATACTTGACAGTTCAGCTCGAGCAAGGACTTCAGTGCCTGGTACCTTATCATGCCAGGTAATTCTCAGAATATTCCCAAGACAGTTCAAATGGAAGCAATTCAGTTTTCTGGCATGGTGCTGGTAGACTACCCATGTTTCACAAGCATACAACAATGAGGTCAGCACAACGGCTCTGTGGACCTTCAGTTTGGTAGTCAGTCTAATAACTCTTGTCTCTCAAAACTTTCTTTGGAGCCTCCCAAACACTGAGCTAGCTCTGGCAATGCGTGCATCAACCTCGTTGTCAATGTGTACATCCCTGGAAAGTACACTACCAGGTAAGTGAACTTATCCACAACATTCAAAACTTCTCCATTTGTTGTACCCAATGGTTCTACATATGGGTTGTGTGGTGGTGGCTGATGGAGCACTTGTGTTTTTTTAGTGTTAATTATTAGGCCAAAATTAGCACAGGCAGCAGAGTATTGATCCATATTTTGTTGCATCTCAGCTTCAGATGCTGCATTGAGTGTATGATCATCTGCAAACAGAAAATCATGCACCAATACTCCTTCCACTTTGGTCTTGTAACCTTTTCAAATTGAAGAACTTACCATCAGTATGGTAGTTGACCTTGGTGTTGTGTTCATTCTCATTGAAAGCATTTGTCAACATAGCTGAAAACATCCTGCTAAAAAGCATAGGAGCAAGCACACAGCCCTGTTTCACTCCATTCATGACTGGGAAGGCACGAGAGCTTTGTCCGTTATTCATAACCTGTGCAAACATGCCATCATGAAATTGATGTACAATATTGATGAACTTCTCCAGGCAACCAAATTTTAACATAATTTTCCATAGACCCTCACGAGTAATAGTGTCAAAGGTCTTGGTCAGATCTACAAACATTGTGTATAGACCTCTGTTCTGCTCCTGGCATTTCTCCTGGAATTGTTGGGCAGCATATTGACTGTTCCTCAGCCCTTTCTGAAGCAACACGGGCTCTCAGGAATATGCCCATCTTCCAGGTGAAGGATCAGCCTATTAAGGAGGACTCTATAAAGAATTTTGCCAGCAATGACTAAGAGAGAAAACCCCCTGTAGTAGCGGCAGGACAATCTATTCCCTTTACCCTTATAGAGATGGACAATGGAGGCATCCTTGAACTCCTGGGGGATAACCTCCTCTTGCCATATAACCTGGAAAAGTTCAGTCAGCATTTGTATGAGCAATGGTCCCCCTACTTTGTAAATCTAAGCTGGAATAGAATCAGCACCAGGTATTTTGCCACATGAAAGGAGTCTAATGACCCTCAAAACCTCTTCTTCAGTTGGAAGTTCAGCTAAGGAGGGATTGAATTCAACCTGAGGTAAAGGGTCAATGGCCTCAGCATTGATTGATGATAATCTGTTGAGAACACTATGGAAGTGTTCAGCCCATCTCTATAGGATCATGTCCTTATCACTAATCAATGTAGCGCCATCAGCACTCAGTAGTTGTGATGCACCATAAGTTTTTGGTCCATAAATAGCTTTCAGGGAATCATAAAAGTGCTTTGGATTGTTACTATCAGCATAAAACTGAATTTCATCTGCCTTCTTAATGAGCCAGGAATCCTGCATCTCTCTAAGCTTTGCTTGTACTTTGTTTTTGATGAAATTAAATGCTGCCTTCTTAGAGGTGGATGACCTATCCTGCTGGTAAATCCTGTGGAGTTCACATTTTTCATTTAGCAGCTTCTGAATTTCCCCATAATTTTCATCAAATTAGCCTGGGTGTTTGCAAGTGTTCTGACCCAGATGGACAAATGCAGTGCTGTACACCAAATCTCTGAGAGCTGCCCACTCCTTTTCTGCTCCACTGTTGCCAACTGTACGTTGGCTCAACTTTCCCTCCAAGTCAGCAACAAACTGTTCACACTCAGAGAAGAGCTCTAATTTGTTGACATTAATTCTTCTGGTAGTCATTTTACCTCGGGGGTAGCACTTTTGATGAATGCTTGGAATTTATCTTGGAAAGGATAAGTCTATGATCAGTCCAGCATTCTGCACCACACATTGCCTTTGTCACACATCTTGCCTGTCTCTTCTCCTTACAATCATATAATTTATTAGACGCCAGTGTTTGCTGTGAGGGTGCCTCCATGAAGTTTTATTGTGTTTAGGTAAGCAGAAGACAGTGTTGGTGATGAGAAGGTCATGTGATGCACAAGTCTTCAGCAGTAAATGACCATTGCTCTTGCTGTTTCCAACTCCATTCCTCCCTAGGACTCCCTGCCAAGTCTGGTAGTCTGAACCTACTCTAGAATTAAAGTCACACAGTATTATAAGCTTGTCCTCTTCTGGCACATTGATGATAAGGGTCTCTGGGTCTTCATAAAATTTTTCTTTGACTTCATAAGGGTTTGTAATAGTGGGAGCACAGGCACTGATGACGGTGGCATGGTATTTTCCTCTGAGTGGCAATTGCATTGTCATGAGCCTGT
Source organism: Bettongia penicillata ogilbyi (assembly GCA_023548195.1). Taxonomy (NCBI): domain Eukaryota; kingdom Metazoa; phylum Chordata; class Mammalia; order Diprotodontia; family Potoroidae; genus Bettongia; species Bettongia penicillata. Next base: position 1,938,664 of record JAJHZJ010000149.1, read on the forward strand.
CATTCACTACTTTTGGAAGGCATACCAGCTTGTTGATTAAATTAGTTTTGATTGCAAAACCCATGCCAGCTTCACAGGCGATTCACTGCGCCCACTCCAGAAAAAGGTGTATCCAACTCCAACTTCAGTAAGCTGGCCTTCATTTACCAACCTTGTTTCACTCAGGGTTGCTATTTGGATGTGATATCTGTTGAGTTCTCTTGCAATAAGAGTAGTTTTTCTTTCAGGTCTAGGGGATTTTGTGTTGTCTATTAGTATGTGTACATTCCATGTGCCGATGGTGAATGGAATCATCTTTACAGATGCTTTCGTACATTTTTTTGTGTTTTGACTGCACAGTGGGATTCTCCACTTGCTCTGGTAATCAGGTCAGGGTTGGGTAACTAGGCAATGTTTACGGCACCTTTTCTTGCCCCCTTCCTCACACTAGGAGGTGAGCAGTGTGATCCTTAAAAGGCTGCTCAGACACCCAGGGGGCTGCCGAGTCCCACTGCTGCTTCTAGTGAGAAACGACCCTATGGCCTGGGCCACCTGTGTGCAGGGTCATGACCCACAGCTCCCAGTGTATCTGCACCTGCTGCTTCATCACTTGCCTGTTGCCATAGGACTTTGAGGCATGAGTGTGAAATGCTATGAGTGATGTCTTCATTTGTGCATAAATTGGATTCAAGTGAAGTAGAGTTGCACGAAATCGTCAGCCTCAATCTCTCTTCCTGGGCCATCATAGTCAGGTGGCAGGACAGAGTCAAGATGGCTGGTGATGGCTCAGGATACAGTAGATGACTTAGGCATCTTCAGTGTTTAACCAAGCTGTTAGCACTCCATATCGCCTGTTTCATCTGCCTTCATGGCTGTTAGAAAAAATTGCTCTCATCCACCCATTCCACCAGATGAAGTCTTCACATGCTTGGGGTAGACACTCCCTTCTCAAGTCACCAATGGGTTTGAGAACCCTTGGTTACCCTCAACCTGGTTTGGCCCAGGTGTGACCGCTGTGTATGCTGCAGCTTCTTGGAATCACAGGTGAGAGTTAGGCGGAACAGGTAGAAACCAAAGGTGTAAAGAGCCCTGAAAAGGGCTCGGCAGCCATCACATCAAAGGTACTGGTCCTTCCTGAACGTACCCTACACCTAAACTATGGATAGGGGAAATATTAAATACTGATATTGTGTTACACAGTTTCCTCAGTGGATTCACTTTCTTTGCCCTCCTCAGATGTTGGTACCTGGGGTAAAGACCCAACTACTCTGGCAGATAGGTAGTACAAGGGAACTCTGGGATTGGAGTAGAGTGATTTGACCTGAGTTCAAATCCATCCTGACACTTAAAAGTTGTGTGACCCTGGGAAAATCACTTAATCTTTTTCTGTCTCAGTTTCTTCGACTATAATTGAGATAGTAATGGCACCTACCTCATAGGGTTGTTATGAGTATCAAATGCAATGATATTTGTAAAATGCTTAGTATAGTGCCTGGCACACAGTATGTGCTTAATAAATGCTTGCCCCCTTCCCCCTGTACCAGTTTGAGCTCTAAAGATATGGAGTGAAGTTAAAATTAATTGAATTGCTTTTTTTTTTTTCAGAAACACCACAGTATTTTCTTTGAAAACACAGCAACACACATACATGTGTATGCATAAATACACATACATATCTGCATGTCTATATATACATATACATATATATATACACGCAAATAAATAAACATACACTTCACATCTACAGTCTAGGTAAAAACATTGCCTCCATATATATACTGTGGGATTATACATACATATGTATATACACACATACATATATATGTGCATATGAACAAAAGTTCTTAAACAAAGATGGAAAATACACAAGGGGCAGGCAAGATGGTGCATATTTGTAATCCCTGCTATTTTGGGAGGCTGAGACTGGTGGATCACTTAAGTTATGGAGTTGTAAGCTACCAAAATGCTAAAGTCAGTTGCATATGCATAGGTATGTATGTATATACATACCTATGCATATACATACATATATACATATACTCACATACACATATACACACATATTATGTATATACATGGAGAGAGAGAGAGAGAGAGAGAGAGAGAGAGAGAGAGAGAGAGAGAGAGAGAGAGAGAGAGAGAGAGAGATAACCCATTATTTTTTCATAGAATGTACTCACTGGTGTTTCTAAAAAAAAAAAAAAAATCAACTCACTTCCACCTCCCTGAATCCTTCTTGGTAGAATTCTTTGTCACAATCCCTCTGCCCCTTCCTGTCTTTGCTCACCCATAAAATAAATGGGTTTTTCTTGATGATCTCTGAGGTCCCTTTCCATTTTCAGTTCTATGAACTCATGATCCCTTTTCCTCTGGAAATGTATCCCCTTGACTGATGCTGGTATTTGACATGAATAGCTTTATTTGGCTACATAGTACCTACACCTCTCTGTTTGAATGTGGATATTGGTACAATTTATCTCCTCAGTTATAAGGATACAGAAGCAGATGCCAGCTGTGGGGAAAGGGAAACCAAAGAGAGGTGTTAGCTTCTGGGCCCTGGGCAAGTTTCCCAGTTGTATTTGCTGCTTTGGATCTTTCTCTGGTGTAACACATGACTCACTTTTTGTTGTGATTTTTAAATGGTCTTTATCTTACTAAGGGCTGCTTTTTAACTGCTCTTTGGAATGTTAGAGAAAGAACTTAGGGGAAACATCACATGCACATCCCTTGGGTGGGATTTCTTTTATTCAAAATAGTTTGATATCAGAATGTAAAATCAGATTTGTTTACTCAACCAATGTAGTGTAAAGTGACTGGAAATCCTTAGGGGTAGTGTGAGGATGTGAGAGCAGAATGCAGAAGTTTAAATTTTAAAGATTAGGATAGTTTTCTACCTACCCACACTCACACTCACACGACATATTGTATGCTGCAGGAAGTGTAATTTCTCACAAATATCAAAGGGAATAAAAATGCAGGCAAAATCATCCCAATCGTACCTTGTAAGAAATTAATAAAATTACAGGGAATTTAAGGATAGTGGTGCATAGTAACTTCTTGTTAATTTTCCATTATTATGAGCAGAAATTTACTTCAGTTTTGTATAATAATAATTGCTCTTGTGACTACATACATATACACGAAATTCATATACATATTTATTTAAGTATTTTCACGTATTTGTTTGCTCCCCATACCTATTTTATAGACAGAGAAACGGAAAATCACAGGGTTTATGTGACCTACAGCCCAGTGGGCTTATACAGACTAGATTGCATCTTAGTGACTGACTCCAAAAATCACATTTTTTTGTTTCATTATTTCCCCAGAGTTTATTCTGTGAAAAATCTTTGAATATAGTTCATGCTTATGTTTCTACAGATGTGTATAGAAGTCCCCAGAAACTACACACACATTTAAAGTAACAAAGATTCATTGGGCAGTAGGACAGACTTTATTTCATTCTAGAGAAAATGTAAAGGTCTCATAGAGTTAGAAGATGGAGAATGGACCTTTGATTTCATTGGCATAGGAAACAGGCCTATTCAATGAATGGGCATTGCCTCACCCTAAGTGAGGACCTGCAAAGACTTTGGCCTAAAGGGGCCAAGGTCTCCCAGTGCATCCTGGGTTATCTCCAGTCATCCTGATGAATATCTGGATTCAGATGTCTCTGGAGGACAAGTGAGGCTGGTGACCTGCACAGCCCTCCCTCACTCAAAGCAAAGTCAAGTGCAAGTCATGTCATCATTTCTCTGATGGCATGGTCTTCTTCAGCAACGAAGGACAAACACAACTTTCTACAGTGATGAATCCTGCATCCTAGACTTATAACATAGTCCAAACGCTGTGGTTTGACTCCCCTCAGAAGGGAAATGCATTTGCAGTGGTTAGGGGGCAATAATCTGTTATTTCAATGAAGCTTAATTTCATACCACAGAGACCCATAGAATCATCTAACCTTTTGTTACCACCTTTAGGCTTTGGTTCTTCAAAAAAGGGATATACACTTGAGGTTTGTAGATAGGGAGCCCCTTACATACCCCATCATACCTACAACATTCACGTGATTCATGGGATTGTGTCATACAAAATTTGGATCCCTTTCTCCTGTACATCATGGCTGTAGTCCCTAACTGCTTCTCCTCCCAATATAGTGGGGCCACATTGATGATCTCCATCTTTCCACAAGAAGTACACTGTTCGGGAAAATACCATTCTCATGCCATACTAGTGAAATGAAGTTTTCTCTCTTCAAAAGAAATGAAAACAATCCCAGACAAATGATCCTACCTCACATAATATTAGGGCATATAGTCTAGTTAACTCATAGGAAAACAAACTAAAGAATAAACATCAAATAAAGATTGGAGGCAATATACGATTGCTAGGGAGGAAACCTTATGTCTTAGACATGCTGTAGACCCAGTAGATCTATAGGTTCTGTTTTATAGGCCAACACTAAGGACATGATTTAACCATATGAGTTTACTCCATTGGAGTTGAGCCAACTCATTCAGCCATCATAAGTAAACTCATCCCTGAAGAAACTCTAAAGGATGTGTTTATCAAGTATCTACTATGTGCTAATATTATTAACATAAAAGACATTAACATCATTAACATTAATTAATACTATTATGACAAATATCATCTCATTTGATCCTTACAACTGCCCTGTAAGGTAGGTGCTATTATTATCATCCCCTTTTCATAAATGAGGGAACAAACACATGAGGTAGACAGAGGTGAAGTGACTTTCCTAAGGTCACACAACCGGTAAGTGTCCTAGGTCAAATCAGAATTCAGGTCTTCCTGACTTTTAGGAACTGTGCCACTTGGCAGTATAGTTTAACCTTCTGAGAAGTAAGACAGGGCCACAGGAATCTGTGTCTTGGTAACTCCTTCAAATGGAGAAATAGTGTCATAGAGTGAAAGGAAAACTAAATTTAAAGTGAGAGCACCTGGGTTTAAATTCTGCCTCTGTGGTCCTTGTATGACTTCTTAGACACTTTGAGCCTTAGTTTCCTCATCTGTAAAATGAGGTCTAGATGGCTCCTAAGGTCTTCTTTATAGAAATGCAAGCTAAGCATCTTACATGTTTGTTCTATCATCAGTGAATAAAACCTCCTTTTATATTTCTATTGGTTTTTGAATTCCATTACCTACCCTTTAGGGTAAAATGTTTCTGTTTAAGTATCTAATATTTTCTTCTGCTAAAATCCTTGTATGATGGCTTATTGAGCAGTGGAGCTTACTGTGGATTCTTTAAGGCTATGTCACTGGTTTGTGGTTCTCACTAATCTGGAAGAGTTTAGAATGAAGGCCAGTTGATAAAAAGTATATGTCTGCCAGCTGAAGGTCAGCCTGGCTAAGTTGGTGAGGCCCATCACCAGGTTGGCTGCAGAGTGACTAACATTTCAGACATAGCAATGCTTAAAGGAGACAAAGTGACTGCCATGAACGTTGGTAGGGGGCCAGTCCATCTGCCCCACTGAAATTCTGGATATTAACATGCAGTAAGAGCTATAGAAACTTAGGTTATAAATATATCTTTTTTTCCTTTGATCCTGATGATCCTAATATTTCAATGTAAAGTCTTGATGGATGTCTTTGAAAGAGTTTTTTTTTCATTTTTTATTTGAGATTCATAAATTTTTCTAGTTTTAATATAAAATAGTTTCTGCACTGAACTTAACGTTAAATCAGTGAAAAAATCAGGACTCACTCTTTAGACAGAGGGCTTTCTAAAAGTCCTTTGGTGATTAAAAAAAAAAAACCCTAAAAAACTAAAACTGGACAAATCTTTGTAATTCCTATCAATTCTTCAAGGTAGTTTTTTTTATGGAGCGATGGGGCAAGGATGGGGGGGAGAGTAAAGAAAGATGTACCTGGGATTTCATCAGCATCTGAAATACCTAGTGAGAAATTTCCTTCTATCGCTGCAGACTAGTGATTGGCCTATGACTTTTGGTCTTAGATCAGGATTCTTAATTTTTTTTCCATTTCATAAATCCATTTAGCAGTGTGGTAAAATTAGGGACCCCTACTCAGAATAATATTTTAAATGAATAAGATAAAATAGGTAGAATTACAGAGGAAACCAATTTATAATAACAATACCTACTATTTATAACATCTGATGGCTTGCAAAGCATTTTGTTATCTCATTTCATCCTTACATCAACCCTGGGAGGTATGTGTTATTATTACTTCCATTTTACAGATGAGGAAATTGATTCAGACTGCTTGAGTATCTTGTCTAGGGTCACAAAGCTAATAAGTGTCTGAGGCTGGATTTGAACAAAGATCTCCCTGGCTACTGCTCCAAGTCCAATGCTCTCTGGACATAGCTGTCTGATTTTGTTGAAATTGAGGTATCAGAATATTAAGGTTAAAAAGGAAAACATCAAAAACAACACACTCACAGAATACCAGTTAAGAATCCTTATTATAGAGAGTTGGGAATTTTAGGATAATAAAGGGAAAAAATGAGTTTGGAATTTTATTGGGATTGTTATCATTAAATACTATGTGCCTATGGGTGAAAACTAGACAACCTCTCTCAATAACCCTTTGTTTTTAGATGTCCTGCTTCCTTATTCCTACAACCAAACCATTCCTTCAATTTCATTGTCAAGGCAACAGGATTTATGCATGATAGCTGTGAAACTGAAGATCAGCAATGTGAATCCTAGTACCCATAAGGATATTGCATACTTTTGATTTGCTGAGACCAGAAAGAATTTCAAAACAGAGCAAAAAAGGTACTGGATCTGATTTTCTCAGTAAGAACGAGTATATCTGTAAATCCTAAATATTTTCCCATTATTTTCTCTTAATATCTTTTCTAGACTACAATTTAGGGGGAATCCAAGGATAACTTTCAGCTTAATAAGTGGTATAATAGTGTGAGGGAAGAAGTTTGTCAACAAGCTTTTATTAATGACTGCTATGTATCAGATACTATGCTAAGCATTGAGAATTCAAGGAAGCTTAACTTGTTATCTCTTTTGATACTCATAACAACCCTGGAAAGTATGTGCTGTTATTATTCCAATTTTATAGATGGGGAAATTGACTCAGGCTGGTTAAGTATCTTGTCTAGGGTCACAGAGCTAATAAGTGTCTGAGGGTGGATTTCAGCAAAGGTGTCCTTGGCTACTCTAAGTGCACTACTTACACACATACACACACACAACACACACACATACGCACGATAAAGAAATATACAACCATTCCTGTATCTTTGTGTGGCTGAAATGACTGAATAACAAATTTTCATATATATATGTGTGTATATGCATACACAGATATATATATGCCCCTATATATACACACATATATGTATGTATATACATGCATAAATACACATATATGTATATACATACATACATATATATCTATATATAAAACATATGCATAATACCTGTTATACACATTAGTGGGTAGGTAGCACAGAGGATACAGCACTGCATTGGGAATCAGGAAGACTCATTTTCCAAAGTTCAAATCTTGTCTCAGACAGTAACCGTCTGATCCTGGACAAGTCACTTAATCCTGTTTCCCTCGCTTTTGAAATAAGCTGGAGAAGGAAATGGCAAACCACTCCAGTATCTTTGCCAAAAAAAGCCCAAATAGGGGAACAAAGAGTCAAACATGATTGAAATGACTGAACACTAAACTTCCTCATTATACACATTATATTACTATAAATAGACAAAATGGGACATGGTGCCCCATCACTATTCAGCTAAATGCTTATTCACTGAGTGCTTGCTAGGCAGAGCACTGTATTGGGTAATGCTAGATGGCCATATAAGACACCATTGCTGCTCTCTTGGAACGAAGAGATTATTAGAGAGGAGAATAGCCATAACATAAAATAGAACATGATAAGTGCATATGAGTATATTGGGTCCAATCTCAGCCAGAAAACTTTCTAAAAGATACATTGCCTGTCCATCAAGAGACTATGGCTGTAACCCAGTCCTTATCTTTCTTGGCTTCTCTGAAGATTTGGACTCAGTCAAACATACTTAGCTCCTGGATACTCTCTTTTGTCTTGGGGCGTGTGTGTGTGTGTGTGTAGGGGGGTGGGTGGAATGGGGGAGAGGTGATATTACTATTTACTGCTTCTCCTCCCTTTTTGACCACTCTTTCTCTTTTCTTTATTTATTATTAGGATAATCTCAGGCTAACTTAGTCTTTCCTCTCATGTATGCTGTGATAGTGTCTCTCAATTCTCTGCTCCCAGTTCATCTGACAACATTCCCTCCCTTGATAATTTCATTAGCTCCTATGGGTTTGATCCTGACCTATTTGCCAATGGTTCTTAGATCCATATTTCTCGTTCTAATCCTTTTTCTTAATTCTAGTCACACATTAAAACATGTTTGCTGAAAATCTCCACCTCATGTCACCTCAAAATCTACTAAATGAAACCCATGTTTCTCCAAATTTCTTCAATATTGTTGAGGGAACCATGTCACTGGGGGTTTGGTTGCAGGAGATTAGCCTCAAAAAAAAAAGTTGGCATGGCAAATGATGATAGATGATAGATGATATCTGTGCTCATATTTTGAAGGGTTCATATGGAGAAGGAATTAACCTTATTTTGTTTTCTCCAAAAGAACAGAATCAGAAGTAATAAGTTTCAAAAATGCAAATTTGTGTCGAATGTTAGGGAAAAAAACCAATTCCTAACAATCAGAGTAATGCAAAAGTAGAAAGGGCTATCTTGAGAGGCAATGGATTTCCTGTCCTTGGAGGCCGTCAGGCAGATGCTGGTGACCAGCTAGTTGTCAGTCAAGTTATAGTAGAGAGTCTTTCCTCCGTGGTAGTGGTGTCAAACTAATGGGGCTCACTAATCAGTATACAAAGATCCCTGTTGGCCACATATTGATTTAGTTTTAAAATGAAACTGTATGTTTTATTATATTTTTATTTTATTACATATTTCTCAATGACATTTTAATGTGTTACTACAGCAGCTACACAGTTGACATCTCTAGCATCAGTTAGATGACGTCTGAGGTTCTTTCTAGTTCCCAAATTTTGTGATTCTGTTATTTTCATTTCTTGAATTAAAAAAAAATGTTTGGTTAACCTCAGTGCCTATAGGGAAGTAGGACCTTGAGAGAGATAGGAATCAAAATCTAAAGTTCCCAAGGCTTAAACTTGGATTGAGGTTGAACCACTGAGATTATCAAAGGAGAGAAACTCTAAGTGGAATCTAGGCTATGCGTGATTGGAGAAGAGATTCTGAACTCTGGGTAATGCACATAAGTTACGTGGTAGGTTTAAAACAAACAGATAAGCTTCTGGTCCAATATAATGACTAAAATGAATTAAAAAATCAATCCAATTAAATGAATAAATCTTGCTGTAAATTTTGTTTTTAATATCAAGTTTACAATTTCATCAGAGCATTTAAATTGTTTGCTACTTGTACTATAACAGAGAAATAAAAAAAATCATTACTATGGCACAAAGAAGAGAATAAATACTGTGGAAAGATTCACTCATAGAAACATCTTTTGACATGAATAGCTCTGCTACTTGCATCTGCTACATTGGTAATTCAGTCCTAAAGGGACCAAACTGTCAATCTGCTGGGGACAAGATTTGACTCCCAAGTAATATCTAGCAGGGAATGTCACCCAGAAAAAAATTGTTTATATTTGCCTATAGTTCCAAAGTGGAGGGAGAGAGGTAAAGGGGGGGGGGGAGAGAAAGAGAGAGAGAGAGAGAGAGAGAGAGAGAGAGAGAGAGAGAGAGAGAGAGAGAGAGAGAGACCTAGATACATACACATATCTGCAAATGGTTTATGTGCTGGTATGCTCAGTTACTGGGCATGCTTTCTCATCTGGCCCGGCATATTAGAATCTTGAGACAATGCCAGCACTGACCCTGCAGGTGTACAGCCAGTGTTCAACAAAGGCACATTATTCTCAGAGCTTTGGCTTTTGGTATCAGCATCTGTGCTGAAGCACATAGAAATAAGCAGAACCCCACTTCCAATCCCCTCCCCCGCCCCAGCCTAATGCTGGCTTAGATGCTTTCATGATTACTCTTAGACAGTCAGGATTTCATTATAGAAGAGGGAAACTGGAAGGTTCGCAGGCCAATTCAGTCCATCAGATTATACAGTAAAAAGAAGAAAGGGGAAAAAGGTCACTGGAGTCACTGTTAAGATGTGAAATGCTGGGCGGAGTCAAGATGGCGGAGGAGAAAGACGCACGTATGCGAGCTCCAAACCCACAGCCCATATATTTAATGTAAGAAGAGTTCCCCAGGAGTTCTGAATCACTGCAGGGGGTGCAGAAAAATAGTGGAAGAGATTTCCGTTCCAGAGAGCCCTGGAGAGCCATCCCCAGGGTCCATCGCGCCCCAGAAAGTGGAGTCCACCCCAGCGCTGCCCTGGCCAAGGCCCCCGAGAAGCTGATCTGAGCAGGCTTCAGGGACAGAAGCTCTGGTGGCCTGGAAGGTCCCTCTGCCCACAGACTCTACAGGTCAGTGAGAGACATGCCTGGGCTCACTAAGAGGGGAGCGGGGTGTCTCCATGGCTTGGGTCCCCTCGGGAGGAAGCGGGGGAGGCAGAGGTGGGGGTGGGGGTGGAGGCAGCGGTGGCAGCCGCCCGGGATTCCCCCAGCAGCAGGCAGGATCTTCATTACTGAAAGTCTCTGCATAAACCACCTGAAGGAGCTGAGCCTGGGAGACGGCCCCGCCTCCACACGCTCCATTTCTGAAGGTCTCTGCATAAAGCCCCTGAGGGAACTGAGCCTGGGAGGTGGCCCTGCCCCCACACCAGCACCAGAACTAAAGCTCCCATTGAATAGCAGCCGCTTGCCACGGAAAGCCCATTTGAATCTCAGACCCCAACCACTAGCTGGGCGGATCTAGGCGGGGGTGGACAGGAATCTCAGACGTCAAGTAACTGGCTGGGAAAATGCCTAGAAAAGGGAAGAAAAATAAGACTATAGAGAGTTTTTTTGAACAGATGCAAATGATCCCGACTTTCGGATCTGACGACGACGAGGACATATTCTTGCCATCAGGAAAAGATGTGGAGGGTGGGGCCTCGGTACCCCAGACATCCCAGGGGGAGGTCGGGTGGGCTCAGGCCTTGGAAGAGCTCAAAAAGGATTTTGAAAAGCAAGTTAGACAGGTGGAGGAAAAACTGGGAAGAGAAATGAGAGAGATGCAAGAAAAGTATGAAAAACGGGTCAATACCTTGGTAAAGGAGACCCAAAAAAATGCTGAAGAAAATCACACCTTTAAAAATAGGCTCACTCAATTGGCAAAAGAGGTTCAAAAAGCCAATGAGGAGAAGAATGCTTTCAAAAGCAGAATTAG
>JAJHZJ010000149.1:1952500-2015000 GCA_023548195.1 Bettongia penicillata ogilbyi
TTCAGTTTTGCTGGGTGATTCTTGGTTTTAGTCCTAGTTCCTTTGACTTCTGGAATATTATACTCCAAACCCTTCGATCCCTTAATGTAGAAGCTGCTAGATCTTGTGTTATTCTGATTGTATTTCCACAATACTCAAATTGTTTCTTTCTGGATGCTTCCAATATTTTCTCCTTGACCTGGGAACTCTGGAATTTGGCTACAATATTCCTAGAGTTTTCCTTTGGGAATCTCTTTCAGAAGGTGATCAGTGGATTCTTTCAATATTTATTTTAACCTCTGGTTCTAGAATATCAGGGAAGTTTTCCTTGATAATTTCATGAAATATAATTTCATGATTTCTAGGCTCTGTTTTTTGGATCATGGCTTTCAGGTAGACCCAAAACTTTTAAATTGTCTCCCCAGGATCTATTTTCCAGGTGGGTTGTTTTTTCCAATGAGGTATTTCACATTGTCTTCTATTTTTTCATTCTTTTAGGTTTTTTTTTTTTTTTTTTGCATTTTCTTGGTTTCTCTTAAAGTTATTAACTTCCAACTGCTCCATTCTAATTTTGAAAGAACTATTTTCTTCAGTGAGCTTTTGAACCTCCTTTTCCATTTGTCTAATTTTGCTTTTTAGGATATTCTTCTCCTTATTGGTTTTTTGGACCTCTTTTGCCATTTGGATTAGTCTATTTTTAAAAGTGTCATTCTCTTCAGCGTTTTTGGGGTTTCCTTTAGCAGGCTGTTAACTCGCTTTTCATGTTTTTCTTGCATCACTCCCATTTCTCTTCCCAATTTTTCCTCTACATTTTTTACTTGATTTTCAAAATCCTTTTTGATTTCTCCCATGGCCTGAGACCATTTGATATATTTTTTGGAGGTTTTGGATGAAGAAACCTTGACTTTTATGTCTTCTAATGGTATGCATTCTTCTTCTTCTTCTCTTCTTCTTCTTCTCCTTCTTCTTCTCCTTCTCCTTCTCTTCTCCTTCTCCTTCTTCTTCTTCTTCTTCTTCTTCTTCTTCTTCTTCTTCTTCTTCTTCTTCTTCTTCTTCTTCTTCTTCTTCTTCTTCTTCTTCTTCTTCTTCTTCTTCTTCTTCTTCTTTACTTTTTTTGGGCATTTTACCAGCCAGTTACTTGACTATTGAGTCCTTTGTTAAGTGGAGGGTATACTCTGGGGACCTATAAGTTCTCAGTTCCTCCAAGGTGGCACAATCAAAGGAGAGGAATTTACTCCTTTCCTTGCCTGCACCCTGGTCTAGGAGCAACCACAAGCACTCTTCTGCCCAGGATTTGTGAGTAGAATTCCCTGTCCGGAGCCTCCACCAGCTCTACCAGTCAGTGCTCTTCCTTACTTCAGGACCACCACTCAGAGCGGAGATCCAGATCAGTGACTCAATTCCCCCAGGGTGTTTAGACTGAGGGCTCCAAAAATGGACACTGCCACCACCTAGGACCAAGGCTAGGGCAGGACTCTGCTCCCTTCTCACCCAGGTAAAAGAGTTTTCTCACTGACCTTTAAAGCTGTCTTTGGCATTTGTGGTTTTAGAAATCTGGGAACCACGGCTGCTACTTGTGATTCTGTGTTCTGAAGTCTGCTCTGGTCCTGTCAGTGCCATGCCCTGTGGCCATGGCTCTCCTGTGCTCTGCTCCATGCCTGGTGCTATAGACCTTTCCTGTTGGCTTTCCACACTGCCTTGGGCTGGAAATCTCTTTCACTTTGTTTTGTGGCTTCTGATGATCTAGAATTTGTTTAGAGTAATTTTTTACAGGTATTTTGTGGGCTATGGGAGGAGAACTACAGCAGGTCCATCTTTCTACTCTATCATTGTGGCTCTGCCCTCCAGAGAAGTCAGCTCTTAAGAAGGAGCAGGGCAGGATCCACTGGAGTTGTGTTCCCTTGAGAGTACAAGTGAAGGAAGCATACCCTTTGTATTTTAACTAGTTATTCTTGCCACTTAGGTGCTAAATATAATCGTTCCTACCTGTTATGGAAGTACAAATGCTACAAGATCTATCCAAATTTTGGTGTCCTGAGACAATACCTGATCCAACTCAAGCCAATCTATTTAGAACTCTTCTTCCTTCTTCGAATTTTGAATCCTTTCAATGAACCTCTTTAGCCTTGTTTTCCTCATCTATAAAATGAGATATTATAGATGAGCTCTCAGCTCTAAAAATCTGGATTTTTTTTTGCAGAATTTTTGCAGAAACTAACAAAACACAAGCTCAATCCAAATTCTATGACAGGCATTTCATTCAATAGTTGATACATATTATAGTCTCACTACTTTGGATACAATTTTCCAGAAGAATCAGATTTAAAGTTTGTCAAAGTCTCATCATTGGTTTTGATGGTTATTTTCTAGTATCTGTCTTCTCCAGCTCAAAAAAATTAATAGTACTTGGATATCAAAATGAGATCATAGATTTAAGGGGTTTTGCAGACATTACAACATTGTATGAATATGAACTATTATTGTGATAATGATGATGAAGACTTATAAGCATCTTGAGGTTAATGGATCCAAAAAGGATCTCTTTGCTTTTGTCCATAAAAAGTCCCCTTTGTTGGTAGAACTGTGACACGACCCAACCATTTTGGAGAACTATCTGAAATTATACCTACAGAGTTATAAAACTATGTATTCCCTTTGACCCAGCAATACCAGTATTGAGTCTGTTTCCCAAGATGATTGGAGGGGAAAAAAGGAAAGGAGCCTATATGTTCTAAAATATTTATGGCAGGTCTCTTTATAAGGGTAAAGAACTAGAAATTGTGGGAAACTCTTCAACTGGGGACTGATTAAACAAGTTGTGTTATATCATTGTGATGGAATACTGCTGTGCTATAAGAAATGATGAGCTAGTTGCTTTTAGAAAAACCATGTAAGGACTTGCATGAAATAATGAAAAGTGAAGTGAGCATAATCAAGAGAATGTTGTATGAAGTAATAGCAATATTGGACACAGAGTAATTGCGAACAACCAACTTATTCTGAGTACTATGAATCCTCAAATCCACTATGAGAGAAATGTGAAAGAAGATGCTATGTACCTCCAGAGGACAAACTAATAAATGCAATTATATGTAGCATGGTTTTCACATATTTAAAAATCTGTGTCAACTGGTGAACACATGTGTATGCATGTATGTATGTGCATGTGTGTGCATGTGTGTGCGTGTGTGAAGGGATGGGTGGAGACTTTTCACAACTTAAAAGTAACCAAAAACATTAAATTTTTAAAAAAGAGTCTCCTCCTTCTCCTTTACTATTTCTGTCTACAGTGCCAGTAGCAACCTTGAAGTTGTCATTTTCTCTTCCATTCTTCATATTTTTTATATCTAGTCAGTAAACAAATCTTACTAATTATGCCTCCTATATATTCCCAGAATCTGCTCCACTATCACCCTCCTTAACGACTGTTGTTGTTTTTCAATAGATTTTTTTTTCTGCTTCCACTATGCCCTTTTGTGACTTGATTGTTTAGAGAGATGAGTGAAGTCAGTTGCAAAATAGCTCAATACTGCACAGAAACATGAAATACAAAATATGCTGCATATCTTAGATTCACCCTCATGATGCCCTGTGGATTTCATGGAGGCTGATGAATGGAGCCATAGTTTGGTGAGCTCTCTAGATGACGGGTATTTGGGTAAGTTGGGAAATCAAGGTTGAAAAATGTCCATCTCAGTTTAAACCTTGCATATGCCTGTATCTCCTTGTACTACAAATTGAATATATGGTCTTTGTGTACCTTAACACCTCCTCTGTCTCTTAGCATTGAATTCCATTAGCCTAAAAATTTGAACTCTCTTCCAAACTATCCTTTTGGGCCTTTTTTTTTTTTTTTTTTTTGGTTATGTCTGTCTTTGACCTTGCTTCCATCTTTGACTACACCTCCTGTCTCTAACTCTCTATCCAGTCTTATATGCCTTGTTCCTGGTATTTGGAAGTTGCACTGTCTTGGCAATTTCTATCTATATTTTAACTCTCTTTTCCCCTTCTTAGAACTTAGCCTGGGTAAAAAGTCATCTAGAATAATGTTCAGAGTTAAAACATCCTTCCGGGAAACTTGTTTTTCACTTTCAATCATTCTCAGTACAGTTATCTCTTTCACATCACAGAGTTTGATACTCCTGTAATCTGGAAAATCTGTGCAAAAAAAAATTTTTTTTTGCCTTCCCCTCTTAGCAGAGAAAGAGTCTGACTTATTTTTTTGCTTTCTTTTATCATATGTTTAAAGTACTTTATTGTAAAATGGGGTTAAGAATTTTTCTATGTCATCTGCTGGCCTTTGCATGTAATCTTCAGCTTTTGCAAAACTCTCCACAAATTCCCATTTAACTTCTCATGCCTACCTGTGAGATACTGAAGTTGTGCTGAGGGAAATCGCTTTGTAGAAAGGATAACTATGTAGAAAGGTTATCAAATGGGTAGTAATTTTTCTTTCTGACCCCCTTGACCTGAGGTCCACTCTATTCCTTGCTCTCAGGTCCTAAGATCTCTTGCTTTATCTTTATATATACAGTCAGGAGGAGAGGAGGAGAAAGTCAGGAGGAGAAAGAAACAATCATATGATGTTGTGATGAGAGTCTATTTCCACCTAATCAGAATGTGGAATTCTTTCATTTTTTTTTTGAGGGGAGGGGGCAAAGGGTTCCTTTTCCATCAATTTTCTCTAGGGGGGGGCAGAGCCAAGATGGCGGAGTAGAAGGACGCACGTTTACGAGCTCCGAAACCAAAAGCCCATGGAATTAATGTAAAAAGAGTCCCCCATAACTTCTAGGTGAATACAAGGTGTGCAGAAGCAGAGTGGAAGAGATTTCCATTCCAGGGAGCCCTGGAGACCCGTCCCCAGGGTCCGGCGCACCTCGGAAAGCAGACAACACCCCCAGCGCTGCCCTGGCCGAAGCCCCAGAGAAGCTGATCCGAGCAGGCTTCAGAGATGGAAGCTGAAGCAGCCGGGAAAGTCCCTCCGCCCACAGAAGCAGGTCAGTGAGAGAGGCCGGGCTGAAGGAGAGGGGAAGCGGGGCGTCTCCGTGACTCAGGCCCCCTCGGGAGGAAGCGGCGGCGGCAGAGACGGGGGCAGGAAGCGGCAGGGGCAGAGGTGTGGGCGGCGGCTGAGGCGGCAGCGGACCGGGACCCAGAAATCCCCCAGCGGCAGGCAGGATCTTCATTACGGAAGATTCCCACATAAAACCGGATGGAGCTGAGCCTGGGAGACGGCCCTGCCCCCACCCCGCTCTGTTACTGAAGGCTTCTGCTTAAAGCCCCCAAGGGAGCGGGATTTGGGAGGCGGGCCCCCCACCCCATCCCCACCCGATCCATTCCTGAAAGTCTCTGCATAAAGCCCTCGAGGAATCAGAGTCTCGGAGACGGCCCTGGCCCCACCCCAGCACCTGAACTAAAGCTCACTGATTGACAGCCAGCAGGAGGAAAGCCCATTTAAATCTCAGAGGTCAAGCACTAGCTGGGCAGATCCAGGTGGGGGTGGAAAGGAATCTCAGAAGTCAAGTAACTGGCTGGGAAAATGCCTAGAAAAGGGAAGAAAAATAAGACTTTAGAGAGTTTTTTCCAACAAATGCAAATGATCCCGACCTTTGGATCTGACGATGAGGACGTATCCTTGCCGTCAGGGAAAGACGTGGAGGGCGGGGCCCCAGTACCCCAGACACCCCAGGGGGGTGGCGGGTGGGCTCAGGCCCTGGAAGAGCTCAAAAAGGATTTTGAAAAGCAAGTTAGACAGGTGGAGGAAAAACTGGGAAGAGAAATGTCAGAGATGCAGCAAAAGTATGAAAACCGGGTCAATACCTTGGTAAAGGAGACCCAAAAAAATGCTGAGGAAATTAACACCTTGAAAAATAGGCTCACCCAATTGGCAAAGGAGGTTCAAAAAGCCAATGAGGAGAAGAATGCTTTCAAAAGCAGAATGAGCCAAATGGAAAAAGAGGCTCAAAAGCTCACTGAATTTAATAGTTCTCTCAAAATTAGAATGGAACAGATGGAGTCTAATGACTTTATGAGAAACCAAGAAATCACCAAACAAAACCAAAAGAACGAAAAAATGGAAGAGAATGTGAAATATCTCATGGGAAAAACAACTGACCTGGAAAATAGATCCAGGAGAGACAATTTAAAAATTATGGGACTACCTGAAAGTCATGATCAAAAAAAAGAGCCTAGACATCATCTTCCATGAAATTATCAAGGAAAACTGCCCTGACATTCTAGAACCAGAGGGCAAAATAAGTATTGAAAGAATCCATCGATCACCACCTGAAAGAGATCCAAAAAGAGAAACTCCTAGGAACATTGTGGCCAAATTCCAGAACTCCCAGCTCAAGGAAAAAATCTTACAAGCAGCTAGAAAGAAACAATTCCAGTACTGTGGAAATACAATCAGGATAACTCAAGATCTAGCAGCTTCTACATTAAGGGATCGAAGGGCGTGGAATAGGATATTCCAGAAGGCAAAGGAACCAGGACTCAAACCAAGAATCACCTACCCAGCTAAACTGAGTATAATACTTCAAGGGAAAATATGGTCTTTCAATGAAACAGAGGACTTTCAATCATTCTTGATGAAAAAACCAGAGCTGAAAAGAAAATTTGACTTTCAAACACAAGAATGAGAAGAAGCATGAAAAAGTAAACAGCAAAGAGAAGTCTTAAGGGACTTACCAGAAGTGAACTGTTTACACTCATACATGGAAAGACAATATTTCTAACTCTTAAAACTTTTCAGTATCTGGGTAGTTGGTGGGACCACACACACACATGTACACGCATGCACACACATACACACATGCACACACATACAGAGATAGAGAGCACAGATTGAACTGAATAGGATGGGACCATACCTTAAAAGAAACTAGGGTAAATGGTGAGAGAGAAATGTAGGGGGAGGAAAGAGAGGGAAAGGGAAGGGGGTAACCATATGTCATTTAAGAGGCAGGTAGGAGTTTTTCTTAGTGGAGGGAAAAAGAGGAGAGCCGAGAAAAAAAAAACAAAAAAAAAAACCAAGAAGTTTACCCTCATCACATTTGACTAAACGAAGGAGTGAAATGCACATTCATTGTGGTATGAAAACCTATCTTACAGTATAAGAAAGTGGGGGAGAAGGAGATATTGCAAGGGAGGGGATGATGGAGGGGAGGGCAAAGGGAGGAGGGAGCAATTTGGAGTCAACACTTGGGGAGGGACAGGATCAAGAGACAGAAGAGAAACAAGGAGGGGCAGATTAGGAGGGATGGTAATCCAGTTAGTCTTACACAACACGACTATCAGGGAAGTCATTGGCAAAACTACACAGATATGGCCTATATTGAATTGCCTGCTGTCCCAAAGGGAATGGGTGGGGAGGGAGGGATGGGGAGAATTTGGTACTCAAAGTTTTAGGAACAACTGTTTAGTATTGTTGTTGCAACTAGGAAAGAAGACATACAGTTAAGGAGGAATAGAAAGTCATCTGGCCCTACAGGAGAAAAGAGAAGATGGAGACAAGAGAAGGGAGAGATGACAGAAGAGAGGGCAGATTGGAGATAGGGAAAATTAGATTGCTTGGGGTATTGGGGTGGGGGGAGGGGATAAAAGGGGAGAAAATTTGGAACCCAAAAATTTATGAAAATGAATGTAAGAAAATTAAATAAATAAAATATGTAAAAAAAAAATTTTCTCTAGGGGGAGTTATTAACTAAGTAGTTCTCTAATTCATAGGATCATAGTCATACTTTTGGAGTTGTCAGGGACCTCAGAGATTGTCTTGTCCAAAGTCTTTATTTTACAGGTGAAGAAACTGCCTTGAGAGAGTTTAAGTGATGTACCTCAGGTCAAATAGGTAGGACGTGATAGAACTGGGACTTGAACCCAGGGCCTCTGGCTCCTAACCCAGCTACTCTTTGGCATTCTACTATACTGATCTGATTGACATAAAATGATGGCTTTTTAATGGTCTATTGCTGGTAGCAATCACTTCAAAATGAACAGCCTCTGTTGGACTTTACCACATCCTTTCCATGAAACAATCAATTTGAACAAATATACAACAAGATTTTTGAACAGAGATTTAAACTGGTTCCATGACAAATTAAAAGACAGTTATAAGTAGGCATTCTGGACCCATCTTTCCAAGGCATTCTTCTTTGCCCAGAAAATATTTCCTCTTACTACAATATGGCACTCTCAGACATGTTCCTATATGGAATGGGGGAGCCACAGGTCAGAAGGGAACTGAGGAGAGTGAGCATTTATATAGTGCTATGTGCTTGATTCTCAGCACACCCTGGGAGGTAGGTGCTATTACTGAGATTGAGGAAACTGAGGCAAACTGAGGTTAAGTCTCTTGCTCATGTCAGGTAGCTAGTAAGTTTCTGATACTGAATTTGAACTCAGACCTTTCTGACTTGAGGCTCTGGGGTTCACAACTATACTTATCTGCACAAAAATCAGATCACCACTCTTTGGGGATGTCTTATCCTTTCGAGGAATGGAAGCCTTGTTCTGCAACAGAGCCCAAGCAAAGTCATATGGATATCTGGACAGAATCACAGAATTTCAAAGTCTTCCAAGCTTAGATTGTCAAGAAACCTCAGAAGTCATCTCATCTTGAGGGGAGATAATAATTCCCTCCCTGTTACCTTCTCAGTCCATCAGTTCTCCAGTGGGATACACTTACACTTAAGTCAAGAAGCTCACAGTGCATTAGCAACTTAGCAACCGAAAGTCTTACTTTGGTGCATTCTCCCTCCATTGTCTAGTCAATCCTATCCAAAGGCAACAGGGTGGAAGCCAGCCTTACATCCATCTGCAAAGCAATTGTCCTTTCTCTCTTTTTTTTAAAAACCAAAGAAAAAGAAAGTTTATTAAAAATTTGCCATAATGGATTGACTCTTAAGGAGCCTAAGTATTTGCAACATCTGTATTCACAAGAGGGCCAGATAGAATCTCATCTAGTCAGAGTTTGAGCTGGATTGAATCTGAGTGCCTTCATGGAGGTGAGATGAAACTTAAATACAGAAAAAGGCTGAGGGAAGAATCCAGGTGTGGTCAAGTAGTGTGGGGTCCTAGGGATGGTCTTGATAGATCAACTCCAGGGAGGATCCTGATGGGAGTGGCTGGTTATAGGATCAAAGGGAGGAATATCAGAAGAATGCTAAATAGAAGATAGGGAGGCTCTGACCTGGGAGAAATAGAAGGGGAATCCAAGAAACATCCCCACCCCGCACCCCCTGCCCCATCCCTAAGGCCAGATTTTCCAGGGGCCTTCAGACTAATGAGACAAAAGCCCTCCCAATCCAAGGGAAAAAGGTCTTGGTTTGGGCTTGTACCTCATCATTCCCCCCTCAAATAGATGGGACCCAAATTCTTTTGTGGTAAGGGGCAGTTGTCTTTTCTCTCTGCCCAAAATAAATAGGAACTCTTTATGCTACTAGAAAGCCAGAATAATTACTCAAAATAATAAGAGCTAACATTTATAGCACTTAAATGTTTACAAAGTGTTTTTCTCATTACAACTCTGTGAGATGTACGGCACAAGCATTATTTTCATCTCCATTTCACAGATGAGGAAACTGTGGTTGAGAGAGATAAATTAAATCCTTCCTCATTTAGCAGTTATGGAACCCTGGGAAAATCATTTAACCTCACTCTGCCTCAGTTTCCCCATTTGTTTGACCTGATGGACTCAAGCAGACTTTCTAGATTTAAATCTATCATCTTGTAGATTTGTCTTCCTTTGTCATAATATCAACAAAGAATATCATGTTATGTCCACCAACTTTGGTGAATGCCATTACTATTCAGCAGTTCATGGTTTGTGGGAGATCATTTTGGTGGTTGACCCTCAGTGACCCTTGTTGCTAGAGGAGACCAATGTGACCTTTTTTTTTGAGACTAGGTCTCCTTCAGTCTGAAGGTGCAGCAGCCACTCACAGGTCTGACCCCACTACTGACAGGCATGGAAGCTTTCATCTATTCTGTTTCTAACCTGAGCCATTTGGTTCCTCCTTAGGCTGCCTGGTGGCCGCCTTCTTGAGGGTAGGGTGAGAATGATCGACTTATCCTTCTGGACTCAGCTAAACACTACCGTGACTCAGAACTCCTGAGCTCATGCAATCGACCAGCTGCCCCCAGCAGCAAGGATGATGAGTACATGTCACCATGTCTGGCCAGTCAGGGATTCTTGCTGGACTTTTGAGTGCTTCTGTTTAACTCAGGCCTCCATCATTTAATACCTTCACCCTTCTTACAAAAAGGGATTCATTGCAGGGAGAATGTCCTTATGGCATGTCAGGCTCTCCTAGCACTGACCCGGCCTACTAGGACTCTCTCAACCACAGCCCCTGCATGCTTAGACAATATTTTTGTTGGCTTTTGTTCCTTTTTTCCTGCATAGAAAATGATTTTCTCTTATGAGCTAGCAGAGGAAGATGATTTCCATGTGTCTGGATGTCACAGCAATATGAGTAATATCAGCTGATAAAAACCAAACCAAACCAAACCAAAACAAAACTGTGATGTATAGTACATTTTGTAGGTCACTTTCCAGAGATCAGTCTTGCTGGCAGGAGATTATTACACCTGCCAAGGAGCACAGCTCCACTCTCTCAACTGAAAGGAAGAATGAGAGTTTACTTTAATCTGAAACTATAGAAGTCAGAGAATAAAAGATGCCTGAGATCTTCCCCCACCCCCACCCTAGCACTGTGGGGTCCCCAAGTACTTAACAGAAACAATTTTCATGTGGCTTATTTTGTTCTATGACAAGCCTATTTTTTCATCCACACAACTATTGTCCATAGGCTCTGACTGCCTTCTATTTCTGAAATCCATGGTCAAAGGGTAGAAGATCAAGGGAATAGGAAATTGCAGAGAAAAAGCATAATCAAGGTTAATTAGTTCACCACATATAATTAAAAGGGAGAGGCGTCATCATGAAGTAAATAGAGTGCTGGGCTTGGAGACAGGAATGACCTGGGGTCAAATCCTGTCTGTGGTACCTACTATCTGTGTGACTGTAGGAAAGTCATTTAACTTCTTTGTGACTAAGACCTTATATACAGTCAGAGTTGGGTTGACAGCTGTTTTTAATGGAGGGAGTTTTTATATGAGTTCCTCACATTGACAAAATAGGATTGTAGAAATTTAGATTTTGAGAACAAAGAGAGCTCAGAGTCTTCTCATTGGTCTTGGGGGCTCCAATGTCCCATCCACTTAGCTGCCAAAGTGACTTTCTTAGGCTAAAGTTCAGGTTGGATTATATCTTCCTTCTACTCAATAAACTCAGCTGAGTCCCTATTACCTCCAGGATTCTGTGTTTGACACTTAACAGCCCTTTATAGTCTAGTTCTTTCCAGTTTTCTTATATTTTACTTCCTTTTAAAAACTATTAATTTACTTGTTCTGATATCTGTGCTGTGCTTTGACTATGACTCTCTATCTTCCAATGCCTTTTCACTGACCTTGATGCCTGGAATGTTCCTCTTCTCTCCTGACTCTTAGACTGCATGGTTTCCTTTCAGACTTAGCTAAAATCCCAACTTTTCCAGAATGTTCTTTCTGATACTTATCTCTGGTTGCATCTACAACTAGATGTTGCAGTTGATAGCGCTAGAATAACATTCAGTATTTTATTAATCACGTGTGTGTGTATGTGTATATGTGCATGTGTGTGTGCCCACATGCGTGAAATTGGGGAAGGGTGGGTTGGATTAGTGGAATCCCAGTTACATTTGATGAAATTAAATCATGGTCCTTTGTTTGGATGCCTTCCCAATGGATGTTGATGATTCCCACTTCTCTTTACTGTTTGGGTTTCTGAGATTGCCTTCTGCTGATCAGATGCCTGAGAATCAATCACTCATTTCTCTCTTGCATGATAAAAAGCTAGCTGTGAGAACCTACTCAGCTTCCAAAGCTAGGACATCCCTCTCAGACTGATTGGGCATGTGCATGTCTGATTCTGCAATGTGCTTCTGTAGGAAGCTTGTTGTCCTGGCTGTTACAAGCTTGATTTGAGAAAGTAGACTTTCAGGTCTCTGATTTTTTTTATTGTAATAAGAAGGGAAAGAGGAAAGATGGAAGATGGCTAGGAACTTGAGGTCAGATAACTTGTCTCTCAGACCACTTTGGAAAACATATGTGACTCATTGGGTCCTTCTGATAAGAGGTATCAATGTTCCTTGAGGATGGTGCAGAAACTGTGTATAGGTACAGATTTTCTGTCAGCTTGAATATAAGCACATGTCCACCTCTGCTCTTTTCAGAAATTCCCATTAAATGCTTCCGGGGAGGGAGTAATCCTTTTATATGTGTATGTATCTGCTCTCACACACACAAACACATGCACACACTATGTACTCTTGCTGAACTTTTGAGGAAGGTAGCAAGGTGCTAGATAGAGTGGATAGAGTGCTGGGCCTAGAATCAGGAAGACCTAAGTTCAAATATGGATTCAGACCCTCACTAGCTGTGTGACCCTGGGTAAGTCATTTAACTATTTGATTCAGTTTTCTCATCTGTAAAATGAGCTGGAGAAGAAAATGGCAAACCACTCCAGTATCTCTGCCAAGAAAACCCTAAAAGGGATCACATAGAGTCAGGAACACCTGAAACAACCGGACAACAAAAGCAAGAGTGAAGGCAGAAGGGCAGGTCAGCAGAATGAGAGGGCTGATAAAAGGCTGGTGTATTGTTGACCCAAAGGATGCTCGGCCGATTCTCAGTTAGCCAATCAACAGCAGGCGATCCCAGTCCTTGGGAATTCAGTGACAGTGGACATGCTTACATTCCATGGCGAGGTGACCACTCAGAGGCTTCTAAAGAGGTCATGGGATGGAATCTGGTCAAGTACATTGGAAACATCAAATTGATTACAGGATTTCCTGATTGGCAGGTGGGGGGGCAGCGACACAGTAATTCAGAAACTCTGGGTGCAACATACATAAGGAAGCATTTCGGTATGCAAATAAGAACAGAAAAGAAGGTTGTATGTAACATTGTAACAAAATGGCCCCAGATGTCTGTGTCCCATTCTGACCAGCTGTCTGTTCTCTTCTGTGGTTTTTTAAAATATTTCATTAATGATCTTTAATTTTCTTTAACTTTCATTTTCTTTACTTTTCCAGTTTTTTTACAGCTTAATTGTATCTCTCCCAATCTCCCTAGAAATCATGTATTTTTGATCCAGTGATACTGGCCTTCTTGGCACTATATGCATAAGACACTCCATCTCTCCACTCCCAAGCATTTTCTCTGGCTGTTTTCCATGCCTGAAATTCTTCCTTCAGCTCCACCTCCTGCTTTCTCTGGTCTCCTTCTCCCAGCTAAAAGCCCACCTTCTAGACTTTCATGGTTCTTCTTAATCCTCCTTCCCTCTGGTGATTATCTCTAACTTAGCACATATTTTGTGTTGTATATATGTATATGTATATACACACATATATGTATGTGGGTATATATATTTATATATCTTATTGTTACATAATTGTTTGCACACTTTTCCTTTTTCAGTTGTTACTCCACGTCCTCATCATCATCATCTTCTCCTCCTCCTCCGTCCTCTTTCTGTTTCTGTCTATCAGTGTCTCTGTCTCTCTCTCTGCCTCTGTCTCTCTCTGTCTCTGTCTCTCTCTGCCATTACTAAATTCCTACTACTAATATTTCCCTCTCCAGTAGAAGTCTTCTCCTTCATTTATTGTTTCTTTTATTAATCTTTCCCTCCCACTACAAATTTATTACGTATTAAAGAAAACCCCCTAACAATTGTGGATATCCCGGATGGGTAAGGAGTTCCTGCCCTCAATACAAATCTTTAATAAAGCAGGCTGAATGAACATCTGGGGATATTGGGTATATTTTTGAGAAGAGTTTTGTTCTTGTACAACCACTTTGGATGAGATGACCTCTGAGATGTCTTTCAACTTGGAAGGTCTGGGATTCTATGTCTGGTTCACATTTTGTATGTTTCACTTACATAATAAAGATGAAAGATTTTTTTAAAAATTAATTTTCAGAAAAGTAAACATATGGTACTACACTTGTAGTTCTCAAGTGCACCAGTAGGTTGCAGCAGAGTGCTAGCTTTTGTCTTAAGTCGTCCTGGTAAAGATTGGGTCTAAGAATTGTATTTTCCCAATGAACCCATATGGGAAGTGAACGTGATTCCCAGGTATTGTTTGGTAGACAGATGAACTAAATGAACTAGATTTGTACATCTATCAAGATTTCATGTCCCAGGATGTCCACTTTCTCATTCTTTTGCCCAACCAGGATGTTTTGTTACTATGACATGAGAACAGAAATGGTAATATTTATAGTTTTTCTTTGCTATCAGAAGAATATCATTCTGTGACAATATTTAATGAAAAGATACTTCTGCTACTGTCTTTACACAAAGGTAGCATTCTGTGTCAAATTAATTGACATGAATTTATTATGTATTAACTTATATATTCAAATATATTATACCTGGCACTGTGCACTTTGGTGCAAGTACCAAAATCAAAATGGTACTTCCTTTAAGAACTCTCCTGTTCTAAGTGGGATACAACCTGTCCATATTTGTAGTTATGTATAGAATTCACATAAAGCAAATGCTAGGTAACTTTGTGAGGAGAGGCCAGGAGATGACTAGGAAAAAAAATCAGATGTACAATGTGGCACATGAAGGGAGTCTTGAAAAAAATGGTGATACCTTGTACAGAAATAGGAAATTTGGAAGATTTGGAGCAATTATTTTGATGTGTTGAATTTGAGACAACCCTACAATTCAGGTTAAGATGTCAAAATAGGCAAGTAGTAATATGAGACTAGAGCTGAGGAGGGAGAGTATGTCTGTATGTATAAATCTGGTATTTATATGTGTATAGATGATATCGAGGTTATAGGAGTTGATAAGATCACTAAAGGAGGAACTCTAAAGAGAAAAGACAAAAGGGTCCAAGAAAGAGCCTTTTAGAGAAAGGCTTGCCTGGAGTCCTGAAGATTTGCGTTCAAGAACCGCCTCTGATACATACTGGTAGTGTGACCTGGGACAAATCACTTTTACTTCTCAGGAGATCCTCTAAGTCTCGAAGTTACAGATAAGTTACTGCTATGCACAAGCAGAGGCATTTTCCATACTGAGTCCCCCAAGCTGATGAAATCACAACACATGTCCTTCCCCTCTCAATTTTTGTTAAGCTGGAAACAATGAATATTTTTCCCCTTAGATCTGTGATTTTATTTGTGTACAACATTTCCCAGAAGCAAACTCTACCAATGCATATAAACAGCTAGTCTGTAAGGTCAGGTCTTCGAGAATTTTCAGGGAACACTGAGAGGGTGCCCAGGGTCATACACGCTAGATGCTAGAGATAGGACTTGAACCCCAGGCCTTCTGACTTCATACCATGCTTCCTCTACAAGATTACTAATACAAAAGAGAAAAAAGCACTCACTTTTTATCATAATTAGTGAAGACAGTGAAAGGAGAAGGCAAATCTGAGTGAAAATGTACTAGCAGATCAGAAAGTAATTCAATCCCTCTGGTGCTGTCCAATGGCCTCCTTTTCTGGGGTTGTGCTTGGAACTGTGGAGGGGAAAAAGACATCTCAATCAGCTCTCATCAGTTATTATTGGTACCCAGGCCGCTGCATTGTGCCTTATTCTTTACTATAATTGTAAACAATAATCTCACAGCTGTGTTTTGTATAATGAACTATATATGCGCCTATATTAAGCTTGCATACACACATGGTATAGAGGGAAGTCAAAAGCATTCAGAATAGTGCTTAGCCTTTTGCAAAACCATACAAAAGAGCTAATGAAGCCTTCTCCAAACTGCTTTGTGGAGTGACCAGCTGGAACTCTTGACTGATATTCCATAATGGAGTCGCTCTAAGAAATGTTTATTTTCAGGTATAAAGTTGTTCATCTTTTATGGTATGAATAACCTCAATTGCAAGGGATTGTGGCAGGGCAGGGCAGTGATTTATCATCTTCCAGAATTGAAAGAGATCACAGGACAAATCTTCTCATTCTTCCAGCTTTGCAGATATTTAAAAGGAAGGGCTAATGACAGAGAGAGGAGATATGGAGCAAGGAGGACAGAGCTGTTTTTAGCAGGAAGACTTGGGTTCAAGTTCTCCTTATGACACATATTAACTGTGGGGCTTAATCTCCCAACACCATAAGAAATTTTCTGAGAATTTAAGTTACGGACAGGAACTGACCCACTTTGGTAGATATGGTTTCCTATAGCAATTAAAATGCATTTAAAGTTATTATCTGTCTATCTATCTATCTATCTGTCTGTCTGTCTGTCTGTCTGTCTGTCTATCTATCTTTCCATCCATCTATAGGTTTGCCTGTGTATCTTTTATGTAGGCCTGTCTGTAGGTCAGTCTATCTATCTACCTATCTATTTATTTATCTATCTGTAGGTCTGTCACTGTCTATAGGTCTACCCATCTCTCTCTCTCTCTCCATCTATCTACCTATTTACCTACCTACTTATAGGTCTATCTATTTATGTATCTGTCTCTATCTATCTATCCATCTGTCTATAAATCTATCTATCTCTGTCTGTCTATATTTCTCTGTCTATTATTACCTATCTCTCTATTCCTCTGTGATTTACTATCACATATATTTAATAGTGATGGTACTAATTATTCATTTTTATTATATATGTATATATATATACACATCACTTTGCCAAATTCTATACATATAGTATGTATTTGAGTTTTCTAAGAATCCTGTGGTATATTGTTATTATTTATTATTATTACCCATTTTACAGGTGAGGGAACTGAGGCAAAGAGATTTTTTTGCCCATAGGCACATGTGAGAGGTAGTATATGAATCGAAATCTTCCTTAGGCCATATCTAGCCTACCAGCCTCCACTTCATACTGAGTCTCAAGGTGTATCAACAGCCTCTTTAACTGTAAAATGACATTATTTTCTGCTCTAAAACCTGAACCTGAAACTAAACTGTTTGGTGGCAGTTGTGTGGTTCAGAGGAAAAAGCGTGACACATTGGAATAAGAAGTCTTGGATTTAAATCTCTCCTCTATCAGTTATGTGAGCTTGGTCAAGTCATTAAAATATCTCTGGCCTCAGTTTCTTTTATGTAAATTGAGGCATTGGGCTAGATGGACTCTGAGCCCCATTCTGGATCTATGATCCTTGAAACCTTTTCAAATTTGTAGCTTATTCACAAAAATGTGGTTATTTGGCTACTGCAAAGTGTTCAATAATATTAATTTTCATAGCAGTATTGTGGTTGTGCATAGGATTAAAAAGTTTTGAATTAAGCTAAAGAGGAAAGTTGCTGATCCCCAGACTGTGTGCTGGGGCTATTTTCTTTCTAAAAGAACCTAGTTTTTCAATATTATAACACTGCTTTGATGTTCAACTCAGTTTCAAAATAAGCTAAGATAGTGTGAAGATTCAAAATTAGAGGAAATGTAGCTAACGGTAGAAAAGATCATAAATATGTTATTTGGAAAAGTCTAAAACAATGTGGAATATCTGCTCATGATTGAAAATTAATGTGGCCAGACTGACCATTGTGGAGAGGCATCCAGCCAAGACTCACTACCTCTTGTGCAACATTGTGCATTGGCTCCAGAGTCAAAATATTTGAGTTCAAATCCTACTTTGTGTACAACCTGTGTGACTTTGGACCAGTCACTTAATGTTTTTGGACCCTAGTTCCTCATTTGTAAAATTTAGAGGTTAAACTAAGTAGCTTTGGACTCCTTCCATCTATAGTTCTATGAGCTTATGTTTAGAAAAAATTACGAAGCTGGTCACAATTACTTTGTGAAATACAGGTTGGTCAGTCATTAAGTATTTATTAAACATTTACTTTATGCAAGGCAATGTGGGAAACACTGTCCCTCTCTATAAATTCACATTCTTGGGGTAGGGCAGGGATAGACAACATATGAATAACTATGTTATTTTGTATGTGTGTGCTCAGTTGTGTCTGACTCTTTGTGACCCCATTTGGAGTTCTCTTGGCAGAAATGCTGGAGTGGTTTTCCATTTTCTTTTCCAGATTATTTTACAGATGAGGAAACTGAGGTAAACAGGGTTAAGTGACTTGCCCAGTGTCATACAGCTAGTAAATGTCTGAGACAGAATTTGAACTCACAAAAATGAATCTTTCTGACTCTCTAGGCTCAGTGCTCTATGCACTGCACCAAATATATAAAGCTTATATGTAAATATATAACATACAAATAATTAATATTTAATAAACATACATAGATAAATGTGTATATGTGTATATAAGTACATATGTACATATAACATATATAAGGCATATGCAGAAAAGAGGGAAGGTGATCTCAGAGAGAAGGCACTGAGTGGGTGGAGGAAGGAATGGCCTTGCATTGAAGGTGGAGTTCTGAGTCTTATAGGAAACCAGGGAATCTAAAAGGCAGAAGTGAGAAGGGGAGATTATTCTTGGCATGGAGGACAGTCATTACAAAGGCATGGAATGTAATGATGGAGACCACATATAACCTAACCATGGAAACAGTTGTAGATCAGGAATCTACCTTTCCAAGGCATATTGTTACATTTCTTAATCATTCCCCTATTACTTGAACAGAGACACACACAAAATCACCTTTAATATGCATTTGTGATTTCATTGGTGTTTTGGGGTAGGAGAATATCTGGTATAGAACTTCTCTTCACTGAGGGAATTCTTCTGTAATGTACAATCTTAGAGAGAATCCTGTGGCTTTGAGAAATCCATCGAATGCCCCATGGTATTAGTCAACCATCCACTTATTAGGATATCCTACCTCAATTGGAACTACATAAAGGTAGCTGATCATCATGCATTCGAAAGAGTGACTGTGACATGGAACATGGAGCAATCTTTTTTTTTTTGACCCAGGCACTTCTCTGATGCTCCATCAAGAGATGGATGTGATACCAGATTGTCAAAGGTTAATCCAGAAGAGCAAAAACTCTGGCTGGTTCTATTGGGCTGAAAAATTTTGAATGCAGTCCTGAGCCTGCTGTTCAAGACCGACCTAGGTAGATTTGTGTTTAATGGTAGCCACCTCTAGAGCTGGGGAAGGGGGAGGGAAAAAAAGGAAAAAAAAGTTTACATGATAACTTTATTATATATTTAAAAGAACTAACAAGTTGTATATAATTGATTTTCAGTTTTTATATGCAATCATCTTTTCTTATACTGTATTATGGAAATACTTGTTTTATTCCATAAATTAAAATAAAATAGATAAATAAAAACAGAGAAAAGCTCATTGCAAGGTCAACTACAGGATTATTCATTTTTTTTTGATCACAGAGATTTCTAAATAAAGACCACTAAGGCATGAGAAAGAGGGGTTGTGATGTGTTTCAGGGGAGAGGCAAACTGGTGAAGTCACAAATCCTTAAAGCATTGAGGTATAAACAATCCCTTATTTCTTTCTTATTCTTTCCCTCTTGGATTCCTTTCAAATGGCTTATTAAGACACACAAGTGATATCGCTTCTTTTTTTTCTACCACTGCATCAAGACATTGAATTCCAACCAGAGAGCCTTGGTATGTCATAGGTGCTAAAGAAACATTAAATTGAATTGGATTGAATTCATTGGTTGGGGCATTCTATACTTATAATCTATCCATTCATTCATTTATTTACTAGAAAAAAATGAATATGTTAACCTGATTGAAAAAGGCTGATTAATGCTGAAGAAGAGATAATTAGGGAAAGGTTGCCGAGCAGGAGCTCGTTTTGATATCTTTGTAAAACAAGTAAAAGAGACATGAAATGAATAGGGTATCATTAGCAGATAATGTTAGATTGAAGTATAAATACAAATGAATATGAAAATAACTGAGAAAGCTCCACAGAGTTAAGAAATATGGATGCTTCAGCATGAGATTTAGCTATAAAATATGTGAGTGATTCAACTTAAAAACAACCCAAACAGAACCAGAAAGAAGATCAAAGTAGAGAAAGTACTGTAATAGAAAAACAATGATAGGAAATTGGGTAGGAAATTACAGTGATATGGAACATCAAAAGAGACTTCAATTGTTTTTGGCTGCCTTTTGAAAAAGTATGTCTGCAAAAGAAGGGGTATAATAGCCTCAGCACATCTGGAGAATTTAGGACAGGGTAATAGAAATAACACTGGGTCTGTATGAATTTAATGGCCATTGGAACAAGATAATTCTAAATATATATTATCTGAATTAATGAAACCATTGGGGCATAAATTCAGACAAGTATCAATTTTTTAAATACTGAGGGGAAAAAATTTTAGCTTGTTAGAAGTACGGCAAAGTGAAAATTGAAAAAATCTAGCTAATAATCAGGAAAAAAGCTGATAATAATGAAAACCATTAGATAATCATATAGATTTATGCCGTGAAGTATCAGAAAGAGTAGAATACTAGAAGCCATGTTTATTGAAATCATTCATACTCTGGGCAGGCAGTAAAATAGAAAATTCTAATTACTAATTGAAATTTCTGGATGGGTTCACCAGGATAGTGATGGAAGCAGATTAGAGAATTATATTCGATATCCTAATTACTGGAGATGCAGCATGACATAATGAATCAAAAGTTACTCTTAGAGCTAGAAAGACCTGGGTTCAAGACCTGCTTCTGACACATTCATGATGTGTCACTCCAGGCCAGTCATTTACTATCTCAGTCTCCTAAGTAACTCTCCAAGACTAGTTGTAGAGAATGTTGATTTTGATTGAAGGAGGGAATTTCCCCATCTGGGTATTTCTTATGCCGGTAAAATCACAAATCCAGTTCCTAGCCAACCTCATCATTAGGTCTAATGCTCTAAAACACCAATGTATCAAAAATGGTTAAGATGTTGAAACAATTCATTCAACTGTCTTTAGGCAATATTTTCAAGAAATGCAAATAAAAGACAAATGGCAGGCTTATTTGTTGCAACTTAGAAAGTAGGACTTTAAAGGGTAAGACAACACAAGGAAATATAGGCTGAATATTTATAACATGATATTTTACCTTTAAATGTTTCAACTTGTACGTAATAGATTTTTAGGGTTTTTTTTTGTTGAATTAACAGTGTTTTGGACAATTACTTTAGAGTTAAGAGGGACCTCAGATGGCATCTGGTTTGTTGTTTGCAGTTGTGTCCAACTCTTCATGACCCCATCTAGAATTTTGGCAGAAATATTGGAGTGGTTTGCCATTTCCTTGTCCAGCTCATTTTACAGATTAGGAAATTGAGGCAAACTGAATTAAGCAACTTGCCCAGGGTCATACAGCTAGTAAGTGACTGAGGTCACATTTGAACTCAGGTCTTCCTGATTCCAGGCGCTCTATCGACTGTGCTACCTGGCTGCTCATGAGTGTGTGATGTTCATCTTTATTCCGCAAATTATGAATTCAGGCAAATACGGCTCTCTTTAGGTCCACTTCTGACATCCCTATCCTTATCAGAGAAGCAGAGTAGTATCTTGGACAGAACACTGAATTAGGAAACTTAAGTTTTAACATTATGAATTCTCCATCAAAATCTGGAGTAATTTGACTCTGATGAGTCCTATCAAATAGAGTCTGCCTATGGAGAATTCCCATCCCCATATAGCTTCTGTTGTATCAACTTGTCAAACACAATCATCTATTTTTTTCCCCAAGTATGTATAAGTAGCATGTCCCAGACTTATTCTACCTATGGCCCAATCCTTTGCCTCACAATCTACTCTATGCCAAGCTTCTTCCATCTTTATTTGGTGTGCATGGCTTATATACCCTTCTACTGTGCTATAAACATTACCTTACTCTGTTGCTTACTCAAACTTTTCTGACATGTTCTCACTTTAACCAAAACCAGGTTCACCCAGTGTAAATCTACATCCCTTGCAAGGGGGATCCTTCTCCCCTAGAGTTCATTTATTTTCCCTATTCCTCTAGTATTAGTGCCAAGCAGAGGGAAAAAAATATTATCTCTGAAGAGAGAAAATAGGGTTGCAAATTTTAGATATTTTGCTTATCACATGGGTAGACTGTGGACAATTCACTACCTCTACGTTGATGACTCCAAATATTTTATTGCTAGCTCTCATCTCTCTCTTTTGAGTTGTACACTTTTTCTAATAAGACTCCTTCTCCTTTTGTAATAAGACTCCCATTGGAGCATTGAATTCATTGATTTTACTGTTTTACCAATACTCTTTCCAGTCTCTCGTGTTCTCAAACTTGAGAAAACCTTTGATTCTTTCCTCTCTCATCTGTCATATTTAATAAAATAAAAGTCCTGTCAATTTCACTTCTATGATCTCTTAGCCTTTTCCTTCTATCACCCACATGCCAATATAGGGCATTGTTGTAGTCTTTTAATAGGTTTTGCTTCTTCTACTTGCTTCCCTTTTGAATCAGTCCTTCATGCCACAAATATGGAGTCAAGATCAGTAAGTAGAGACTGGGATTTTAGTGCCTTTTATTTCATTGCCATCAATGAATGACCTTGGTAAAATCGCTCTTCTTCTCTTGGCCTTAGTTTCTTTTTCTTTAAAATGAAGAAGATTGACTAGAGATTGAGGCCACATGTGGTCATCAAGTGTGACCCTGAATTGGATTCAGGTAAAGGGCCATGTTTGAGGACCCAGAGGGCCACATGTAGCCACAAGGCCAGAGGTTCCCCACCCCCAGCAGATGCTCTCTATGGTCTTTTTTACCTCTCTAAGTGAATTTATCAAAAATTAGAAGATGTGTCTTTTATTTCCTCTATACTTGCTGCCCTACGACAAAGAACAGTATAAGTTAAAGTGAAATTATAGAATATTTGATGTTTCATATCAACCCATATATAGACAAGATTGGGAGGATGGCAAATAGGTACAAAATGGAACATATTTGAAAATGTTGCTGTAGCAATACTTCAGATTCCCTACCCTTTTTCTACACACTCACTCACAGAGGAGAGAATACATATGGGGATGGGAATGGGGAGAGGAGGATGTTCTGTGCAGGGTTCAGAGAGGAGAGATTCTCTGTACATAATAAGTTGCTCTATATGCTATTTGTAGATAACATTGTGCTTATTGCAAATAGTCCTAAAATAATACAGGGCTTGCTGAATAATATGTACACTTACTCATACTCATAACAATCCATACAGGAAAAAAACCAAGTGGATGAAGAAAGCTTATTTACCAGATTATGATGTGGTGGATAGACCACCTCATTGAGTAAATCCATCAGTGTATCTTATATCTTGATTAGGCACTACAATTGACAATTATTTTGAACCAGAGCTCAACAGGAAAAGAAGACCATTTATGTTGAATTTGGAAAATTTTTATGCTTTCATTAAAACAACTATGACACTAACTGGTACAGCTGATAGAGCGTTTTACCTGCAATCAGCAAGATCCAAATTCAAGTCTGGCTTCAGACATTCACTAGCTGTGCAACATTGGGGTGATAGTAATCAAAATAGGATCTTTTGCTGTTTTTGTTTTAGTATAATCAAGTGCCTCATGCCCTCTGATAGAATCTTGCTTTTATCAATCAAGAGTCTTTACTAAGAGTAAAGTATAGAAACAGGTGTTAATGTGATTAAAGATCTTTCTTACACTTTGATGGGATGGCCATTGTGGGAAGCTTGATTAGGGCAGTTGTTTTGTAGGAGGGTCCCAAGTACTTTTTGTTCTTTCTACTGAGGCACTAGGTCAAAGTGTTGTGATGCCCTCTGGCTCTAAAAATGTATAAATACTCTAAAGTGAGGTTTTTCTTTGGGGCTTAGTTTTTGGTAAGAAGGTTTGAGTGCCAGATGAGGACTCTGAAAAGCCCCAAAGGAGCCCCACCCCCAGCTTTGAGAACCCAAATGTTGTGCTTCCCTCTCTGGTAATTATGGTCAGACAGCTGGGGTCCAATTGTCTGTTGAATTTAGGCAGAAGAAGTCATGTCTGTTGATCTTTTATTTTTCTGTATTTTCTTTGAAATTCATGAGGCTGACTCCCTGAACTGGCTGAAATATATATATATATATATACTTGGTTAAAGGAATGATACATGTGCTTGATTAAACTGATTGTTAACCCCTTGAAAGTTGCTTTTCTTTTATGAATGCAGATTTAAGAACCTGTGATAGCAGCCCCCCACCTGTGTATGTTGGGGTGCTTACCGATACAACTGGTCAAGTCATTTAACTTCTGTCTGCCTCAGTTTCAATACCTATAAAATGCAAATAACAATAATCCCTACCTCCCAGAGTTTTATGAGGGGAAAAAATGAGATAATACTTGTAAAGTACATTTCTAACTTTAAAATGCTCTATAAGTGTCATCATTCCTATCATTACCACCACCACCACCACCACCACCACCATAACCATCAGTGCCAACTTTTTCCTTGGGAAAACCAACAGCTTAAAAATAATTTTTTTCCAGGAATGCTACATCATGAGATATAGAAAACAAATATTGCCACCATGTTCAGTGAATCAAATGTGTGCACACAACTCAAAGGTACATTGCAATAATGAACTTTTGTCCAAGAAGTAGTATTAAAATACCATCTAGGAGATGAATGATGAAGTGAGCTGTCCATATAGTGAGAGTGAGGGAATAACAGATGACGGGCTTGTTGCTTTGGTTCCCATGGAATGAAAGATAAAAGACCAAAAGGAAGGTCTATGAAATGTTGGTTGTATCTTCAATGGAGAACAGTTGGAAGGACATAAAAAAAAAAAGCAAAACACAAGGGAAGGAAAAGTGTGATCAATATTAATCCAGACAGCCATAATGGTGATTAGAAATCTTGATACTCAGAACAATTCAATTGTGGCGGAGATAAAAACCGTAGAATGGCTCATATATTAGGTTGAGATGACCTCTGGATGAATTGGTGGGAGGAGGGTGGTCATCACATGAAGTAGATGGATGTGGTCTACGGTGCCACCTAGATGCCCTTGAAATACTGTTAAGTACTACAAACTTCAGTTTTCTGGGACAAAATTCTGGTTACCCCATCTTACTAGTGGCTTTGAAAGGAGTACCTACATTAAAAATATCAGATAGTTGAAAGGATTATAGTGTCCCTTTTCCAGAATACAATATGATATTAAATACATAGTTAGCACATACTAAATGTTTATTAAATAACCAAGATGTTACTGGAAATTATTTTTCCAGGGTCCCATTGTGAGCTACAAATAAAGCCAAGAGCAGATCTCAAACTTCTTGATCGGCAGTCCTGTTTTTTTCCCCAGGTGCGTAAATACCAATGATTTCTATATAACAGTAGTAGAACAGAATATATTTCATTGTGTTTCTGTGATAGGAAAACTATTAATACTCATGAAATACTTGGAGAGTTTAAAGGACTGCCTTGGTATTAGCTGATTCATTAAAACAAGTGACTGTAAATCACCCTAACCACAAGGCAGGGAAAAGCCCACAGAAATGTCTGCCTTGGTTTTTAGACTTTATTTTTCTCAAGCATGGGAAAAAAAGAGGAGGAAGAGGAGAAGGAAAAGTAGAAGTAAGAGGAGGAGTAGGAAAACGAGAACAAGAAGCCAGAGCAAATGATTCTTTTCTATTTCTGGTTATTTTCACTTCATTGTCAGTAGAGTAGTGTTCATGTTGGTTTGTGAATTTGAAATGTTGAAGGTCAAGCCAAGCCAAGCCAGTTTATTTTGGACTAGTTAGGCAGTAGCTCAATGAGTATAACTGAAGTTTCCTGTCAATTTTTCAGAAGTTTACCATGACTCAGTAGGTACTTCACATTTGAAAAGGCAGACAAGACATCAATGTTCAAAATTGTTTTTAAGGGCATAGATATAATGGCACATTCTGATTATAACTTTTTGTTATGCCTCTGATGAATGAAAAGAACACAAGATTTGAATTCAAAGGTCTTGGGTTCAAGTCTTGGCTCCTCCAGTTAATAATGTGTGATCACAGGCAAGTCATTTCATCTTTCTGAACCTCAGTTTCCCAATTTCTAAAATGAGGAGATTAGATTGGGCAGGAATGTGCAAATGTGTAATTCTAAGATCCCCTTCTGCTCCAAATCTTACTATATAATCTTATATATATCTTATATAATCTTATATAAGAAGCAGAAGGCATCCTGGAATCTGGAAGCCCTCCTGAGTTTCCTCCCCAAAGGTGGTTCTATGTCATGCTTTGCAAAGGAGGTGGGTGAAAAGAAAAGAAGGGAAAAAGTTATTATTATTAGCTGGAACTAATTATCAGAGGCCAAAGTGTTTAAAAAAAAAACCAGTGGCATGTAGGATTTGAAGTCACTTTTCCTCCTGGCTATGTTGCCAGAAATATTTACTGTGTAGACGAAGACCCTGAAAAGAACGTAGTGATGGGGTGGGAATCTATGGGAGGGTAGATAAAGTTGGTAGAGTTATACTTAGTGGACTGTCCACATGCCAGGTGCTCATTTCATTGTGACAGCATACTAGGCCTCATTTTAAAATGAAATACAAGCTCCTGGGCCAGGAGTAAAGGAATCCAGGAAAGCCCACACAGCACTTTCCCTTTCTGCTATCCCCTTTTGGTTCTTGGCATTTAGGCTCACCAAAATTTAGTGTGATACAATACAATAATATAATAAAATATGCTCTTATAAGAACAGCATATGGTAAGATGTGATGTGATGTGATGTGATATAACATGATAACTATACATGATATAGCATGATACAATATGAAATGAGATGTGACATATTAGGACACAGCATGACATAAAATGACATGCCATGGTATATTCTATTATAATATGGTATGGTATATAGTCTGGTCTCACATGAATAGTCTCTAGGGGGTGAAAGTTCAAAATAAAATCTTTGCTCTCATGTTTTTCTTCTGCTTATTAACTTGGACTGGCTAAAGATTCCTGAAGCTGCAGAATTCTGTAATGTAAGAATTTCCCAGAGCTAGTGCCATTGCAGGGCTGCCTTTTCATGTTCAGGTCTTGCAATAGGTATTGAATGAGTCTATAGCTTTTATTCTTCTCCATTCTTTATGGATCCCAAATAACAATTCAAACAGGTTAATGTACAAAGTTGTTCCATCTTTCATTTTCTTTTCCCTCTTTTTCATTTAAAAATTTATCAGTTTTGTTATCAGTTATATGATAGCAAAAGGAATGAGGCAAAAGGAAAGAAAGGGAGTAGGAGGTTCTGACTAGCACAGTTCAATGGAGATCCAACATGGCAGCAGTAAGTTTTCTAACTCAGATTCCAAGTGTTATCAGTTAATGACAGTGCCTTCCTCTGAAGTTCGAAGTTAGGAGTGGTAAGCAAAAATGGCTCAGAGTGGATATTCTCACCAAACCAGATCAGTTAAGCCCTGTAGCAGCTCATCAGCCCGGCCCCTAGTATCAACCGCATTGAAGTAGCAGTAGACTGGTCATCATAGTCTCTCTGAATGAAATACCTGTAGCTAATCGAAAAACTAGTATCTTCCCACATTCCCAACCTGGAGGCCATGCACCCTACCTCTTTCTTCTAGCATCTCTGTTCCTCAGAATTCTCTGTGAGTCAATACCAGGCAACTTTCATGTAGTCTTTTTAGAATCTTTGTTCCCAAATATCCATTGCAATTGTCTGGAATTGCGTTAACGCCAAAGGCTGAGCTACAAAAATACAATAAAGCATGAATACTCTTCTTCCTCCTTCTACTTTTGTTCTGCAGTTGTTTAAGCCATGAATAGCTCTTTGTAACAACATTTAAGGTTTTTTTGGCAAAGACACTGGAGTGATTTGCCTTTTCCTTCTTCAGCTCGTTTTTGCGGATGAGGAAACTGGGGCAAATAGGGTTAAGTGATTTGCCCAGGATCACACAGCTAGTAAATGTCTGAGGTTGGATTTGAACTCAGGTCTTCTGGACTCCAGATTTAGCACTCTATCCATTGTGACATTGAACTGCCCCACTACTACTACCACTACCATTACTCTTACCAGTACCAGTGCTACTACTACTACCACCAATACTATCACCACCACTACAACTACTACTACTACCATTATCACTGCCACCACTACCACCACTACTACTACCACTACTACTACTATTATGGTTTTTATGTGAGGTGTAGAATCAAGATTGTTATTTTATAATTGGAGGGAAATTTCACTAGTGTAGAGAGCTTCCAGTGAGGAGTATTTCTTCATCAAAGTAGCTCTTTATCTGTATGATAGCGAATTGCCAAATGTGTTGAGAGATTGAACAATTAGCCCAAAGTCAGGCAGCTAGTATGTAAGAAGGACCAACTGGATTTAGAGTCAAAGAACTCTGACACTCAAACAAGGTCATTGATTTCTCTTAAGTTGCTAAGGGCCTCTTACTTATATCAGATCTATTGGCCTTTTCTCAATCTTCATTCTTCTTAAGCTCTCTACAATCTCTAACACTCTAGAAGATGGGAAACCTGCAACCCTGAGCCACATGTGCCCCTCTAGGTCCAAAAATGTAGCCCTTTGACCGAATCTGAACTTCACAGAACAAATCCCCTTAATAAAAGGATGTGTTCTATAAAACTTGGACTGAGTCAAAAGGCCACACCCTAGCACCTAGAAGGCCACATATGGCTTCAAGGCCACAGGTTCCACCCTGGGCTAGATCATTCTCTTCACCTTGATATTCTTTCTAGGTTTTTGTATTGTGCCCAGTTAATTTGGAGTGTTTAAGGGCCAGATTTCTTTCTTCTCTCTCTCTCTCTCTCTCTCTCTCTCTCTCTCTCTCTCTCTCTCTCTCTCTCTCTCTCTCTCTCTCTCTCTCTCTTTCTCTCTTTCTTTCTCTCTCCTTTCCTTCCTTCCTTCTTACTTTCCTTCCAGTCTTTCATTCTTTCCCCAAATTATAAATCAAGTGCACTTATTCCTTGAACAACAATAGATCCCTGCTCAAACTCCACTTAATGGTTCTTTTTGGGACCTTCCTGGCTTCAGAGTGATTATCACTAGTACCTGGGCAGTGTGTCTCCCAAAGTTCTGTCCTGGGACCTTTTTTCTTCCTTCTTGATACTGACCTTCATCAGTTCCCATTGACTCAATGATGTTGATAACTCTCAGATGTATTTATCCATCCCTAATCTTTCTCCTGACTCCTGTCTCACATCTTGAGTTTCCTATTGGACATCTCAGGCAGGATGTCATTTAGGCATCTAAGTTCAACATGTTCAAAACTGAATTGATCTTCCCTGCCCACCTCAAACCTTCCCATCTTCCTAACTTCACTGTTATTGTGGGAGGAAATACCATCCTCCCAGTTACTGAATGTCATCCTCAACTAGATGTCATCTTCAACCCCTCATTCTTTGTCACCCTCCCCCATGTTCAATAGATTGCCAAGTCCTGTCATTTCTGTCCCAGCAATATCTCATCAAGACTGCCTTCTGTCTCCTAACATTGCTATCACTGGTGCTTCATCTTTTCATGCTTGGATAATTACAATAGACTTCGGGTTGATCTCCCTGACTCAAGGCTCACAGTTCATCCTCCATTCAACTTTCAGAGTGATGTTCCTAAAGTGCAGATCAGATCACATCAACCCTTCCCCCCATTCAACAGAGATTCCTATAGGATCAAATACAAAATCCTTTCACTGGGCTTTTAAAAACCCTTCATAACCTGTATCCTTCTTGCCTTTCCAATCATCTTACACTTTATTGCCCTTCATGCACTTCATAATCCAGTGTCACTGACCTGCTTGCTATTCTTTGTGTAAGACTCCATCTCCTTCCTTCCTTCCTTCCTTCCTTCCTTCCTTCCTTCCTTCCTTCCTTCCTTCCTTCCTTCCTTCCTTCCTTCCTTCCTTCCTTCCTTCCTTCCTTCCTTCCTCCCTCCCTTCCCTGATATAGACAAAGCCCTGTGTTAGGTGTGATAAGACATATAAAGATAAAGAAAATGAGCATTACAGTGGAGTGGTTAGAGTTCAGGAATCTATTTTGAAAGACCTATCTTTGAATCCTGTCTCTGATACCAATTCTCTCTGTCTACAGGCAAATTGTTAGCTTCTCTAAAGCATAATGAATAATAAATGTGGGTGTCTACCTCACATGGTGCCTGTGAGACTTAAATAAGATAATTTATGTAAAGTACTTGGTAAATTTTAACTTTAGTTACTATTATCAAACAGGATATGGTCTTTGTCCTCAGGATGATTCACTTTCCTTAAGGGAGATAAGACATGTACACCAGAAAGTACTTTTCAACAGAGAATACATTAGGGGTCTTAAACAAAGTATTCTGTGGGTTCAGAGGAGGCAACAGATACCATCTTCAAGAAAAAAGTATCTCTCAGTGCTGAGGATTTAGAGGTCAATCACTTTTCCATTTTGATGCCAGAGTGATTTTCTGTTTCCTTGAGGACAGGGAAACCACCTCCGTTCTTGCCTTCGCTCGTTGCAGCAAGCTGACCACCAAGTGAATAGGTAGTTCTGTGGGCTGGCTGCTTCTACTTCATTAGGCTAGTTTATGAAGCCATTTCCATTTCAGAAGGAATGAAATGTTCATGAAAGGTCAGGGCATGGTGACTGCAGCCTCAGCGATTATAATAATTGTACACTTAGGGAAATGTCATTCTTAAATTCTCCTCCTCCTTAATGACCACTTATTTTCGACAGAATGTATGTCAGGATGAACACATGGGAAGGTGTATTGGATCTGTCAGTTGACCCAGTTTCCTACAGCATGACTTCCAGATGTGTTCACACTAGAGTAATTAGCTTGGATTAACAGGCAACCCTGATAGTCTGAGTTTTAGTCAGAAAATGATTACTTTAGACTTAAGGATTTAAAGTCTAGGCAGCATAGAGGGAAATGAGAGATTAGAGACTTAACATACATTCATGTATGGCATCTCATTTCAGGTTTCTTTTTTTTACTCTTCTATGCTAGAAACATGACAAATGTTAAGAAATCAGGATGATCCTCTAAAGGGTTATTTGCAAGGAGTTACAAAGCCCCAGTTCTCTGCAGTCCCTTCCTTTTTCTTTCATTTTTAAAATTTAAATTCTTATTTATGAATTTTGTCATTTACTTCTGTTCTGTCCTGTACCCCCATGAAATCCTCCCTCCCCTCATCAATAGACTCTAAAGCAGAAACAATTAAGGAAGAAAACATTTGATATTCCACACTAGGAGTCCCATCTCTCCACCAAGAAGAGGGAAGTTTGCTGTTCTGGACCAAGATTGGTAATTACAGTTAATCAAAGCTCTGCTACCCTTTACTGTTGTTTTCATTAATATTATTATACTGAGAATATTGGTTTTGAGGGAACCTCTAACA
Organism: Bettongia penicillata ogilbyi; assembly: GCA_023548195.1. Classification (NCBI taxonomy): domain Eukaryota; kingdom Metazoa; phylum Chordata; class Mammalia; order Diprotodontia; family Potoroidae; genus Bettongia; species Bettongia penicillata. The sequence continues at coordinate 1,983,750 of JAJHZJ010000149.1, forward strand.
TCATTCCACATCCATTCAACTCTTTTTCCATGTTTCTCTAGGGTCACTACCCATCTCAAATTTGGGAAAGTGTTCAAGAGTTGGTGTGACCAAAAATAATTCATTGATGTGAATGTTGCTAGGATGGACCATAGATGACAAGCATATGGTTGGGCAATCAAAGCATTCTCAGCCTGTTTAGACCTGCCAGAGCTTATGTTCCGATGACATAGACTTCATTTATTCAAGTGCCACCTTCATGCCAGTATGAAGCATCGGAGAACTCTTTTCAGAAGATATGAAGGTATTTCATACTTGAAAGAAGCTACTGGCCATCCTTCTAGAGACAGTGAGTAGTACTTAATATGGGAACTTGTGTATCAATATATAGTTTTGAAGTTCAGTCAGTCCATAAACATTTAAGTATCTTCTAGGTGCCAGGCACTATGCTGTGTGCTAGAAGGTTTAGACATCTCCCTAAATTGCACTCTTAGAAACAAAGTTTCATTCCTGCAACATGTTGAAGCTCATTGGTTGTTTTTAGCAATAGAGATTTGAGATCTTAATTCATTTTCTGTTAGGCAAGTGCTCATATCTTGGAAAATACCACTTGAGTCAGCAAACCATGTTATTACTAGCAATACTTCCTGGACTGTGATTGAGTGGCTTAAAGAGACTAAATTCTTTGTTTATCCCTGTGATAATTAGTATGGAGACAGGATGGCAGGACAGGATGGAATATGTTTTACTTCATTTTATCCAAAGTCTTTTTGACCTAAGCCAGTAGGGAGGGAGTAATTGAAGATACGTGAAGGATACAGGAACAGTTTTGGAGAAGGACATGGAGAAAGTGTAATATGATGGAAATCAGGAAAGAGATAGTAGGATGTTTGTCACTAAGAATTAGGGTTCTTTACATAAAAGTGGAGAGTAGCAATTACTCTCCTTCACTGTGGAAGAGCTGTTGGCCTGGACCAGACCCTTCTAGGGATGGTACTAGCTTTTATAATGTGACCTACTGAATCATCTATCTGAGAGAAGCAAGAAGAGACTGGGAGAGGTCATGACCGCTGAGACTATTGGAAAAAATGGGAGAAGTAATAAAAGAAATAAAGCCAAGTAGGCTAGTGATTACCCATTCTTTTGCCACCCAGACTATTTCCTTAGCCTAGCAGAATTGAGATGAAGTTTCATCTTTCTTGTTGGAATCTGAAAAAGTATTCTTTGTTCCAGGCTGTCTCTAGTAGGGTTATCTCTGCTTCTGAGATATAAAGGGATGAAAGACAGAATGATTGGCAACGTTGAGAAATGTGTAGGGGAGGTACCATCAGATAGTCTGAATCTTCTCAGAGAAGCAGAGGGCTGTTATGGGTTGTAAGCATCGGGGCTGGTGGAATATCTGGGGGCTTGATGAGAGACAAAAATTTGGGAATAGTTGCTGTGAGAAATGAGCTAAGAAATGCACGAAATTAGAATAATGAGTGCCAAGCATGGGCTCTGAAAAATGTGGGAAATTGCATTGATCAATAATTCTTATACAATTTAGGGGCATGTACACAGTAGATGTGTAGTTTTCTATTGCTCTGGAAGCATTAAATGGAAAAATGTGCTGAACTCACTGATTGACTTCAAATATATTTTGCTCTAGTGAACATATTTAGTAAGAGAGATGTATGAAATCTCATTAGCTCTAGAAGTCTTACTTTTTTTCTTTATTTCTTATTCCTTTAATTATGATAATCAGACTCTCAGTGCTTCTTTTCTCACATGACTCACTGGATGCCTAAAACAATTGCAGGAACCACTTTTTATACTTCCTGTCTTACTTAGGCTTTGATTTAAAGATGAGAATCCAGTTTTTTTTAAAGGGGAATAAGTAAGACAAGCGATTAAAAAAATTGGGTTATATGTAGAACATTTTTTAGACAATACTTCTAAGATATTTTAGGGGGAGATAATCTTTCTAGTTAATATAAAGTAATAACAAAAATAACATTTATATAGTGTCTACTATGCACCAGTCACTATGCCAAGTGCTTTAGAAATCTTATTATATTAAGAATTAACATAATAGTGCAAAGGAAAGGCTTTTCTAATGAAGTTTAATATTTGATTAAGGTAATTTGTCAATTAATAAAGTCACATTTTCATTTGTGATATCAGCAAATCAAAAATTCAAAAGACCCATTGTTGACTTTTGAGGTAGCTGCGAAGAAATAATTTTTCATTTGTAAAAATAAAATAAAATAAACACTATTTGAAGAGGCAGTAAAAAGTGGTTGAACATGGAATTTTGATTCAAGAAAACTTAGGTTTGAATTCCATCTCAGACACTGTGTGACACTGAGCAAATCTATGGGCTTCCATTTTCTCATCTTAAAAATTAAGGGATCAGTCTTGATGACTTTTAAAGTCTCTTGTTCTAAGTTTTTGACCTTGAGAAATATTTTTATACTAGAGTATATTGCTCTACTGAAGTGTAATCTTTCCAATTAGGTATTTTACATTTTCTTCTAACTTTTTATTCTTTAGATTCTGTTTTCCTGATTCTTGATGTTTCATAGATTCATTAGCTTCTACTCTTGCCTGATTCTAATTTTTATCAAATTGTTTTCTTCAGTTAACTTTTGGACTTCCTTTTCCATCTGTCCAATTGTTCCTTTTAAGGAGTTATTTTCTCCAGTTAGGTTTTGTACTTCCTTTTCTATTTGTCCAACTATCCTTTTAAATTCTTCTGTGATTTCTTTTTTCATATCTTTAAAGTCACTGGTCAGTTTTTTTTCTATTTCTCTAATTCAGCTTTTAAAATCCTTCCTGAGCTCTTCTAAGAAGGCTCTTTGTGCTTCAGGCCACTTCATATTCCCTTTTGAAGTTTCAGATGGGAGTATAGTCTCAATGCTGACCTCTTTGGTATTTGTGTTTTGGTCTTTATCCCCATAGAAAGATTCTATGGTCTTTTCTGCTTTGCTTCTTACTCATGATAATTACCATTTTCCTGCTTTTAAAGTAGATCTCTGCATCTGAGGCACAGGGGTCTCTGTCCCACAGTTCTTGTGCCTAAAATTTGAGACTTTGTGTGTTATGGTTTCTGGTTATTTCAGTTAGAAGCTAAAATGATTCAGCTTACCTGGTGCTGAACTAGCTGGTGATGGAAAGCAGAGGCCAGGTGAGGTCTTTTTGGGTTTTCCTGCAGTCACCCTGGAGTTAGCTAGTTAAGTGCTGGGGAGGGGTGGTCTAGTCACAGGAGGTCTCTTCTGCTGAGCTAGAGCATAGGGAAGCTCAGTGGTTGGTGATCCTGTCTGTGTTAGTGTCTTCTCAATTTCCCTGGGGTGCTGAGGTACACCTGGGGTCCTGGTGTTGGCAGTTGCTGGTTTCATGCCCCTGGGACTCAGAATGTTCTCTGGTTTGTTCAGGTGGAGCTGTCTTGGACAACTCTGATCCTGCACTGGTCCCCTTCAGCTACAGCAAGAGGGACCCTCCTTAGTGATCTTCCTAGCCTCACATGCTAAGAATCTGTTTACCCCTTCAGTTACTTCTGCTGTTCCAGGGTTTTCCCCAGGGAGATATTCTCTGGGCTTGTCAAGGTCCACAAGGGGAAAGAGATAGCAATTACCAATCACTCTGCCATCTTGGCTCCCAGAACTGGAAATTCGCCTGGAGTGTAATCTTGCTTATTTTTAGGGAAGGAACTGAATCTTTTCCATTTTTGTTCTTCATCAGTACCCAGCAAAGTATTCCCCCCAAAATAGCTGGCTTCCTATATGTTTATTGGCTATTGAATTGAAAAGTAAGGCAGGAGCTGGTGTTCACTATATAAATATATAGTGTTTATATATATATATATATATATATATATATATATATATAGTGTTCACTATATAAAATATGTATTATTTACATGTGTTCTGTAGTTGTGGTTTTCTAACTCCTTTCTGCCTCCAACATTCTCTTTCCATCTGCACTACCTCCTTCTATAGGTAGGATTTCAGCCTGGGAATCTTACTCATTCTTCCAAGACCTACTCAAAAACAATTCCTGAAAACTTTTTGACAGCTAGAGCTGTCCAGTGGAACGTGCTGCCTCTAGAAAGATGGTGGGTTGGATGTCCAAGTATTTGTCTAGTCTCTGATCATGAGGATTCCTTTCTTATATGGTTTGGTCTAGGTGGCTGCTTAGGTCCCTGAGCATTCCCAAATTGTATGATTCTGTGATGTTGTCATAAAATGTTACTGAGACTTTGAAGGAGTAGCATATCATATTCAATGAATAGAGATTGAATTCTACTCAATGCTCCATATCAGAAGACATGGATGGGTTCAATCCTTCCTCTGTGCAATGACCATTAACATAACCTTCTATAGCCTTAGTTTTCTTATTTTTAAAATGTGACTGCTGTCTAGATAAGCACTAAGATTCTTTTCAATTTTAAATCTATAACTCAGTCAGAAATGATTTTTACTCACTTTCCACACCTTATTTGCACCACTCATGTAGTACTTAGCACATAATGCTTTGTATTTCAGTTGCATGTATACACATCTTATTTTAAACTAAAGTCCTTGAAGGAAGGCACCTGAGTCTTATATATCTCTGGATCCTTCTCCACACATAAGTCAGTGTTCAACCAATAATTATTGAGTGAGAGAGTGAATGAATGAGGCAATAAACAGAAAGGAACATATTTTGATTTCTGCTGCAATTACCAGCTAGCTTATGTAATTGTTCATCCTATTTCAAGAGGATATTACCTTTACAATAGGTTCTCATTAAAAAACAAAACATATTGTGGTGGAAGAAGAAAAATTTTATGAGAACTATATCTAAACAAATGCATAGGATGATAGATATTTGTTTTTATATCATACCTATCTTGCAAATAGGAAAATACTGTAGAGGGCTCTTTAAGCTGTAATTCATAAATCATCTTACATTTATTATATGAGCAGATCAACATAGGTAGCTCTTTCTTGTGAACCTCTTTTATATAAGAAAATTTTCCCCATTCTGCTTCTCCCTAGCCCTTCTTCCACTGCCCTCTTTCTTGCCCATTCATTTTTTTGAGATCATTGCAACATAATGAATTCACAATCATACTCTACATCTATGTAAATGTCTTTTAATTGTCCTACTAATAAAAAAGTTATTTTTTAAATATATATATAATTTATTTATTTTCAGTTTTTAACATTCACTTCCACAAGAATTTGAATTCAAAAGTTTCTCCCCATCTCTCCCCACCCCCCACCTCAGTACAGCATGTACCCCATCCACCCCTGTTGCTAGTCTATCCTCCCCTCCATTACCCACTCTTCTTTCATTCCCCTTTCCCTCTATTTTTCTGTAGGGCAGAATATATTTCTATATTCCATTGCCTATATAGCTTAATTTCCAGTTGCAGGCTAAAACAATTTTTAACATTCATTCTTAAAGCTTTGAGTTCCATATTCTCTCCTTCCCTTCCCACCTACCCTCACTGAGAAAATAAGTAATTCGATGTAGGTCATACATATGAAACTATGCAAAGCACTTCCATAATAGTTATGCTGTAAAGGACTAACCACATTTCCCTCTGTCCTATACTGCCCTTCATTTATTCCATTCACTCCCTTGACCTGTCCTCCACAATAGTGTTTGCTTCTGATTATCCCTTTCCTCGATGTACTGTTTCTTCTATTATCTTCCCTCTCCTATCTCCTTCTCCCTTGCCTTTTATCAGGGTCAAATAGATTTCCATATTCAATTGAGTGTGTGTTATTCCCTAATTAAGCCAAATCCCATGAGAGTAAGGCTCAGTTATTTCCTTTCATCTCTCCCCCTTTCCCTCCATTGTAAAAGCTCTTTCTCCCTCTTTTATGTGAGATGATTTGCTATATTCTGCCTCTCCCTGTCTTTTACTCCTTGTACATTCTGTTCAACAGTCTATTTTATTGTTTTAGGTATTGTCCCTTCATATTCAGCTCACCGTCTCTCTCTCTCTCTCTCCCTCCCTCCCTCTCTCTCTCTCTCTCTCTCTCTCTGTCTGTCTGTCTGTCTCTCTCTCTCTCTTTCTTTTTCTTCGGCTCTGATTAGGGAGCCTTAGAAGTACTCTATTTCAATAAATATTTATTCTTTTTACCCTTAAAGATTATACTCAGTTTTTCTGGGTAGCTTTTCTTGATTGTAATCCTAGCTCTTTTGCCTTTCAGAGTATCATCTTCTAAGTCTTGTCATCCCTTAATGTGGAAGCTGCTAAATCTTGTGTGATCCAAACTAAGGCTCCACATTATTTGGATTATTTCTTTTTAGCTGCTTTTTAGCTGAAGAATTTTCTTTCTGACTTGGGAGCTCTGGCATTTGGCTGTAATATTCCTGGGAGTTTTCATTTCAGGATTTCTCTCAGGATGTGATTTGTGGATGCTTTCAATTTCCATTTTACTCTGTATCAAAGATATTGGAGCAGTTGTCCTTGATAATTTCATGAAATGTAACATCTAAGCTCTTTCTTTGATCATGGCTTTCAGGTCATCCAGTAATTCTTAAGTTATCTCTGTCCTTGTTCTATTTTCCAGACCAATTGCTTTTCTAATGAAACATTTCACATTTTTTCCATTTTTTTATCTTTGGACTTTGTTTCGTTGTTTCTTAATGGCTCCTGGATTTATTAGCTTCCACTTGCTCAATTCTAATTTTTAAAGAATTATTTCTTTTCAGTGAGATTGGTCAATTCTGTTTTTTAAAGAGTTCTTTCCTTCACTGAATTTTTGTGACTCTTTTACCATTAAACCAATTTTTGTTTCTTAAGATTTTATTTTCTTCAGTATATAGTGTTCCTCTTTTAGCAAGCTTTAAATTCTCCTTTTATAATTTGCTTATCTCACCTCTTTTCTCAAATTTCCTACTACCATTCTTATCTTTTTTTAACTCTTTCAGGAATTCTAGCTGGGCTTTGGTCTAATTTACATTTTTCTTTGAAGTTTTGCTTGCAGCTATTTTCACATTGTTGTCTTCTTTTTGAGTTTATGTCTTGGTCTTCCCTACCACCTTAGTAACTTTTTTATGATTGGGCTTTTTTTTTTGCTCATTATTCAAGACCATTTCTTGAACTTGAACTTTATGTTAAAGTTGAGCTCTGCTCATGTGAGGATGGGGAAGCAATATCACAAACTTTTTCATGTTGCTATTCTTGGAGCTAATTCTGAAGGTCTGCAAGGTTTTAGTGCTTTCAAGGTGGAATAATCCTATGAGATGTATGGTCACTGCTTTTCTGGTCTACAGTTTGGTCTTTACTCAGTCTATTAAAATAATAACAGCAGCAAGAACAATTATAGCAATAACAAAATGGACCTTAATTTAAATGACTGAAAAATCAGCATATGCCCCTCAAGTTTGCAAAGAATTTTGCTCAAAAAATCCCATGAAGTAGGTAGTACATTTTGCAAATGTGTAAACTGAGGACCAGGGAGAATGAATGCTTTTCCCAATATCTAATGGGCAAAAGCTAGAATCTGAAGACAGGGTCTTTGACTGAAAATCTAATATTCTTTTCACCAATTTCACCACAACTCTAAGCATGATGACAGATATCAACTGACTGGGAATGTCCCCTATCATTATTGTTATTTTTTTATATTTGATATTTCTGTTTATTTATTGTTATCAGAAAACAGAAGTGCATGCTATGGTCTAAATTCAAGAGAGAGAAATAAAAAGAAATGCTTCTTTTTGGTAATCTTGCTCTAGGTTAGGATGCTGTTGTCTTTTTATTGAATTGCGCCAGGGGAGTCTTGGTCATTAACTTGGTTAGGCAGGAATGTCCTTCCTTATTCTTCCTTTAGCTTCCTTTGGACTTTCAAGGCTGGAAATATAGCAAGTCCTTTATGTCTAATTCACTTCCTCTTGGATCTGAAACCTAGCCTAGTTGGGACCTGCTTAGAAAGTATCAAACCAACAATTTCCTCCCTTCCTGAGGCCAACATCAGCCTTATAACACTAGATACTTAACTTTCATGTAATGTACCCCTCTTGACCTGTTCAATTTAAATGTGTTTATTGATTACTGGTTATAGGCCAGACATCAGTGAAATAAAGACAAAAATGAAATACTATTTAAAAACAGTTCTTCCCTCAGGCTGTCTATATTCTTCTATGGAAAATGGCATGTATGCTGGTAAGGTAAACATTGTGGGGTTGGGAGTTGGGTGGAAGGGGGGAATTTGTGCAACTTATTTCAATTATTTATTGTTGATACATTGCATTTAATGTGACAGGCACTTCAAAGTGTGCATGACGTCATTATTTGTAGGCTTGTTATAATCTCATAATGTCTGTCCTTATTAAGCATAGGTGGCCAGGTGGCATAGGATGGCAGTCATTAAGTGGTAAGTGCTCTGGGCATCACCATTGTCTCTGTAGACCTCAGTCTAGGGGAAAATTGCTATAAGCTGGAGCTGGTAAATTTCCTATTTGCAAAGCTGATTTACTATAGATTGTTATTCAGTGGAGATAACATTTGCAGCATACAATTGTCTCACATTAAAGACATGGATGGAGAATCAGGAGACTGTAATGGGCTATTTTGTTAATGTGAAACTTGTTTCTTAGGCCCTGAATTTATCCATCCATTGAAATGAAAGACCCGTCTTTCTACAGCATAGGCCATGGTTTTTTATATGTGTTTCTCATTATCTCCTTTCTTCCTCTTCTGCTTCTTTGTTTTGTCTGTGTCCTTCACTCTTGGAAAGCAGAACTTACTTAAGATTCTGCACATCTGTTCAGTTTTGCAGCTGTTCAGAAATCTGTCATTCACTTAGAGAGTAGGAAACTTTATGTTCTTATTCTCTATAACCTATATATGTACATACATATTTTATGTGATGGCATATTTACATATTTTATATAATATATATACATGTCTATGTGTGTGTGTTTTTAATAGGGTAACATTCCCCTTTGAGCTCTAGTGAACTCAATAATATAGATTTCAGATTAATATAAAGAAGAATTTATGAAGAATTAGAAATTATATAAGTAAGGAGAGATTACATTAAAATGGGATGGACTCCCTCATGAGACAGGAAGTTTCCTATGATCAGCCAGAGGGGAGATGTTTAGGTAAAAGTTCAATAACTAGAGGGGGTCCTTATAATGGGTAGGAAACTGAACAAGGTGACCTCTATAATCCTAACTCTTAGATCCTATGATTCTATAAAGATATCCTCAATCCTCCATCACACATAAACACTAATTTATTCAAAGGAGAAAGTTTACCCTGGTTTTCTCCTCGTGGCAGTCTGTCTCTTGCTGGTTTATGATGATTCATCCTCCAATCTATTATTTGGGGGACTATCCTGCATATTTGAAAATTTTTTTTTAATATCTGAGTACATATTTTTATATTAAAAATTTAGTTCTTCTGATGGAGACTGAATACAGATCAAAACATACTTTTTAACTTTATTTTTCTTCAGTTTTTTTGTCTGTTTCTTTTACAACATGATTAATATGCAAACATATTTTGCGTAACTATACATGTATAATCTATATCAAATTGCTTGTCTTCTCAATGATGGGTGGAAAGTGGGGATGGGAAGTGAAGGAGAGAATTTGAAACTTAAAATTTAAAAACAACTATTAAAATTGTTTTGACATGTATAATTGGGGAAAATGAAATATTAAATAAATAATTTTACAATTTAATTATTTTCCTCTTATTAAAAATAATAGAACTTAATCATGCTGAAAAAGGCACAATGTAAACAAGAGATTTTGGAATCTCTTCTTCCAAAGTCTTTGCTAAATCCACTGACCTGATACTATTCAGAATCAATTTAAATTCAGCAAGAATTTAACTGCCTATTGTGTACCAGTCACTCTGCTAAAGTTACAATAATTATGTGCCAGATACTATGGTGGGACATGAGGGTAGAAATCCAAAAGTGAAATCAGTATCACTCTGGAGGACCTTAGTCTGTAGCGAGCTAAAGATGATTTTATAGATGGACTTATCTGAACTCTTTATTTTAAAAATGGAAGAAATGGCTAAGTTATGAGCTTTCTAACAGGAGGGACTAGTTATTTATCTATCAAGCAGTAACAGCAATGATAATAGCTATCATTTCTATAGCACTAACAGTTTTGCAAAATGTTTTACCTGTGTTGTCTCATTTGTTGTTTTAGACATATGTAAGAGCAAGCAAAGGGAGATTTTTGTTGTTTTCTTTTCGGAGTTCAGTTTCCCAGGCTCATTGAAAACATCTGAAGGCTCAGTCTCCTTTGAACCCCAATAATTCACAGCTGTGCTGAGTCATATAGGTTTCATACCCATTGACTGAGCAATCAAGAGCTAAGTCTTTGTTATGTATATTGGGAGGTTGGCATATTGCTGGGGGGTGGTGGTGGCAGCAGTGGCGGTGGTGATAGTGGCAGTGGTGATAGTGGCAGTGGCTGCTTCTTATGAGAAGGACATTTTGATACCCGGAATGGGTATCTGAGTAACTGTTTGCTAAGAGTCCCCCACCTACTCAGAGATTTGTGCTCTGCCAGTCCAGTGTTGTATGTAGGTGGTTGTATACTTTGTTAAGACAGTAAGAGCCCTGTCTGTTTAATCTTTGTGCTAATTTCTCTGTTTGTATTTTCTCCAGGTTCAGGGTGTTAACCTTTCCCCAGAACTAGTGAATGGCTTATATATGTTTAATTAAAGAAGGTTATTAACCCCTTTGAAGGTTGTCTTTCCCTTATAAAGCAGATCAAAGAACCTGTGCTAGCAGGTCATCCTGGGTGTGCAAGGGTGTTGCTAATATAATATACAATGTTATTATCATTTTCAAGATGATATCTTGCACACAGTAGTCACTTCCTCAACTTTTTTGAGTGAGTGAATGAATGAATAAAATTTGGACCTAAAGAGGATGAGCAATAGTGGGAAAATAAATATCAACTTTTTTGGCTTCTAAATAAGTGCTGTGTCTATTACATAATACTTGGTCTCTTCTATATCATTATCAAGAATCCCTCTTTTGCCATTTTAATAATCCTTAGCACATTGCTTAATCTCATTCAGTGGCCAAAGAGAATTTGAACAGGATAAAGTCGAGTGAAGAAGGAAGAAGCAGCATAGACCAGAATAGAAACAGTTACTCTGATATATTTTATGAATCATCACTGATAGTTTCATCAAAAAAATAAAGTTAAATAATGATGGCAGGAGGGAAAGAATAGGACCAGAAAGGGTTAAATTTTTTATATTTTATCTGATAAGAAATGATAATTCATAGTGAATTTGTGACCAGAGAATATTTGAAATAAGATAATAAATAATAAATAAATAAATGATGATAAAACAAAGAAAAAGTTTCCAAGACTCTTATTGTCAAATTAGGATGAGGGCAGATTGCATTCAAAAGGTCTGTGACTTTTTAGTTACCTTTATTCAGATATTTTGTTATGGGGATCATGGATCCCCACCTAGATTTGTGATGGAAACTGATGAATGTTTCCAAAGCATTGTCTTTATTTGGAACTACTGATGATATTGGAGATGTTATCATTTATTCAGTGGACAACATTTTCCTGGTGTAGCTCTTGGACATCATAACTGTTTTTATTTTTGTTTTTAATCTTAGAAAATCTTTTATGTCTTATTGATTTTTTATGTTAATTTCTTCTGTTAGGATTGTTGCTAGACTTGTCTCAAGTTTCTTTTAGCAATAGGATGTCACCTACAATGTTTTGGGGACCGAGGGATGGGATATAGTAGGTGCTTGGCCTTCACTGGGAGGCAGTGGTTGACCTCCCTGCCCCACAGAGGGCAGAAACACATGCCAGCGTTATGATCATTGCCATAGTCTCTTCCTTCTTGATTCCTTTTCTCGGTCTAGTTCAGCACTCTATAGGCCATGTGTGACTTGAAACACAATGGCCTTAACCTGTGCTGGTAATAGCATGCATAGTTTCTCCTGAATAGTAATGACCTGTGGGTTAGCTTTCTGTGTTCTTGACTTGGTTTCCATGAAAGAGATTGATATTGATAACTTTGAGGTATGCTCCTTTAAGAGCTGATTACTGCTTTTTGATTGGATTTTATGACTCTTTAGTGTTTATTACATTTTAAATCTTGAATCTGTTATAACGGACTAATTTAGGTTCAGCCCACAATAACTGTGATAGATTCTGGGGATGTAGATACTAAATAGAAATATTCTATTATGTCAGAGAATTGGAGCTGGTATACAAGCGTATTAGTAATTAAATATAATTTATAATAATAGCCGCATTTATACAGTGCTTTAAGGATTGCAAAGTACTTTACATATATTCTCTCATTTGATCTCCACAACAACCCTGGGAGATTGTTGCTATTATTAATTTCCATTTTACAGAGAAGTACACTGAGGTAGGCAGAGGTGAAGTGACTTGACCAGGGTCACATAGCTAGTAAATGTCTGAGGTTGGAATTGAACCGAATTTTTCTGATTCCAAGTTCACTGCTCTTTTGAAAGTGTATAGGAAGAGAGAAGATCTATTTGTTAACAACAGAAATGGATTCCAAAGAAAACAATGGAAAGACACTTAGAGTGGAAGAGGCACAGGAGGGATGGTGATGACAAATATGGCAAGGAGGAAGTAATGGTCAGGAAAGGGTGCTTTGAGCTAGGTAGGCAGCCTGTAATTCAGAGCCAAAGGGATTTTTAGTGGAATCAGAGAAGTAGATTGTCATGCTTTTCATGGAGGCAATTGTAATTTTGATTTGATATTAATGTGAACAAGAAGAAGGCATATCCATATGTGACTTTTGTCAAGGATATTTGTTGTGTGACAATGTGAACAGCATATAACGCGTTAATAAGTATAAGGGCACTTGAGAGAAGATCAGGGAGAAAATGACAAGCTAACAATAAAAAAAGTGGAAAGTTAAAAGCTGATTAGAATATATTAAGTATCACAATACTTATTTCACTTTTTTTCATTAGTCATTAAGAGAAAGACAGAGAGAGAAGAATCAAAGGGTTTAATAATTAAATAAATCAAGTGTGAGATGTTAGGTAGGGATCTATTAATAAAAAGGAATGTCTTTTCTGACCTTTGAGAAGTCCATGAAAGATAACGTGCCCAAGGCATCCACAAAAACTAAAGTTGTGTTTACAGCGACAAGACTAAGACAAGGCATAATTTTTCACCTAAAACTTCTTGCAGTGAAGAAGTCACTTCAGTTTGAATTATGAATCATTCAGTGAAGAATATCAGGTGTTCACTTGATTAGAATGGAAGGCATATAAAGAAAGGCTAATATCACATTGACAATGTACATCTTACAGAGAAGAGATTACTTAAAAGGTAATCAGCAAATCTGACCTTTCAAAACACTTATTCATTTCTCCCCTCACTGCCATTTAACTCTTCTGCTACAACATTATTCAATTAGCCATCTTAGAGCTGATGACTTCTTCTCTCCTCATATAAAATAATAATTACCAATAATCATTCTTTGGCAATGGGGACAACACATCATCTCCCTTCCAGTACTAACTACTTTGGCCCTGTTTACCTGTTTGGCCCAAAGTTTAGGAGTGTGCCTCCTTGGCACAGCATATACCAGTGACAACAGGAAGGGAAGGAAAATCATTAATTCTTCCCTAAGAGAGAACAGATGGAGATAGAAATCAAGATGGGAAGAGAGCTTATAGCCCTGGATTGCTGATCAAAAGATTTCTCTCCGCTTTCCACTCGGCTCTGGATACCACCCAGATTAATGGAATCAATCAGTTTGATTAGTGAGTACGCCAATATGTGCTGATTGAAAACCAACGAGGCAAGTAACACTCAACTGGACTTTAAAAACAATAACATGGAACTTCTAAATATTCTAAAACTGAAACACATTTGTTGTCAGTTTTAACCAGTGAATATAGGTAGGAGAGCCAAAAGCAGGAATTCTAGTGTCAAAGCAAATTTAGTTGTGCATGTAGGGTAGGGGGTGGTGCAGAAGGATGCGAAGAAGGTACACAGGAGCCAGATTCCCCACAGGTGTCTGCAATAGTTCTAGGAGAAGAGGCTATCCATCTCCCAGAGAGTACAGACTCAGCCCATGCAGCATGACCATCCCAGCAGGCAGGGAGTAGGCTGCTGCCGCTGCCGGTACAGTTTTCTGTTGAAAAAGTGTCAAAGATCCTGGGTTATCATCGGGCATTGGGAAACTAGATGATAACCGTGAGGCAAAGGCGTGGTAAACCTGAGAATCATGGTGGGGATGAAATATGCAGTCACGAGCAAGTTATCAACACATTTGGGCAAAATTTAGGAGGAAATGATCTCCATTCATAACCAGGAGATGAGAAGCCCCACCTCAGACCCTGAGGAAGTTACTGAACCCCTTTGATCCTCAGTAGTTCCCTCATCTTTTAAATTGGGATGATTACAGTTATATTACCTAAAGCAAAGGATTATTGTAAGAATCAACACTATATAATATATAACTATTCTTATTATATACACAAATATAATATAGTCAATATACATACACACATATATGTATATATATATACATATATGGGTATATACACATAGGCATAGGAGCTGGATCTGTGATTTCATGGGTGCAGTGAATGCCTGGGTGAAGAAACTCCCTTTCCTAGTTGCACTCCTTTCTTCATGTCTCTCCCTACTCCAATCCATCTCCCACAGAGCTGCCAAAGTGATTTTCCTTAAATGTACATCTGATCATGTTACCTACCTCATCCCCTTCCACTACACTACAATGGCTATTGTATCTAGGATAACATATAAATTTCCCTCTTTTGTAAAGCCCTTCACATTCTGCTCTTAGCCTCTCCAGCCTCATTGCATATTACTTCCCTATCTATACTGTACTGCCTAATCAAACTCTTCTTCATACTGTTTCTCATATGTGGTCCTCCACTTCCCATCTTTATGACTTTGCGCTGGCCAAATCTCACGCTTGGACTACACTTTCTCTTCACCTCTAACTAATCCAACTCCCCTCTTCCTTTGAGATCTAGCTCAAGTACCATCTGCAACCTGAAGCCTTTCTGGATCCCTTATCTGCTGGTGAACTTTATCCCTAACTACTTGGAATTTCTTCCATGTGCAGAGTGTTATCCTTTTTGGATTTGGACGATGTCATTTGTGGAAAGGGTTAGAAACACGGATTGTTCTGACAACCTAAGGTAAAGCAGTGTCTTAGATGAAGGTACTGAAAAGACTTGAGAGAACAGATCCTCAGAAGGAAAAGTACTTGCTGAAAGCAAAGATGGTTGAAATTTCTTGTTGGGGAAGGGTAGGTAGATTTGAAATCCATCAGAATAGAAATGATAATTAAATCCACGGGAGCTGATGAGGTCACTAAGTAAAGTACAGAGAGATGAGCAAAGGATCTAGGACAGAATCCTGTGTGAAATCTAACATCAGTGGCCATGAAGAGGGAATGAATTTCCCAGATGAAGAACTAGAAGGGAAGAACTAAAAGAATGGTTCCTCAAAACCCAGAGAGAAGAGAGCATCAAGAAGAAAAGAGTGAGCGACTGTGGCTTCAGAGAGGTTAATGCAAATGAGTGAGGACTGAGAAAAGACAGTTGGATTTGGCAGAAAGGTGATCACTAGTCATTTTGGAGAGAGTAGTTTCAACAGAATGATAACGTCGGAATCCACATCATAGTGGGTATAGAAGAGAACGAGAGAAGAGGAGGTGGAGGCATCTACTGTAAATGGCCATTTCCAGGAATTTAGCCACAAAGGGCCAAAGAAATATTTGCTAATAGCAAAGACAGAAGAATCAAATAAGGAATTTTTTGAGAAGGGAGAGAGACATGAACATGTTTGTAGGTAGTAGAAAAAAAGCCATTATAAGGGGAGAGACTGAAGATAAATGAGAGACTGGGCCACCAGAAAGGACATTCTTTTGGAGGAGATGGAATGGAATAGGATTTCTTGTGCAGGTGGAAGAATTTGCTATGGTAAGAAATAGGGTTACCCTTTAATGCAAGAGAAAGGGGAAGAATTAATTTAGAAAATTGTGGAGAAAATTAAATAGAAGCAAAGGAACTAAGAATAGAAAAACCCTGTGGTTTGATTTTTAAAAACGTAATACAGATAGATAGCATGGAAAGTGATGAAAGTAGAGGTTTTAGTACAGAACCATTACTATTCCACTATTTCTATTTCACTGGTATCAGTAAAATTACATGTACTTATGCCAGGTTAAAAGATACAGGCTGTTTAAGAAGGACTGATCAATGCTATAGCTTGGATTTTGTTTTTTTGAGGCAATCAGAGTTAAATGACTTGCCCACACAAATAGTTAGTGTCTGAAACCAGTTATTGCTTGTTTTGTTCTGGACCTGGGATATAGAATAGCCAGGTGAGGAAATTCCTTTTGCCAAGGCTGATCTGGAACTGGCTCTTAATTGAGTCTTGGAGGCATCTTGGGAGCACTAACTGATTAAATTACTTATCTATAGGTGATCACACGGTCAGGTCTTCTTGATTCTATAGCTGGTTCTTATTACATAATATTTCTCATTTAAGAAGTGTGGGTGAGGAAGAGGAAAGGAAGAAACCAGCACTTAGGAAATGCCAGGCAATGTGCTAAATACTTTACAAATATGGCCTCATTTTAGCCTCACAACAATGCTAAGAGGTAGATGCTATTGTGATTCCCATTTTACACTTGAGGAAACTAAGATGTAGAGTGATTAAGTATCTTTCTTGGCATCACACAGCTAAAACATATCAAAGGTAGAATTTAAATTCAGGTCTTCCTGTCTCGAGGTCTTCTAACTGCTTACCAAAGGCAGTGATATTTGCTTATATTTTAATATTGTTTACATATTTTTAAGATTAGGGTAAAGAAGGATAAAAGGCAAAATACTTTCTGGGTTAAGTAAAAAATGGAAAAAAATATAAAAATATATTATAATAGAGTTATGTCACCAATCCTCTCTTTATAAATAGAAAATCAACTTTAGTTAAATTGATTGACTTATTAATCTACATTTATTTGGGACTAGTAGCTGGAACTAGCAGCGATTTTAGTATTTTTCCCCCTAGTTATTTGCTAGACAATATTTTTCTTCACTCTGTCTCCTGGTACTCACCAAAGGTGGGGTCCAAATTGAAAAAAAAATTACTACTGATTTTAAAAATCTGTCAAAGTGAAAGTAATTTAATCTGAGTGGCATGCTAAAATATACTTTATTCACAAAGCTTGCTTGAGTATCTCAGTCAAGATGGAGGGGAACCTAGATTTGGGTAAGAGCCAGGATCCAAGGGAACAGACCTTTTGCAAGACTCAGCAGGCGCTTAATGGTACTGAAAATCTGCTAAAACTTTCCAAATCCATTGACTTATTTTTCTCATATTTTAGACAAAAGAATACATTTACTGCCCGGAGACATTTACATTTTCTTTTCTTTTCTTTTTTTTTTAGTTTAGCTAGATTTTATTTTATTTTATTTTTATTTAACTTTTTACATTCATTTTCACAAAATTTTGGGTTCCAAATTATCTCCCCTTTTCTTCCCTCCCCCACCCCAATACACCAAGCATTCTAATTTTCTCTATCACCAATCTACCCTCTCTTCTATCATCCCTCCCTTCTCTTGTCCCCATCTTCTCTTTTGTCCTGTAGGGCCAGATGACTTTCTATTCCCCATTACCTGTATTTCTTATTTCCTAGTAGCAACAACAATATTAAACAATTGTTCCTAAAACTTTGAGTTCCAAATTCTCCCCATCCCTCCCTCCCCACCCATTCCCTTTGGGAAAGCAGGCAATTCAATATAGGCCCTATCTGTGTAGTTTTGAAAATGACTTCGATAATAGTCGTGTTGTGTAAGACTAACTATATTTCCCTCCATCCTATCCTGCCCCCCATTGTTTCAATTCTGTCTTTTGATCCTGTCCCTCCCCAAGTGTTGACTTCAAATTGCTCCCTCCTCCCATTGCCCTCCCTACCACCATTCCCCCCCCTTGCTTATCTCCTTCTCCCCCATTTTCCTGTATTGTAAGATAGGTTTTCATACCAAAATGAGTGTGCATCTTATTCCTTCCTTTAATTGAATGTGATGAGGGTAAACTTCTTGTTTGTTTTTTCTCAGCTCTCCTCTTTTTTCCTCCATTAAAAAGTCTCCTGCTTGCCTCTTGAATGAGAGATAATTTACCCCATTCCATTTCACCCTCTTTCCTCCCACTACATTTCTCTCTCATCATTTACCTTAATTTCTTTTAAGATATGGTCCCATCCTATTCAATTCACTCTGTGCTCTCTGTCTCTGTGTGTGCATGCATGTGTGTATGTGTGTGTGCATGCACGCATATACATGTGTGTGTATGTGTGTGTGTATAATCCCACCAACTACCCAGATACTGAAAAATTTTAAGAGTTACAAATATTGTCTTTCCATGTAGGAATGTAAACAGTTCACTTTTGGTAAGTCCCTTATGACTTCTCCTTGCTGTTTACTTTTTCATGCTTCTTCTCATTCTTGTGTTTGAAAGTCAAATTTTCTTTTCAGCTCTGGTCTTTTCATCAAGAATGCTTGAAAGTCCTCTGTTTCATTGAAAGACCATATTTTCCCCTGAAGTATTATAATCAGTTTTGCTGGGTGCTGATTCTTGGTTTGAACCCTAGTTCCTTTGACTTCTGGAATATCCTATTCCACGCCCTTCAATCCCTTAATGTAGAAGCTGCTAGATTTTGAGTTATCCTGATTGTATTTCCACAATACTGGAATTGTTTCTTTCTAGCTGCTTGCAAGATTTTCTCCTTGACCTGGGAATTCTGGAATTTGGCCACAATGTTCCTAGGAGTTTTTCTTTTTGGATCTCTTTCAGGTGGTGATCGATGGATTCTTTCAATACTTATTTTGCCCTCTGGTTGTAGAAGGTCAGGGCAGTTTTCCTTGCTAATTTCATGGAAGATGATGTCTAGGCTCTTTTTTTGATCATGGCTTTCAGGTAGTCCCATAATTTTTAAATTGTCTCTCCTGGATCTATTTTCCAGGTCAGTTGTTTTTCCCATGAGATATTTCACATTCTCTTCCATTTTTTCATTCTTTTGGTTTTGTTTGGTGATTTCATAGTTTCTCATAAATCATTAGACTCCATCTGTTCCATTCTAATTTTGAGAGAACTATTATCTTCAGTGAGCTTTTGAACCTCTTTTTCCATTTGACTAATTCTGCTTTTGAAAGCATTCTTCTCCTCATTGGCTTTTTGAACCTCTTTTGCAAATTGAGTGAGCCTACTTTTCAAGGTGTTATTTTCTTCAGCATTTTTTTGGGTCTCCTTTACTAAGGTATTGACCCGTTTTTCATGCTTTTCTTGCCTTTCTCTCATTTCTCTTCCCAGTTTTTCCTCCACCTGTCTAACTTGCTTTTCAAAATCCTTTTTGAGCTCTTCCATGGCCTGAGCCCACCAGACATCCACCTGGGGTGTCTGGGATTCAGAGGCCCCGCCCTCCACATCTTTCCCTGATGGTAAGAATATTTTCTTGTCATCAGAATTGAAAGGCGGGAACATCTGCACCCCACCAAAATAGCTCTCTATGGTCTTATTTTGCTTCCTTTTTCTGGGCATTTTCCCAGCCAGTTACTTGAGTTCTGAGATTCCTGTCCACCCCCACCTAGATCTGCCCAGCTAGTGCTTGGGGTCTGAGATTCAAATGGGCTTTCAGTGGCAGGCGCAACTGCTATTCAATGTGAGCTTAAGTTCTGGTGCTCAGGTGGGGGCAGGGCCACCTCCCAGGCTCAGTTCCTTCAGGGACTTTATGCAGAGACCTTCAGTAATGAAGATCCTGCCTGCTGAGGGAGTCCCAGGCTGCCACTGCTGCCTCTGCTGCTGCTTCTGCCGCTTCCTCCCGAGGGGGCCAAGTCACGGAGACACCCCCTGCTCCCCTCTTGGCCAGCCCAGACGTCTCTCTCACTGACCTGTAGTGTCTGTGGGCGGAGGGACCTTCCCGGCTGCTGGAGGTTCTGTCCCTGAAGCCTGTTCAGATCTGCTCCTCTGGGGCCACCCGGCCAGGGCAGGGCAGGGGGGTGGGCTCTGCTTTCCGGGGTGCGACAGACCCTGGGGACCACTCTCTAGGGCTCTCTGGAATGGAAATCTTTTCCACTGTTTTTCTACTGGCCTTGCAGTGATCCAGAATTTGTGGGGAGTTCCTCTTGCAGGAAATATATGGGCTGTAGGTTCGGAGTTAGCATACATGAGTCTTTCTACTCTGCCATCTTGGCTCCACCCCCGACATTTACATTTTCCCTGTAATTATTAGGTTTATACATTTTATGCAGATTTCAAGTAAATCTTTTGCTTGTAGTAGGAAAAAAAATCCCAAACTTTTGCCAGCTGTGAGCATTGTCACATTCACTGAATTCTTTTGCATGAGTTATCTCAGTTAAGAGGAAATTTTTGAATATGCTTTTGAAGTTTTAAGCTGATAGTTATCATTGATTGCTTTGTGTCCTGGGCTGGGCTGGAGATACTGAATGTGTGTTTTGCAGATTGGACCAGCCATACATCGCTTGCTCAGCTTTATGACTGATGCTTTGTCAGCAAAACTTTTCTTGATTTGTAAAAGTCCATTTAGAACTGGGGCTATTTCTTTTGATGGGGATAGTGCTTCAGAGCTATAGGATTGAAATGATCATTCCAGATGTTCATCTTATCCTTAGAGTTATCCAACACAGTGGGTGAACTTAGAATACAATTTTTTTAAAAAATGCAAATAAATCAAAGTGTTTTCTCCACCGACTTGCTTTTGCTTAAATTTCAACATGTTTTTTTTTTTACTTCTTGTTATATTTAAAAATTTTAAATGGAAATAAAGCACCTAATTTTTACTTTAGTGTCCTATTTCAGATGCATTTTTCTCTTTTCTCCAAAAATGAATATGTGTTCTCATTTGGTATCAACAGAATCCTTTATCAGTTGTTATAGGATTTTCTTCTTTCCTTCCTTCTTTTTGTTTGTTCTTTCTTCCTTCCCTCTCTTTCCCTCCCTCCCTCCATCTCTCCCTTGCTCTCTTTTTTCTTTATTTTTCCTCCTTCCTTTCTTTCCTCTCTTCCTCCCTTCTTCCTTCTCTCCATTTTTCCTTCCTTCTTTTCTTCCTATCTTCCCTCCTTCCTTCTATCCCTCCCTTCCTCCTTCTCCTTTTCTTTCTTTCTTTCTCTTCCCTCCCTCTCTCCTTCCTTTCTTCCTCTGCCTCATTCTCTCTCTCTCTCTCTCTCTCTCTCTCTCTCTCTCTTTCTCTCTCTCATGATTTTGAAACTAGCTTCATTTTATAGTTGAGGAAACAGAGGCACTAGAATGTGTGGAGTTGGGTCAATAATATAGAGCCAAGCAGAATGGATAGCGGATAGAACACGGGAATTGGAGTCAAGAATGTTTGGGTTCAAATCCAGTCTCTGATACTTAAAAGTTCATGATCATTTCACTGCCTCTATTGCTTTATCTGTAAAGTAAGGATTATCACACCTACCTAACTCAGAGGGTTATTGTAAGGATCAAATCTGATAATGTAGGCAAATCTATCCATAGACCAGTGATCCTGGGATCTGAACACTCTCTTCAGCAGCTGCAGACCACAGCCTTCCTCTGTTAGCCCATCCTGTATGACTCTGTTAATTTTCCTCATAGGTAGAGCCCTAGATTTGGAATCAGGAAGTCCTCAGTTTAAATTCATCCTTGGACACTTATTAGCTGTATGACCCTGGGCAAGTCACTTACCTCTGCCTGCCCCAGTTTCTTCATCTGTAAAAATGAAGATAATATTGGTACCCATCTGCCAGGGCATATGTGAAAATAAAACAAGATTTTGCAAAACACTTTGCAAACCTTAAAGTACTACGTAACTGCTATTATTTTTATGTTCTGCTGTAAATCTGCCACAGTGGGTCTGCTGAATATGCTGGGTACCTTCAGCAAGAGGCTGTACTTCGTGGTGGCAGCAACTCCCAGATTCATATCTCAGAGATGATAGGTGCTCTCCTTTGGATGTATCATTGAACCTGAAGTAAGGAGGAGCTGAGTTCAAATTTTGCCTCAGACCTTTATCAGTTGTGTGATCCAGGACAAGTTACTTAAATTCTGTCTGCCTCAGTTTCTGTATCTTAGAAACAGAGGTGATGAAAGTATCTTCCTCACTGGGTCACTGAGAGAAGCAAAGTGTTTTGCAGGCTTTAAATCTCCATATAAATTCTAACTATCTTCATCATCATCACCATCACCACATCTGACACTTACTGTGTGACCTTGGATAAGTTCATTAATTTGTAACTCTGTGACCTAAATGTGTCAAGTGTAAAGTGAGGGAAAATATTCCTGGTAAGAATGACTTGAAAGTTTTGTTGGATTTCAATTAGATGAGTGTGAAGTGCTTTACAAACTTGAAGGTGCTTTATAAACATCAGTCGTGAGAGGCAGGGTGGTGTAAAGGTTAGAGAGCCAACCCTGGAGCAAGGGAAACCTAGGCTTGAGTCCTACCACCTACACAGAAGGCTAAGTGATCCTGGGTAAGTCACTTAATCTTAGTGTCCTAAATAACTCTCCGAGACTCTAAATTGCAGAGAAGGTAGTTATTCACTGTGAGTTCCCTGTGCTGAGGACCTCATAAGTACAGGAAAAATTTTTAAAAATGATAATGATGATGATTTTATCAACAGTTACTATTATGATAAAAGTCAGCCACTCATTCTACAGTGTGTGAATTGCTATATGAGAACTAGGCCATGCAAACTTGGGCTTTGTAGGCGTCTTTTGTTCAAATCAAGTGTGACAACCCTGAATAACCTGGCCTATAGCTGAACCCTGTAGAGAGCTGATGGCTTCTTCTCCCAGCTGCACTGTTCTCTCACAAACAGCATTTTAAATTTGTTTTCATTTTTTCCAGCTGCTCAGTATTCATTTAACTGTTATTCAATTCTAATGATATTTTATTACTTTTTTGTATCAGGATGTATCAGTATGATATTATGCAATACTGTGTCCAAGCCTGATTAAATCCATGCTAGGCTGACACTTTTTTTTAAAGCTTGGATTTCATATCACCCAGGCTGGAAGTAAAGTGTCACTCACGTGGCCAATCCTACTACTTACTGTCTCGCATGGAAGATTGATTCGGTTTTTCCTGCCTGGGCTGATTTACCCCTCCATAGGCAGTCTGGTAGCCTTTTGGTCCCAAGTCTTAGTATTTTGGTGCTGGACAGAAGGTAGACACCCAGAAATCTTTAGCCCTACTGTAGCTTAGAAATAACACAGTTCACAAACCTTAGCCACCCCAACAGCAGGAACTATAGGCATGTGTCACCATACTTGGCTCTCATATTCCATTTCCATTTGTCTCCCTGTTTTGTATTTTGGTGGTTAGTTTAACATAGCCACTATCTTGGTTCCTTTTTAATGTCAATTTAAGGTTGAAATTTATTTTTGAAAATAATTTTTTCAGGATCTTTCCACTTAATAGAGGTTATGTTATAGCTTTTCTATTAACATATAATTTCTAATCTTTCAGATATCATCAGTTAATTCTTGTGTACTCAAAGATAAAGGCTTAAGGGTCTAGATGTACCAGATTAATGTCCAACTTACTCCCTAACTTCAGTGTATTTGTAACTCTGATAGAACACACGCTTATATAATATATACATGTATATACTATGTATATATGTATATATGACACATACACACATATATATCATATGTATATACATATATGTATATATATACACACACACACAAGTCAGTGTGGTATAGCAGACGGAGGGCTAGACTTTGCTTCATAAAGATTTGTGTTCAAAGCCCACCTCTGAAGTTTATTAGCTCTGTGACCTTGGGTAAATAATTTTTTTCCTAAGTTCTTCAAGAAAGACCCTAGAACTTACTTATTGTGAATAAGAAGAGTGAGTTTATGTACTAAAAATTCACAAACCATTGCCAGTCTATCCAACTATCTATCTATCTATCTATCTATCTATCTATCTATCTATCTATCTATCTATCTATCTATCCATCTATCCATCTATCTTTCTATCATCTATCTCTAGCACAGTGCTTAGCACATAAGTGTTTGTTCATCAATGGATTTATCTATTTATTGCATCTTTTCATGTTGGGAAGAGAAATTCACAAAGACCCTAGAATTTTGGATGAATCCCATAGTAGACTCAGGGGAAAATGTGACTGGGAATCAAACATAATTGGCAGACATAGATGTGTCGTGATCAGCATTGTTGACAAATACCCAATGCATTGATGAGATCACAGGTCCATTTGAGTGTCTAATTACATACTTGTCTCACTAGCTGTGTGACCTTGGGCAAGTCATTTAGCCCCAACTTGCTTATCCTGGATCATTTCCAGTCATCCTGATGAATATATGGTCACTGGATTCAGATGGCTTTGAAGGAGAATTGAGGCTGGTGACCTGTGCAGTTCTCCCTCACACAAAACAAACTCATGTGTAAGTCATGTCATTATTTCTCTGATGGCATGGTCTTTGGCAATGAAGGACGAACACACACACATATATATACTTGTGGATATATGCGTCAGCCTCTGATAACAATTGATACTTTTATGAGAAGGCCATGTAAAAGAAACATTTAAAAAATCAGCTGTTTCAGTTTTGTTTAATTCCTTTTCCTATTAACTTAAGTAGTCTTTCCTCTATGTCTCTGTCTCTCTTGTCTCTGTCTCTGTCTCTGTCTCTCTCTCTCTCCCATATATGTATAAAAATGTCAGCTGCTGATTTTGGTTTTTGCATTTTACTTTAGATCTGATATTTCTGATTTCCATTCCCCTATCAATGAAACTAACGCAGCATGCTGCAATGACAATCCTTGGATGACCAGTTTTCAAAGAATTAGACTATGACACAATATGAGTGTTCAAATGATCTAGAAAATCAATTGTTCTTTCCATGGTTCAAAAAGAACCATAGGATCTTAGAATGTCTTGAACCTTCAGTGATAGAGAACTCACTGATCCCCAAAGCAGCCCATTCTACTTTTGAATACCTTTAATTGTTAGAAAGTTTTGTTCTTACATTTACGTCAAACTACTTCTTGGTCACTTATGCCATTTTCTCCTAATTATGCCCCTTGGGACACAGTAGAATAATAGCTCTTTGCACAACAACCCTCCAAATACTTGAAGATAGCTATCATATATATCATTTAATTTTTTTTTTGTTTCTCCAGATCAAATTCCCTCAGTTTTTTCAAATGGTTCTCAATTGGCTTGGTCTCTAGAGTTTTCATCATCCTGGTCATCCCCCTTGAATGTTTGTCAGCTTTTCAATGCCTTCCCAAAAGATAGCAAACCAGTGGCTACTCTGTACTTCTATCTTCTATGGGTCAGGTGAGACACAGAAACTTATTCCATAACTAGACCCTATGGTTTTGTTTAGTAGGGAGCTGACTAATTATAGAACTTAAAACAATGAAAATTTCCCTTATTCCTACATAACTTCCACCATCTTCCTGAGTTCATTGGGTAAAGGAATAAAAAAAAGGATTCTGCTATGTTCTAACATGTTCTATCAATATTTACTTGAGAGGGATGAAACACTGAGAGAGTGACACATGAAACAGGAATGTTTTGACAACACTAAGATTTGGGAAAGTCCGCATCATGGGTCACATCCTGAGAGGTCAGCTCCAGGAGGAGGGCAAGGAGGTACTTCACAGTTTGAATGAAATTACATGACATCACTGTCTGGGGAAATTGTGACAATTAAAAAAGGCAATCCTAGAGAGGCACTGAAAACAGACAAACAAACAACATCCTCTAATCTTGACGTTTTGCTTAGGACCAACCTTTAAAGCTGTACCTATGAAGGACCTATTTAACAGAAGAGTTTCAGTTAATAGAATACCAGATAACAGGATTTATTTACTGTAGTAATCCTTTGAATTGATTCTTAAAAGACATGACTGCTTTGAAAGTAATTAAATTTTTTCAAAGGATGCTGGTAATAATTTTTGAGAAAATACACTCATCCCTGAGAATATAGCTTATCAAGACATGGTATTAATGGACTGGCCACAGGATGTATTCCAAAATGACAGTGGTACTAGGAAGCAGGGTCTTTGGTCTATGAACAGAGAGGTACCACAAAACCCCATAAGCAGGATTGGGGAACCTCTGGCCTTGAGACCATATACGGCCCTCTAGGTTCTTAGATGTGGCCTTTTGATTGAGTCCAAGTTTTACATAACAAATCCTTTTATTAAGTTTGGGTTCAGTCAAAGGGCTGCACTTGAGGATCCAGAGGACAACCATGTGGCCTGGAGGTCATAGGTTTCCCACCCCTGCCATAGGGTCTAGCCAGTAAGTAGAATTTCTAGAAGAAGCAATTTGCTGCTGCTTTGACCTAAAGGTCTCTCCCACATCAGAAATGGCATATTTCCCAAGGGCAAAGGGGCAAATGTTCCCACATCCATTATTTGGCCTGCAGAGTTGTGATTGCACATCTCATTAGGAAAAATAATTTAAAACAAATAAGCACAACCCTATGTGTGTGTATGTATATATATATATATATATATATATATATATATATATATATGTATATATATGCAGGTATATACATTGAACATTCATGTATATGTATTTGTTTAATATATACCTGCAGTGAACTGTACCAAGCCCTATAAAACTTACACAGAATAAAAAATTAAAAAGGATGAAAAGGATTGAGGATGAAATAATAATATTGAAATTATTTTATCTCTTTATATTTTGTGTAGACATAGCTGTTTGCATGTTATATCCCCCATTACCAAGTAAGTCTTTGAGGACAAAGATTGTTTTGGCCATTCCGTATATCCCCAGCACTTAACATGGTGCCTGATTTGTAATGAATGTTTAATAAGTGTTTGTTGACTTGATTCACCTCTTATTGGCATAAAACATATTACTCTGACTAAAAATTTAGTTATTATCAGGTCAGGATTCAGAAACTGGAAGTTATCACATTGGAGATTCTGTTTTACGGGCAACTAGGTGGCCCAGTAGATAGAGTGCTGAGCGTCAAGTCCTGAAGCCTTGAATTCAGATTTGACCTCAGACAACTTACTAACTGTGTGACCTTGGATGAGTCACTAAACCTCTGTCTGCTTCAGTTTCTTCATCTATAAAATGGAGATAATAATAGCAACTTATCTCACAGGTATAGTGTGAGGATCAAATGAGCTAACATTTATAAAGTACATACACATAGTAGGTGCTTTGTAAATGCTAGCTACGATTATTACTATTTCTAGGAGGGGAACTTGGCAAAAGCAGTGAGTGTCCCATCCTTTCAAAGTTACTACTTACAAATTTATTTAGTATGGAGAGCTGCAAAATTTAAGTGTACTCTAAATATTCTTTCTACTCTGCTGCCAATTTCTCAAAGGATCTGAGGTCTTGCTATGGAGGCTCTAACAGTTTTTGCCCTATTCCAACCCCACTGTTGCTTGGCTAATATTTTGCTTGGTTACCATTTTGGGAAGGCTCCATCCTTGCTTTGTTTCATTCCATCCTCTCCAGTCATCTTTCCAATAGCTATACCAACTGTCTTGTATCTTTTCTCTCAAGTGGAAACTCCCAAGACGTGGCATCATGTTCAACTCCGCCATCGCTCTTGGAAGGGTTTTGTCAATCTAATCCCTTCATCTTCCCAGTCATCATCCCTATGACTGTCCAGACCAAAGTGTTCCTCCATGATTAATGTATAATCTCTCTCTCTCTCTCCCTCTCCCCCCCTCTCAGAATGTAAGCAGCTAAGAATGCAGAGACTAGCTTTACTTTTGTATTTGTATCCCTAGCACTTAAAGTTTTTGGCACATGATAAGCACTTAAGTGCTTTCTCATTCATTCATTCATTCATCCATTCATTCATGAATTCATTCCACAGTCAGATTTTCAATGGATATTTTTTGTCTTGTTTAGGTTTTCATATAAGCATTCATGTAAGAATGGTTCCCAGACTAGTTTACTGCTGTCCAGAATAAATAAGAGGTGCATTGATCATTCTTTCACACAAAGTTGCTTTCGGTTTTTTTTATTCTTCCTCATAATGTCTTTATAGGAAGGAAATATCTTTCAGGTTTTAGTTTGTTTTATTCTATTCCCAGTGAACATAGAACAAAAACAAATCAGGAATTGCATATATAATTCAAATTTGAATTAAGCATACACATTAAATTCCTATTATGTGAAAGTTACTGAGCTAAGAGGCTAAGGATACAAAAATCTCTCTCCCTCCCTGTCTCCCTCTCTCTGTGTGTATGTCTTTGTCTCTCTCTCTCTCTGTGTCTCTCTCTTTCTCTCTCTCACACATCCATACACACACACACACACACACACACACGCAGAGAAAATGGTCTCTGCTCTCAAGGAGTTTACCTTCAGTTCACTAAAAAGGATACAATATGTGTACAATAATTCAATAAAAGAGTATAAGAATAAGAAAAAGAGAGAATACTACAACTAGACACACCAATAAGGACTGTATTAAATGCTGAGAATGGTGCAGAGTTTAGATAAGGAATAGATCCTGCCCTCAAGATGCTTCAAGTCTGGCAGGGAAATACAACTCCCATTGAAATCAATATAATTGTACAAAAGAGACTGAATTAAAAATGAAATTCAAACAAAACGACAGCTGCGAAGTGAAATACCAGAGTGTTTCAAATGTGAATGCTGTATAGGGGTCACATGCAAGGCATTCAATTGACTTGATTACCTTTGGAGGTAGGAAGCTGCCTGATCATTGTACTGTTTTTAAGAGCATTTTAAAAACGAAAGCAAATGCATTTTTTATACTGCAGAAGCAACATATTTGCCTGTCTCCAAATCTGGGTGACAGTGTCTTGCTCAAATGAGCCTTCATAACCCAATGAGTCATGTGTTTGCTGTGCTTCTGCCTTAGCCCTGCAAGAGGTTTTCCAAGTGTCCCTTTTTCAGCAGATGGAATACTCGCATGAGTCCATCCCCATAGCAACAGCAGCTGTAGCAGGCAACCAGGGCTGGACTGATTTCCCTCTAGCCCATGAGGTCGCCCGACCCTGCAGAGCCTCCTGGAGACTGACCAGTGTCCCCTGTAATTTAATTCAGTGTAACATTTGGGTTGACCTACATCTTGGGAAAGATTGCTCTCATTTATATAATTTAATAAAAGTCACTTAAAAATAGAATTCCTCTAATGAAGCTTATTTTCTTCCCCCATAAATCTCCAACCTTTAAATCATGAATTCTCAAGAATTTGAATTATGTCCTCTGAGATTATATTTCTTGAATTTAATAAATTTATCTATTAACAAGCCAAGTACTTTTCTATTAAGAGACTAGGCATATTAAGGCAATACAGTGCTACAGAAACACTGGCATTACCTAATATTTATTTCCTAATATTTATTATTTGATTCTCACAACTGTCCTGGGGATAAATGCTATCATTATCTCTATTTTAGAGATGAGGAAACTGAGATTCAGAGAGGTTATGTGATTTTCTCACAGTCACACAGAGAATGAGTGTCTGAGGCAGAATTTGGACCCAGATCTTCTTGACTGCAAATGCAGTGTATTATTTACTATAACATGTTCTCTCCATGAGCACAGGAAATCTGGTTCAAATATTGGTCCTGACACTTGCAAGTGGTGTGATATTAGACAGTCTCAGTATCTTTACCTGAAAATATGTCAGTAAAGTTAATAAGATCTTACACTCAGAACTCCATGGTCACCACACTGCCTAATAGACTTCTAATTTTTCTCTTCTAAATAATACCCATATCCTAGGCTGTGTTAAGGATGGGTTCTGAATCTATAATTCCATTACTGTAGATAACTTCTTTTTGAAGGAATTCCTTCTACTAACAAAGATTAGCCCATTCTCTGCAATGTATAATCTCAGAGAGGTTCCTTGGGCACTCTGATAATGTAATTTTCCGTGAGTCTTTTAGGGGGCTGGCATATTTCACTGAGAAGCATGATGGTGCAATTAAAACAACATTGGACACAAAGCATTACATAGTAAAGTGACTTGCCCAGGGTCATAGAGCCTGTATGTTTCAGAGTCAGACTTGCACTCAAGTATTCCAGGCTTTTCAGCCAGCTCTCTATTACTCCCCTCTGCCTCTTACTCATTGTATTATGTTATATACTTATTGTTATTACTTTGAAGAGGCTTTAAATGACTTGACATGTGAAAAGATTGACTGTGGCATCTCTGAATATACATACTGCCATACTATGTTGTATCGGGGTTCAGAGAACATATACAAGACTCAGTTTATGGCAAATGTCTTGTTTCGATTTTAATTAAAATTAGAGCTGTCCAAAATGGAATTGCAGTTGTAAGTTCTCTCTAATTGGAAGTCTTCAGGCAAAGATTGGTCAAGTATGGATGTATGTTGTTACACACACACACACACACATATGTACACATATTTTAATTAATTTTCTCAAACAAAAATACACTTTCTCTTCCTTTCTTCTCCCCCATTCCACATTAAGAAAGCAAGTACAATAGAATCTGTGTTACAAACTTGGACAATCAAGCAAAACAAATTCCCCCACTGGCCATGTCCAATAAAACCTGCCTCAATCTACACTGAGTCCATTACCTCTCTGTTAGGAGAGGGTTAGAATGTTTTCTCTTGAGTTTTCTGAAATTGTGGTTGGTCACTTCATTGATTAGCATTCTTACATCTTTCAGAGTTCCTGTCTTTGTACTCTTAGGGTAGCTAGGTGGTGCAGTGGATAGAGCATCAGTGCAGGAGTCAGGAGGACCTGAGTTCAAATCTCACCTCAGACACTTGACACTCACTAGCTGTGTGACCTTGGGCAAATTAATTAACCCCAATTGCCTCATCCTGGGTCATCTCCAGTCATCCTGATGAATATCTGGTCACTGGATTCAGATGACTCTGGAGGAGAAGTGAGGCTGGTGACCTTGCACAACCCTTCCTCAATCAAAACAAAGTCAAGTGCAAGTCATGTCATCATTTCTCTGATGGCGTAGTCTTCAGCAACAAAGGACGAACACACTTTGTACTATTGGTGTTATAGTATAAATTGTTCTTCTGGATTTGCTTATCCATTCATAAAAATCTTCCAAGGATTCTCTGAAACTGTTTTCATTATTTCTTAAGGAACAATAAGTCAATCACATTCATTTTTTGCCACCACAAAAAAGAGCTGTCATAAATGTTTTTATACATATCAGTCCTCTTCTTCTTTCTTTCATCTGTTTGGAGTACAGACCCAGTAGTGGTATTGCTGAGTCACATATAGTTT